>CAWUFW010015139.1:0-376255 GCA_963921515.1 Calotriton arnoldi | reverse complement strand
AGCTGTCCAGCCCTCCCCGACCCCTACTTAATGGCGACCACTGCGGGGACAGGCGAGCAAGACCACTGACTCATTGTCAGTGAAATTGCTCTCCCACCCTCGCAGCTCCACCATTAAGTGAGGCCTGCCCCTGCCCCTGCACTCTCGAGTGTTGGTGATCGAGGCCCTCCTCCACCCGCAGGTTTCCCTGCGCCTCATCCCTGGTGGTCCAGTGGACCTCTGTCTCCTTCCTCTAACTCTGCTCTTTCACTCGTTTTTCTACCCTTTTTTATCTTTCACCTTTCTGCACTTTTCTGCATCTCTGCTCTTTTGTGCCTTATTTCTGCTCATTTTCCCTTCCTCTCGCTCTGCCCTTTCACTTGTTTTCACTCGTTTTTCTACCCTCTTTTATCTTTCACCTTTCTGCACTTTTCTGCATCTCTGCTCTTTTGTGCCTTATTTCTGCTCATTTTCCCTTCCTCTCGCTCTGCCCTTTCACTAGTTTTCACTCGTTTTTCTACCCTCTTTTATCTTTCACCTTTCTGCATCTCTGCTCTTTTGTGCCTTATTTCTGCCTATTTTCCCTTTTTTCTTTATCCCTTATTTCCTCCCTTTACCTTTCCCCGCCGCTGCTGCCCCCGCGGCCCCTCCCCCCAGCGCGACCGGCCAATCCAGCTCCCCTCCCCGCTCCCGCCTCCCAGCTGTCCAGCCCTCCCCGACCCCTACTTAATGGCGACCACTGCGGGGACAGGCGAGCAAGACCACTGACTCATTGTCAGTGAAATTGCTCTCCCACCCTCGCAGCTCCACCATTAAGTGAGGCCTGCCCCTGCCCCTGCACTCTCGAGTGTTGGTGATCGAGGCCCTCCTCCACCCGCAGGTTTCCCTGCGCCTCATCCCTGGTGGTCCAGTGGACCTCTGTCTCCTTCCTCTAACTCTGCTCTTTCACTCGTTTTTCTACCCTTTTTTATCTTTCACCTTTCTGCACTTTTCTGCATCTCTGCTCTTTTGTGCCTTATTTCTGCTCATTTTCCCTTCCTCTCGCTCTGCCCTTTCACTTGTTTTCACTCGTTTTTCTACCCTCTTTTATCTTTCACCTTTCTGCACTTTTCTGCATCTCTGCTCTTTTGTGCCTTATTTCTGCTCATTTTCCCTTCCTCTCGCTCTGCCCTTTCACTAGTTTTCACTCGTTTTTCTACCCTCTTTTATCTTTCACCTTTCTGCATCTCTGCTCTTTTGTGCCTTATTTCTGCCTATTTTCCCTTTTTTTCTTTATCCCTTATTTCCTCCCTTTACCTTTCCCCGCCGCTGCTGCCCCCGCGGCCCCTCCCCCCAGCGCGACCGGCCAATCCAGCTCCCCTCCCCGCTCCCGCCTCCCAGCTGTCCAGCCCTCCCCGACCCCTACTTAATGGCGACCACTGCGGGGACAGGCGGAGCAAGACCACTGACTCATTGTCAGTGAAATTGCTCTCCCACCCTCGCAGCTCCACCATTAAGTGAGGCCTGCCCCTGCCCCTGCACTCTCGAGTGTTGGTGATCGAGCCCTCCTCCACCCGCAGGTTTCCCTGCGCCTCATCCCTGGTGGTCCAGTGGACCTCTGTCTCCTTCCTCTAACTCTGCTCTTTCACTCGTTTTTCTACCCTTTTTTATCTTTCACCTTTCTGCACTTTTCTGCATCTCTGCTCTTTTGTGCCTTATTTCTGCTCATTTTCCCTTCCTCTCGCTCTGCCCTTTCACTTGTTTTCACTCGTTTTTCTACCCTCTTTTATCTTTCACCTTTCTGCACTTTTCTGCATCTCTGCTCTTTTGTGCCTTATTTCTGCTCATTTTCCCTTCCTCTCGCTCTGCCCTTTCACTAGTTTTCACTCGTTTTTCTACCCTCTTTTATCTTTCACCTTTCTGCATCTCTGCTCTTTTGTGCCTTATTTCTGCCTATTTTCCCTTTTTTCTTTATCCCTTATTTCCTCCCTTTACCTTTCCCCGCCGCTGCTGCCCCCGCGGCCCCTCCCCCAGCGCGACCGGCCAATCCAGCTCCCCTCCCCGCTCCCGCCTCCCAGCTGTCCAGCCCTCCCCGACCCCTACTTAATGGCGACCACTGCGGGGACAGGCGAGCAAGACCACTGACTCATTGTCAGTGAAATTGCTCTCCCACCCTCGCAGCTCCACCATTAAGTGAGGCCTGCCCCTGCCCCTGCACTCTCGAGTGTTGGTGATCGAGCCCTCCTCCACCCGCAGGTTTCCCTGCGCCTCATCCCTGGTGGTCCAGTGGACCTCTGTCTCCTTCCTCTAACTCTGCTCTTTCACTCGTTTTTCTACCCTTTTTTATCTTTCACCTTTCTGCACTTTTCTGCATCTCTGCTCTTTTGTGCCTTATTTCTGCTCATTTTCCCTTCCTCTCGCTCTGCCCTTTCACTTGTTTTCACTCGTTTTTCTACCCTCTTTTATCTTTCACCTTTCTGCACTTTTCTGCATCTCTGCTCTTTTGTGCCTTATTTCTGCTCATTTTCCCTTCCTCTCGCTCTGCCCTTTCACTAGTTTTCACTCGTTTTTCTACCCTCTTTTATCTTTCACCTTTCTGCATCTCTGCTCTTTTGTGCCTTATTTCTGCCTATTTTCCCTTTTTTCTTTATCCCTTATTTCCTCCCTTTACCTTTCCCCGCCGCTGCTGCCCCCGCGGCCCCTCCCCCCAGCGCGACCGGCCAATCCAGCTCCCCTCCCCGCTCCCGCCTCCCAGCTGTCCAGCCCTCCCCCGACCCCTACTTAATGGCGACCACTGCGGGGACAGGCGAGCAAGACCACTGACTCATTGTCAGTGAAGTGCTCTCCCACCCTCGCAGCTCCACCATTAAGTGAGGCCTGCCCCTGCCCCTGCACTCTCGAGTGTTGGTGATCGAGGCCCTCCTCCACCCGCAGGTTTCCCTGCGCCTCATCCCTGGTGGTCCAGTGGACCTCTGTCTCCTTCCTCTAACTCTGCTCTTTCACTCGTTTTTCTACCCTTTTTTATCTTTCACCTTTCTGCACTTTTCTGCATCTCTGCTCTTTTGTGCCTTATTTCTGCTCATTTTCCCTTCCTCTCGCTCTGCCCTTTCACTTGTTTTCACTCGTTTTTCTACCCTCTTTTATCTTTCACCTTTCTGCACTTTTCTGCATCTCTGCTCTTTTGTGCCTTATTTCTGCTCATTTTCCCTTCCTCTCGCTCTGCCCTTTCACTAGTTTTCACTCGTTTTTCTACCCTCTTTTATCTTTCACCTTTCTGCATCTCTGCTCTTTTGTGCCTTATTTCTGCCTATTTTCCCTTTTTTCTTTATCCCTTATTTCCTCCCTTTACCTTTCCCCGCCGCTGCTGCCCCGCGGCCCCTCCCCCCAGCGCGACCGGCCAATCCAGCTCCCCTCCCCGCTCCCGCCTCCCAGCTGTCCAGCCCTCCCCGACCCCTACTTAATGGCGACCACTGCGGGGACAGGCGAGCAAGACCACTGACTCATTGTCAGTGAAATTGCTCTCCCACCCTCGCAGCTCCACCATTAAGTGAGGCCTGCCCCTGCCCCTGCACTCTCGAGTGTTGGTGATCGAGCCCTCCTCCACCCGCAGGTTTCCCTGCGCCTCATCCCTGGTGGTCCAGTGGACCTCTGTCTCCTTCCTCTAACTCTGCTCTTTCACTCGTTTTTCTACCCTTTTTTATCTTTCACCTTTCTGCACTTTTCTGCATCTCTGCTCTTTTGTGCCTTATTTCTGCTCATTTTCCCTTCCTCTCGCTCTGCCCTTTCACTTGTTTTCACTCGTTTTTCTACCCTCTTTTATCTTTCACCTTTCTGCACTTTTCTGCATCTCTGCTCTTTTGTGCCTTATTTCTGCTCATTTTCCCTTCCTCTCGCTCTGCCCTTTCACTAGTTTTCACTCGTTTTTCTACCCTCTTTTATCTTTCACCTTTCTGCATCTCTGCTCTTTTGTGCCTTATTTCTGCCTATTTTCCCTTTTTTCTTTATCCCTTATTTCCTCCCTTTACCTTTCCCCGCCGCTGCTGCCCCCGCGGCCCCTCCCCCCAGCGCGACCGGCCAATCCAGCTCCCCTCCCCGCTCCCGCCTCCCAGCTGTCCAGCCCTCCCCGACCCCTACTTAATGGCGACCACTGCGGGGACAGGCGAGCAAGACCACTGACTCATTGTCAGTGAAATTGCTCTCCCACCCTCGCAGCTCCACCATTAAGTGAGGCCTGCCCCTGCCCCTGCACTCTCGAGTGTTGGTGATCGAGGCCCTCCTCCACCCGCAGGTTTCCCTGCGCCTCATCCCTGGTGGTCCAGTGGACCTCTGTCTCCTTCCTCTAACTCTGCTCTTTCACTCGTTTTTCTACCCTTTTTTATCTTTCACCTTTCTGCACTTTTCTGCATCTCTGCTCTTTTGTGCCTTATTTCTGCTCATTTTCCCTTCCTCTCGCTCTGCCCTTTCACTTGTTTTCACTCGTTTTTCTACCCTCTTTTATCTTTCACCTTTCTGCACTTTTCTGCATCTCTGCTCTTTTGTGCCTTATTTCTGCTCATTTTCCCTTCCTCTCGCTCTGCCCTTTCACTAGTTTTCACTCGTTTTTCTACCCTCTTTTATCTTTCACCTTTCTGCATCTCTGCTCTTTTGTGCCTTATTTCTGCCTATTTTCCCTTTTTTCTTTATCCCTTATTTCCTCCCTTTACCTTTCCCCGCCGCTGCTGCCCCCGCGGCCCCTCCCCCCAGCGCGACCGGCCAATCCAGCTCCCCTCCCCGCTCCCGCCTCCCAGCTGTCCAGCCCTCCCCGACCCCTACTTAATGGCGACCACTGCGGGGACAGGCGAGCAAGACCACTGACTCATTGTCAGTGAAATTGCTCTCCCACCCTCGCAGCTCCACCATTAAGTGAGGCCTGCCCCTGCCCCTGCACTCTCGAGTGTTGGTGATCGAGGCCCTCCTCCACCCGCAGGTTTCCCTGCGCCTCATCCCTGGTGGTCCAGTGGACCTCTGTCTCCTTCCTCTAACTCTGCTCTTTCACTCGTTTTTCTACCCTTTTTTATCTTTCACCTTTCTGCACTTTTCTGCATCTCTGCTCTTTTGTGCCTTATTTCTGCTCATTTTCCCTTCCTCTCGCTCTGCCCTTTCACTTGTTTTCACTCGTTTTTCTACCCTCTTTTATCTTTCACCTTTCTGCACTTTTCTGCATCTCTGCTCTTTTGTGCCTTATTTCTGCTCATTTTCCCTTCCTCTCGCTCTGCCCTTTCACTAGTTTTCACTCGTTTTTCTACCCTCTTTTATCTTTCACCTTTCTGCATCTCTGCTCTTTTGTGCCTTATTTCTGCCTATTTTCCCTTTTTTCTTTATCCCTTATTTCCTCCCTTTACCTTTCCCCGCCGCTGCTGCCCCCGCGGCCCCTCCCCCCAGCGCGACCGGCCAATCCAGCTCCCCTCCCCGCTCCCGCCTCCCAGCTGTCCAGCCCTCCCCGACCCCTACTTAATGGCGACCACTGCGGGGACAGGCGAGCAAGACCACTGACTCATTGTCAGTGAAATTGCTCTCCCACCCTCGCAGCTCCACCATTAAGTGAGGCCTGCCCCTGCCCCTGCACTCTCGAGTGTTGGTGATCGAGCCCTCCTCCACCCGCAGGTTTCCCTGCGCCTCATCCCTGGTGGTCCAGTGGACCTCTGTCTCCTTCCTCTAACTCTGCTCTTTCACTCGTTTTTCTACCCTTTTTTATCTTTCACCTTTCTGCACTTTTCTGCATCTCTGCTCTTTTGTGCCTTATTTCTGCTCATTTTCCCTTCCTCTCGCTCTGCCCTTTCACTAGTTTTCACTCGTTTTTCTACCCTCTTTTATCTTTCACCTTTCTGCATCTCTGCTCTTTTGTGCCTTATTTCTGCCTATTTTCCCTTTTTTCTTTATCCCTTATTTCCTCCCTTTACCTTTCCCCGCCGCTGCTGCCCCCGCGGCCCCTCCCCCCAGCGCGACCGGCCAATCCAGCTCCCCTCCCCGCTCCCGCCTCCCAGCTGTCCAGCCCTCCCCGACCCCTACTTAATGGCGACCACTGCGGGGACAGGCGAGCAAGACCACTGACTCATTGTCAGTGAAATTGCTCTCCCACCCTCGCAGCTCCACCATTAAGTGAGGCCTGCCCCTGCCCCTGCACTCTCGAGTGTTGGTGATCGAGCCCTCCTCCACCCGCAGGTTTCCCTGCGCCTCATCCCTGGTGGTCCAGTGGACCTCTGTCTCCTTCCTCTAACTCTGCTCTTTCACTCGTTTTTCTACCCTTTTTTATCTTTCACCTTTCTGCACTTTTCTGCATCTCTGCTCTTTTGTGCCTTATTTCTGCTCATTTTCCCTTCCTCTCGCTCTGCCCTTTCACTTGTTTTCACTCGTTTTTCTACCCTCTTTTATCTTTCACCTTTCTGCACTTTTCTGCATCTCTGCTCTTTTGTGCCTTATTTCTGCTCATTTTCCCTTCCTCTCGCTCTGCCCTTTCACTAGTTTTCACTCGTTTTTCTACCCTCTTTTATCTTTCACCTTTCTGCATCTCTGCTCTTTTGTGCCTTATTTCTGCCTATTTTCCCTTTTTTCTTTATCCCTTATTTCCTCCCTTTACCTTTCCCCGCCGCTGCTGCCCCCGCGGCCCCTCCCCCCAGCGCGACCGGCCAATCCAGCTCCCCTCCCCGCTCCCGCCTCCCAGCTGTCCAGCCCTCCCCGACCCCTACTTAATGGCGACCACTGCGGGGACAGGCGAGCAAGACCACTGACTCATTGTCAGTGAAATTGCTCTCCCACCCTCGCAGCTCCACCATTAAGTGAGGCCTGCCCCTGCCCCTGCACTCTCGAGTGTTGGTGATCGAGGCCCTCCTCCACCCGCAGGTTTCCCTGCGCCTCATCCCTGGTGGTCCAGTGGACCTCTGTCTCCTTCCTCTAACTCTGCTCTTTCACTCGTTTTTCTACCCTTTTTTATCTTTCACCTTTCTGCACTTTTCTGCATCTCTGCTCTTTTGTGCCTTATTTCTGCTCATTTTCCCTTCCTCTCGCTCTGCCCTTTCACTTGTTTTCACTCGTTTTTCTACCCTCTTTTATCTTTCACCTTTCTGCACTTTTCTGCATCTCTGCTCTTTTGTGCCTTATTTCTGCTCATTTTCCCTTCCTCTCGCTCTGCCCTTTCACTAGTTTTCACTCGTTTTTCTACCCTCTTTTATCTTTCACCTTTCTGCATCTCTGCTCTTTTGTGCCTTATTTCTGCCTATTTTCCCTTTTTTCTTTATCCCTTATTTCCTCCCTTTACCTTTCCCCGCCGCTGCTGCCCCCGCGGCCCCTCCCCCCAGCGCGACCGGCCAATCCAGCTCCCCTCCCCGCTCCCGCCTCCCAGCTGTCCAGCCCTCCCCGACCCCTACTTAATGGCGACCACTGCGGGGACAGGCGAGCAAGACCACTGACTCATTGTCAGTGAAATTGCTCTCCCACCCTCGCAGCTCCACCATTAAGTGAGGCCTGCCCCTGCCCCTGCACTCTCGAGTGTTGGTGATCGAGCCCTCCTCCACCCGCAGGTTTCCCTGCGCCTCATCCCTGGTGGTCCAGTGGACCTCTGTCTCCTTCCTCTAACTCTGCTCTTTCACTCGTTTTTCTACCCTTTTTTATCTTTCACCTTTCTGCACTTTTCTGCATCTCTGCTCTTTTGTGCCTTATTTCTGCTCATTTTCCCTTCCTCTCGCTCTGCCCTTTCACTTGTTTTCACTCGTTTTTCTACCCTCTTTTATCTTTCACCTTTCTGCACTTTTCTGCATCTCTGCTCTTTTGTGCCTTATTTCTGCTCATTTTCCCTTCCTCTCGCTCTGCCCTTTCACTAGTTTTCACTCGTTTTTCTACCCTCTTTTATCTTTCACCTTTCTGCATCTCTGCTCTTTTGTGCCTTATTTCTGCCTATTTTCCCTTTTTTCTTTATCCCTTATTTCCTCCCTTTACCTTTCCCCGCCGCTGCTGCCCCCGCGGCCCCTCCCCCCAGCGCGACCGGCCAATCCAGCTCCCCTCCCCGCTCCCGCCTCCCAGCTGTCCAGCCCTCCCCGACCCCTACTTAATGGCGACCACTGCGGGGACAGGCGAGCAAGACCACTGACTCATTGTCAGTGAAATTGCTCTCCCACCCTCGCAGCTCCACCATTAAGTGAGGCCTGCCCCTGCCCCTGCACTCTCGAGTGTTGGTGATCGAGGCCCTCCTCCACCCGCAGGTTTCCCTGCGCCTCATCCCTGGTGGTCCAGTGGACCTCTGTCTCCTTCCTCTAACTCTGCTCTTTCACTCGTTTTTCTACCCTTTTTTATCTTTCACCTTTCTGCACTTTTCTGCATCTCTGCTCTTTTGTGCCTTATTTCTGCTCATTTTCCCTTCCTCTCGCTCTGCCCTTTCACTTGTTTTCACTCGTTTTTCTACCCTCTTTTATCTTTCACCTTTCTGCACTTTTCTGCATCTCTGCTCTTTTGTGCCTTATTTCTGCTCATTTTCCCTTCCTCTCGCTCTGCCCTTTCACTAGTTTTCACTCGTTTTTCTACCCTCTTTTATCTTTCACCTTTCTGCATCTCTGCTCTTTTGTGCCTTATTTCTGCCTATTTTCCCTTTTTTCTTTATCCCTTATTTCCTCCCTTTACCTTTCCCCGCCGCTGCTGCCCCGCGGCCCCTCCCCCCAGCGCGACCGGCCAATCCAGCTCCCCTCCCCGCTCCCGCCTCCCAGCTGTCCAGCCCTCCCCGACCCCTACTTAATGGCGACCACTGCGGGGACAGGCGAGCAAGACCACTGACTCATTGTCAGTGAAATTGCTCTCCCACCCTCGCAGCTCCACCATTAAGTGAGGCCTGCCCCTGCCCCTGCACTCTCGAGTGTTGGTGATCGAGGCCCTCCTCCACCCGCAGGTTTCCCTGCGCCTCATCCCTGGTGGTCCAGTGGACCTCTGTCTCCTTCCTCTAACTCTGCTCTTTCACTCGTTTTTCTACCCTTTTTTATCTTTCACCTTTCTGCACTTTTCTGCATCTCTGCTCTTTTGTGCCTTATTTCTGCTCATTTTCCCTTCCTCTCGCTCTGCCCTTTCACTTGTTTTCACTCGTTTTTCTACCCTCTTTTATCTTTCACCTTTCTGCACTTTTCTGCATCTCTGCTCTTTTGTGCCTTATTTCTGCTCATTTTCCCTTCCTCTCGCTCTGCCCTTTCACTAGTTTTCACTCGTTTTTCTACCCTCTTTTATCTTTCACCTTTCTGCATCTCTGCTCTTTTGTGCCTTATTTCTGCCTATTTTCCCTTTTTTCTTTATCCCTTATTTCCTCCCTTTACCTTTCCCCGCCGCTGCTGCCCCCGCGGCCCCTCCCCCCAGCGCGACCGGCCAATCCAGCTCCCCTCCCCGCTCCCGCCTCCCAGCTGTCCAGCCCTCCCCGACCCCTACTTAATGGCGACCACTGCGGGGACAGGCGAGCAAGACCACTGACTCATTGTCAGTGAAATTGCTCTCCCACCCTCGCAGCTCCACCATTAAGTGAGGCCTGCCCCTGCCCCTGCACTCTCGAGTGTTGGTGATCGAGCCCTCCTCCACCCGCAGGTTTCCCTGCGCCTCATCCCTGGTGGTCCAGTGGACCTCTGTCTCCTTCCTCTAACTCTGCTCTTTCACTCGTTTTTCTACCCTTTTTTATCTTTCACCTTTCTGCACTTTTCTGCATCTCTGCTCTTTTGTGCCTTATTTCTGCTCATTTTCCCTTCCTCTCGCTCTGCCCTTTCACTTGTTTTCACTCGTTTTTCTACCCTCTTTTATCTTTCACCTTTCTGCACTTTTCTGCATCTCTGCTCTTTTGTGCCTTATTTCTGCTCATTTTCCCTTCCTCTCGCTCTGCCCTTTCACTAGTTTTCACTCGTTTTTCTACCCTCTTTTATCTTTCACCTTTCTGCATCTCTGCTCTTTTGTGCCTTATTTCTGCCTATTTTCCCTTTTTTCTTTATCCCTTATTTCCTCCCTTTACCTTTCCCCGCCGCTGCTGCCCCCGCGGCCCCTCCCCCCAGCGCGACCGGCCAATCCAGCTCCCCTCCCCGCTCCCGCCTCCCAGCTGTCCAGCCCTCCCCGACCCCTACTTAATGGCGACCACTGCGGGGACAGGCGAGCAAGACCACTGACTCATTGTCAGTGAAATTGCTCTCCCACCCTCGCAGCTCCACCATTAAGTGAGGCCTGCCCCTGCCCCTGCACTCTCGAGTGTTGGTGATCGAGCCCTCCTCCACCCGCAGGTTTCCCTGCGCCTCATCCCTGGTGGTCCAGTGGACCTCTGTCTCCTTCCTCTAACTCTGCTCTTTCACTCGTTTTTCTACCCTTTTTTATCTTTCACCTTTCTGCACTTTTCTGCATCTCTGCTCTTTTGTGCCTTATTTCTGCTCATTTTCCCTTCCTCTCGCTCTGCCCTTTCACTTGTTTTCACTCGTTTTTCTACCCTCTTTTATCTTTCACCTTTCTGCACTTTTCTGCATCTCTGCTCTTTTGTGCCTTATTTCTGCTCATTTTCCCTTCCTCTCGCTCTGCCCTTTCACTAGTTTTCACTCGTTTTTCTACCCTCTTTTATCTTTCACCTTTCTGCATCTCTGCTCTTTTGTGCCTTATTTCTGCCTATTTTCCCTTTTTTCTTTATCCCTTATTTCCTCCCTTTACCTTTCCCCGCCGCTGCTGCCCCCGCGGCCCCTCCCCCCAGCGCGACCGGCCAATCCAGCTCCCCTCCCCGCTCCCGCCTCCCAGCTGTCCAGCCCTCCCCGACCCCTACTTAATGGCGACCACTGCGGGGACAGGCGAGCAAGACCACTGACTCATTGTCAGTGAAATTGCTCTCCCACCCTCGCAGCTCCACCATTAAGTGAGGCCTGCCCTGCCCCTGCACTCTCGAGTGTTGGTGATCGAGGCCCTCCTCCACCCGCAGGTTTCCCTGCGCCTCATCCCTGGTGGTCCAGTGGACCTCTGTCTCCTTCCTCTAACTCTGCTCTTTCACTCGTTTTTCTACCCTTTTTTATCTTTCACCTTTCTGCACTTTTCTGCATCTCTGCTCTTTTGTGCCTTATTTCTGCTCATTTTCCCTTCCTCTCGCTCTGCCCTTTCACTTGTTTTCACTCGTTTTTCTACCCTCTTTTATCTTTCACCTTTCTGCACTTTTCTGCATCTCTGCTCTTTTGTGCCTTATTTCTGCTCATTTTCCCTTCCTCTCGCTCTGCCCTTTCACTAGTTTTCACTCGTTTTTCTACCCTCTTTTATCTTTCACCTTTCTGCATCTCTGCTCTTTTGTGCCTTATTTCTGCCTATTTTCCCTTTTTTCTTTATCCCTTATTTCCTCCCTTTACCTTTCCCCGCCGCTGCTGCCCCCGCGGCCCCTCCCCCCAGCGCGACCGGCCAATCCAGCTCCCCTCCCCGCTCCCGCCTCCCAGCTGTCCAGCCCTCCCCGACCCCTACTTAATGGCGACCACTGCGGGGACAGGCGAGCAAGACCACTGACTCATTGTCAGTGAAATTGCTCTCCCACCCTCGCAGCTCCACCATTAAGTGAGGCCTGCCCCTGCCCCTGCACTCTCGAGTGTTGGTGATCGAGGCCCTCCTCCACCCGCAGGTTTCCCTGCGCCTCATCCCTGGTGGTCCAGTGGACCTCTGTCTCCTTCCTCTAACTCTGCTCTTTCACTCGTTTTTCTACCCTTTTTTATCTTTCACCTTTCTGCACTTTTCTGCATCTCTGCTCTTTTGTGCCTTATTTCTGCTCATTTTCCCTTCCTCTCGCTCTGCCCTTTCACTTGTTTTCACTCGTTTTTCTACCCTCTTTTATCTTTCACCTTTCTGCATCTCTGCTCTTTTGTGCCTTATTTCTGCCTATTTTCCCTTTTTTCTTTATCCCTTATTTCCTCCCTTTACCTTTCCCCGCCGCTGCTGCCCCCGCGGCCCCTCCCCCCAGCGCGACCGGCCAATCCAGCTCCCCTCCCCGCTCCCGCCTCCCAGCTGTCCAGCCCTCCCCGACCCCTACTTAATGGCGACCACTGCGGGGACAGGCGAGCAAGACCACTGACTCATTGTCAGTGAAATTGCTCTCCCACCCTCGCAGCTCCACCATTAAGTGAGGCCTGCCCCTGCCCCTGCACTCTCGAGTGTTGGTGATCGAGGCCCTCCTCCACCCGCAGGTTTCCCTGCGCCTCATCCCTGGTGGTCCAGTGGACCTCTGTCTCCTTCCTCTAACTCTGCTCTTTCACTCGTTTTTCTACCCTTTTTTATCTTTCACCTTTCTGCACTTTTCTGCATCTCTGCTCTTTTGTGCCTTATTTCTGCTCATTTTCCCTTCCTCTCGCTCTGCCCTTTCACTTGTTTTCACTCGTTTTTCTACCCTCTTTTATCTTTCACCTTTCTGCACTTTTCTGCATCTCTGCTCTTTTGTGCCTTATTTCTGCTCATTTTCCCTTCCTCTCGCTCTGCCCTTTCACTAGTTTTCACTCGTTTTTCTACCCTCTTTTATCTTTCACCTTTCTGCATCTCTGCTCTTTTGTGCCTTATTTCTGCCTATTTTCCCTTTTTTCTTTATCCCTTATTTCCTCCCTTTACCTTTCCCCGCCGCTGCTGCCCCCGCGGCCCCTCCCCCCAGCGCGACCGGCCAATCCAGCTCCCCTCCCCGCTCCCGCCTCCCAGCTGTCCAGCCCTCCCCGACCCCTACTTAATGGCGACCACTGCGGGGACAGGCGAGCAAGACCACTGACTCATTGTCAGTGAAATTGCTCTCCCACCCTCGCAGCTCCACCATTAAGTGAGGCCTGCCCTGCCCCTGCACTCTCGAGTGTTGGTGATCGAGGCCCTCCTCCACCCGCAGGTTTCCCTGCGCCTCATCCCTGGTGGTCCAGTGGACCTCTGTCTCCTTCCTCTAACTCTGCTCTTTCACTCGTTTTTCTACCCTTTTTTATCTTTCACCTTTCTGCACTTTTCTGCATCTCTGCTCTTTTGTGCCTTATTTCTGCTCATTTTCCCTTCCTCTCGCTCTGCCCTTTCACTTGTTTTCACTCGTTTTTCTACCCTCTTTTATCTTTCACCTTTCTGCACTTTTCTGCATCTCTGCTCTTTTGTGCCTTATTTCTGCTCATTTTCCCTTCCTCTCGCTCTGCCCTTTCACTAGTTTTCACTCGTTTTTCTACCCTCTTTTATCTTTCACCTTTCTGCATCTCTGCTCTTTTGTGCCTTATTTCTGCCTATTTTCCCTTTTTTCTTTATCCCTTATTTCCTCCCTTTACCTTTCCCCGCCGCTGCTGCCCCCGCGGCCCCTCCCCCCAGCGCGACCGGCCAATCCAGCTCCCCTCCCCGCTCCCGCCTCCCAGCTGTCCAGCCCTCCCCGACCCCTACTTAATGGCGACCACTGCGGGGACAGGCGAGCAAGACCACTGACTCATTGTCAGTGAAATTGCTCTCCCACCCTCGCAGCTCCACCATTAAGTGAGGCCTGCCCCTGCCCCTGCACTCTCGAGTGTTGGTGATCGAGGCCCTCCTCCACCCGCAGGTTTCCCTGCGCCTCATCCCTGGTGGTCCAGTGGACCTCTGTCTCCTTCCTCTAACTCTGCTCTTTCACTCGTTTTTCTACCCTTTTTTATCTTTCACCTTTCTGCACTTTTCTGCATCTCTGCTCTTTTGTGCCTTATTTCTGCTCATTTTCCCTTCCTCTCGCTCTGCCCTTTCACTTGTTTTCACTCGTTTTTCTACCCTCTTTTATCTTTCACCTTTCTGCACTTTTCTGCATCTCTGCTCTTTTGTGCCTTATTTCTGCTCATTTTCCCTTCCTCTCGCTCTGCCCTTTCACTAGTTTTCACTCGTTTTTCTACCCTCTTTTATCTTTCACCTTTCTGCATCTCTGCTCTTTTGTGCCTTATTTCTGCCTATTTTCCCTTTTTTCTTTATCCCTTATTTCCTCCCTTTACCTTTCCCCGCCGCTGCTGCCCCCGCGGCCCCTCCCCCCAGCGCGACCGGCCAATCCAGCTCCCCTCCCCGCTCCCGCCTCCCAGCTGTCCAGCCCTCCCCGACCCCTACTTAATGGCGACCACTGCGGGGACAGGCGAGCAAGACCACTGACTCATTGTCAGTGAAATTGCTCTCCCACCCTCGCAGCTCCACCATTAAGTGAGGCCTGCCCCTGCCCCTGCACTCTCGAGTGTTGGTGATCGAGCCCTCCTCCACCCGCAGGTTTCCCTGCGCCTCATCCCTGGTGGTCCAGTGGACCTCTGTCTCCTTCCTCTAACTCTGCTCTTTCACTCGTTTTTCTACCCTTTTTTATCTTTCACCTTTCTGCACTTTTCTGCATCTCTGCTCTTTTGTGCCTTATTTCTGCTCATTTTCCCTTCCTCTCGCTCTGCCCTTTCACTTGTTTTCACTCGTTTTTCTACCCTCTTTTATCTTTCACCTTTCTGCACTTTTCTGCATCTCTGCTCTTTTGTGCCTTATTTCTGCTCATTTTCCCTTCCTCTCGCTCTGCCCTTTCACTAGTTTTCACTCGTTTTTCTACCCTCTTTTATCTTTCACCTTTCTGCATCTCTGCTCTTTTGTGCCTTATTTCTGCCTATTTTCCCTTTTTTCTTTATCCCTTATTTCCTCCCTTTACCTTTCCCCGCCGCTGCTGCCCCCGCGGCCCCTCCCCCCAGCGCGACCGGCCAATCCAGCTCCCCTCCCCGCTCCCGCCTCCCAGCTGTCCAGCCCTCCCCGACCCCTACTTAATGGCGACCACTGCGGGGACAGGCGAGCAAGACCACTGACTCATTGTCAGTGAAATTGCTCTCCCACCCTCGCAGCTCCACCATTAAGTGAGGCCTGCCCCTGCCCCTGCACTCTCGAGTGTTGGTGATCGAGGCCCTCCTCCACCCGCAGGTTTCCCTGCGCCTCATCCCTGGTGGTCCAGTGGACCTCTGTCTCCTTCCTCTAACTCTGCTCTTTCACTCGTTTTTCTACCCTTTTTTATCTTTCACCTTTCTGCACTTTTCTGCATCTCTGCTCTTTTGTGCCTTATTTCTGCTCATTTTCCCTTCCTCTCGCTCTGCCCTTTCACTTGTTTTCACTCGTTTTTCTACCCTCTTTTATCTTTCACCTTTCTGCACTTTTCTGCATCTCTGCTCTTTTGTGCCTTATTTCTGCTCATTTTCCCTTCCTCTCGCTCTGCCCTTTCACTAGTTTTCACTCGTTTTTCTACCCTCTTTTATCTTTCACCTTTCTGCATCTCTGCTCTTTTGTGCCTTATTTCTGCCTATTTTCCCTTTTTTCTTTATCCCTTATTTCCTCCCTTTACCTTTCCCCGCCGCTGCTGCCCCCGCGGCCCCTCCCCCCAGCGCGACCGGCCAATCCAGCTCCCCTCCCCGCTCCCGCCTCCCAGCTGTCCAGCCCTCCCCGACCCCTACTTAATGGCGACCACTGCGGGGACAGGCGAGCAAGACCACTGACTCATTGTCAGTGAAATTGCTCTCCCACCCTCGCAGCTCCACCATTAAGTGAGGCCTGCCCCTGCCCCTGCACTCTCGAGTGTTGGTGATCGAGGCCCTCCTCCACCCGCAGGTTTCCCTGCGCCTCATCCCTGGTGGTCCAGTGGACCTCTGTCTCCTTCCTCTAACTCTGCTCTTTCACTCGTTTTTCTACCCTTTTTTATCTTTCACCTTTCTGCACTTTTCTGCATCTCTGCTCTTTTGTGCCTTATTTCTGCTCATTTTCCCTTCCTCTCGCTCTGCCCTTTCACTTGTTTTCACTCGTTTTTCTACCCTCTTTTATCTTTCACCTTTCTGCACTTTTCTGCATCTCTGCTCTTTTGTGCCTTATTTCTGCTCATTTTCCCTTCCTCTCGCTCTGCCCTTTCACTAGTTTTCACTCGTTTTTCTACCCTCTTTTATCTTTCACCTTTCTGCATCTCTGCTCTTTTGTGCCTTATTTCTGCCTATTTTCCCTTTTTTCTTTATCCCTTATTTCCTCCCTTTACCTTTCCCCGCCGCTGCTGCCCCCGCGGCCCCTCCCCCCAGCGCGACCGGCCAATCCAGCTCCCCTCCCCGCTCCCGCCTCCCAGCTGTCCAGCCCTCCCCGACCCCTACTTAATGGCGACCACTGCGGGGACAGGCGAGCAAGACCACTGACTCATTGTCAGTGAAATTGCTCTCCCACCCTCGCAGCTCCACCATTAAGTGAGGCCTGCCCCTGCCCTGCACTCTCGAGTGTTGGTGATCGAGGCCCTCCTCCACCCGCAGGTTTCCCTGCGCCTCATCCCTGGTGGTCCAGTGGACCTCTGTCTCCTTCCTCTAACTCTGCTCTTTCACTCGTTTTTCTACCCTTTTTTATCTTTCACCTTTCTGCACTTTTCTGCATCTCTGCTCTTTTGTGCCTTATTTCTGCTCATTTTCCCTTCCTCTCGCTCTGCCCTTTCACTTGTTTTCACTCGTTTTTCTACCCTCTTTTATCTTTCACCTTTCTGCACTTTTCTGCATCTCTGCTCTTTTGTGCCTTATTTCTGCTCATTTTCCCTTCCTCTCGCTCTGCCCTTTCACTAGTTTTCACTCGTTTTTCTACCCTCTTTTATCTTTCACCTTTCTGCATCTCTGCTCTTTTGTGCCTTATTTCTGCCTATTTTCCCTTTTTTCTTTATCCCTTATTTCCTCCCTTTACCTTTCCCCGCCGCTGCTGCCCCCGCGGCCCCTCCCCCCAGCGCGACCGGCCAATCCAGCTCCCCTCCCCGCTCCCGCCTCCCAGCTGTCCAGCCCTCCCCGACCCCTACTTAATGGCGACCACTGCGGGGACAGGCGAGCAAGACCACTGACTCATTGTCAGTGAAATTGCTCTCCCACCCTCGCAGCTCCACCATTAAGTGAGGCCTGCCCTGCCCCTGCACTCTCGAGTGTTGGTGATCGAGGCCCTCCTCCACCCGCAGGTTTCCCTGCGCCTCATCCCTGGTGGTCCAGTGGACCTCTGTCTCCTTCCTCTAACTCTGCTCTTTCACTCGTTTTTCTACCCTTTTTTATCTTTCACCTTTCTGCACTTTTCTGCATCTCTGCTCTTTTGTGCCTTATTTCTGCTCATTTTCCCTTCCTCTCGCTCTGCCCTTTCACTTGTTTTCACTCGTTTTTCTACCCTCTTTTATCTTTCACCTTTCTGCACTTTTCTGCATCTCTGCTCTTTTGTGCCTTATTTCTGCTCATTTTCCCTTCCTCTCGCTCTGCCCTTTCACTAGTTTTCACTCGTTTTTCTACCCTCTTTTATCTTTCACCTTTCTGCATCTCTGCTCTTTTGTGCCTTATTTCTGCCTATTTTCCCTTTTTTCTTTATCCCTTATTTCCTCCCTTTACCTTTCCCCGCCGCTGCTGCCCCGCGGCCCCTCCCCCCAGCGCGACCGGCCAATCCAGCTCCCCTCCCCGCTCCCGCCTCCCAGCTGTCCAGCCCTCCCCGACCCCTACTTAATGGCGACCACTGCGGGGACAGGCGAGCAAGACCACTGACTCATTGTCAGTGAAATTGCTCTCCCACCCTCGCAGCTCCACCATTAAGTGAGGCCTGCCCCTGCCCCTGCACTCTCGAGTGTTGGTGATCGAGGCCCTCCTCCACCCGCAGGTTTCCCTGCGCCTCATCCCTGGTGGTCCAGTGGACCTCTGTCTCCTTCCTCTAACTCTGCTCTTTCACTCGTTTTTCTACCCTTTTTTATCTTTCACCTTTCTGCACTTTTCTGCATCTCTGCTCTTTTGTGCCTTATTTCTGCTCATTTTCCCTTCCTCTCGCTCTGCCCTTTCACTTGTTTTCACTCGTTTTTCTACCCTCTTTTATCTTTCACCTTTCTGCACTTTTCTGCATCTCTGCTCTTTTGTGCCTTATTTCTGCCTATTTTCCCTTTTTTCTTTATCCCTTATTTCCTCCCTTTACCTTTCCCCGCCGCTGCTGCCCCGCGGCCCCTCCCCCCAGCGCGACCGGCCAATCCAGCTCCCCTCCCCGCTCCCGCCTCCCAGCTGTCCAGCCCTCCCCGACCCCTACTTAATGGCGACCACTGCGGGGACAGGCGAGCAAGACCACTGACTCATTGTCAGTGAAATTGCTCTCCCACCCTCGCAGCTCCACCATTAAGTGAGGCCTGCCCCTGCCCCTGCACTCTCGAGTGTTGGTGATCGAGGCCCTCCTCCACCCGCAGGTTTCCCTGCGCCTCATCCCTGGTGGTCCAGTGGACCTCTGTCTCCTTCCTCTAACTCTGCTCTTTCACTCGTTTTTCTACCCTTTTTTATCTTTCACCTTTCTGCACTTTTCTGCATCTCTGCTCTTTTGTGCCTTATTTCTGCTCATTTTCCCTTCCTCTCGCTCTGCCCTTTCACTTGTTTTCACTCGTTTTTCTACCCTCTTTTATCTTTCACCTTTCTGCACTTTTCTGCATCTCTGCTCTTTTGTGCCTTATTTCTGCTCATTTTCCCTTCCTCTCGCTCTGCCCTTTCACTAGTTTTCACTCGTTTTTCTACCCTCTTTTATCTTTCACCTTTCTGCATCTCTGCTCTTTTGTGCCTTATTTCTGCCTATTTTCCCTTTTTTCTTTATCCCTTATTTCCTCCCTTTACCTTTCCCCGCCGCTGCTGCCCCCGCGGCCCCTCCCCCCAGCGCGACCGGCCAATCCAGCTCCCCTCCCCGCTCCCGCCTCCCAGCTGTCCAGCCCTCCCCGACCCCTACTTAATGGCGACCATTGCGGGGACAGGCGAGCAAGACCACTGACTCATTGTCAGTGAAATTGCTCTCCCACCCTCGCAGCTCCACCATTAAGTGAGGCCTGCCCCTGCCCCTGCACTCTCGAGTGTTGGTGATCGAGGCCCTCCTCCACCCGCAGGTTTCCCTGCGCCTCATCCCTGGTGGTCCAGTGGACCTCTGTCTCCTTCCTCTAACTCTGCTCTTTCACTCGTTTTCCTACCCTTTTTTATCTTTCACCTTTCTGCACTTTTCTGCATCTCTGCTCTTTTGTGCCTTATTTCTGCTCATTTTCCCTTCCTCTCGCTCTGCCCTTTCACTTGTTTTCACTCGTTTTTCTACCCTCTTTTATCTTTCACCTTTCTGCACTTTTCTGCATCTCTGCTCTTTTGTGCCTTATTTCTGCTCATTTTCCCTTCCTCTCGCTCTGCCCTTTCACTAGTTTTCACTCGTTTTTCTACCCTCTTTTATCTTTCACCTTTCTGCATCTCTGCTCTTTTGTGCCTTATTTCTGCCTATTTTCCCTTTTTTCTTTATCCCTTATTTCCTCCCTTTACCTTTCCCCGCCGCTGCTGCCCCCGCGGCCCCTCCCCCCAGCGCGACCGGCCAATCCAGCTCCCCTCCCCGCTCCCGCCTCCCAGCTGTCCAGCCCTCCCCGACCCCTACTTAATGGCGACCACTGCGGGGACAGGCGAGCAAGACCACTGACTCATTGTCAGTGAAATTGCTCTCCCACCCTCGCAGCTCCACCATTAAGTGAGGCCTGCCCCTGCCCCTGCACTCTCGAGTGTTGGTGATCGAGGCCCTCCTCCACCCGCAGGTTTCCCTGCGCCTCATCCCTGGTGGTCCAGTGGACCTCTGTCTCCTTCCTCTAACTCTGCTCTTTCACTCGTTTTTCTACCCTTTTTTATCTTTCACCTTTCTGCACTTTTCTGCATCTCTGCTCTTTTGTGCCTTATTTCTGCTCATTTTCCCTTCCTCTCGCTCTGCCCTTTCACTTGTTTTCACTCGTTTTTCTACCCTCTTTTATCTTTCACCTTTCTGCACTTTTCTGCATCTCTGCTCTTTTGTGCCTTATTTCTGCTCATTTTCCCTTCCTCTCGCTCTGCCCTTTCACTAGTTTTCACTCGTTTTTCTACCCTCTTTTATCTTTCACCTTTCTGCATCTCTGCTCTTTTGTGCCTTATTTCTGCCTATTTTCCCTTTTTTCTTTATCCCTTATTTCCTCCCTTTACCTTTCCCCGCCGCTGCTGCCCCCGCGGCCCCTCCCCCCAGCGCGACCGGCCAATCCAGCTCCCCTCCCCGCTCCCGCCTCCCAGCTGTCCAGCCCTCCCCGACCCCTACTTAATGGCGACCACTGCGGGGACAGGCGAGCAAGACCACTGACTCATTGTCAGTGAAATTGCTCTCCCACCCTCGCAGCTCCACCATTAAGTGAGGCCTCGCCCCTGCACTCTCGAGTGTTGGTGATCGAGCCCTCCTCCACCCGCAGGTTTCCCTGCGCCTCATCCCTGGTGGTCCAGTGGACCTCTGTCTCCTTCCTCTAACTCTGCTCTTTCACTCGTTTTTCTACCCTTTTTTATCTTTCACCTTTCTGCACTTTTCTGCATCTCTGCTCTTTTGTGCCTTATTTCTGCTCATTTTCCCTTCCTCTCGCTCTGCCCTTTCACTTGTTTTCACTCGTTTTTCTACCCTCTTTTATCTTTCACCTTTTCTGCATCTCTGCTCTTTTGTGCCTTATTTCTGCCTATTTTCCCTTTTTTCTTTATCCCTTATTTCCTCCCTTTACCTTTCCCCGCCGCTGCTGCCCCCGCGGCCCCTCCCCCCAGCGCGACCGGCCAATCCAGCTCCCCTCCCCGCTCCCGCCTCCCAGCTGTCCAGCCCTCCCCGACCCCTACTTAATGGCGACCACTGCGGGGACAGGCGAGCAAGACCACTGACTCATTGTCAGTGAAATTGCTCTCCCACCCTCGCAGCTCCACCATTAAGTGAGGCCTGCCCCTGCACTCTCGAGTGTTGGTGATCGAGGCCCTCCTCCACCCGCAGGTTTCCCTGCGCCTCATCCCTGGTGGTCCAGTGGACCTCTGTCTCCTTCCTCTAACTCTGCTCTTTCACTCGTTTTTCTACCCTTTTTTATCTTTCACCTTTCTGCACTTTTCTGCATCTCTGCTCTTTTGTGCCTTATTTCTGCTCATTTTCCCTTCCTCTCGCTCTGCCCTTTCACTTGTTTTCACTCGTTTTTCTACCCTCTTTTATCTTTCACCTTTCTGCACTTTTCTGCATCTCTGCTCTTTTGTGCCTTATTTCTGCTCATTTTCCCTTCCTCTCGCTCTGCCCTTTCACTAGTTTTCACTCGTTTTTCTACCCTCTTTTATCTTTCACCTTTCTGCATCTCTGCTCTTTTGTGCCTTATTTCTGCCTATTTTCCCTTTTTTCTTTATCCCTTATTTCCTCCCTTTACCTTTCCCCGCCGCTGCTGCCCCCGCGGCCCCTCCCCCCAGCGCGACCGGCCAATCCAGCTCCCCTCCCCGCTCCCGCCTCCCAGCTGTCCAGCCCTCCCCGACCCCTACTTAATGGCGACCACTGCGGGGACAGGCGAGCAAGACCACTGACTCATTGTCAGTGAAATTGCTCTCCCACCCTCGCAGCTCCACCATTAAGTGAGGCCTGCCCCTGCCCCTGCACTCTCGAGTGTTGGTGATCGAGGCCCTCCTCCACCCGCAGGTTTCCCTGCGCCTCATCCCTGGTGGTCCAGTGGACCTCTGTCTCCTTCCTCTAACTCTGCTCTTTCACTCGTTTTTCTACCCTTTTTTATCTTTCACCTTTCTGCACTTTTCTGCATCTCTGCTCTTTTGTGCCTTATTTCTGCTCATTTTCCCTTCCTCTCGCTCTGCCCTTTCACTTGTTTTCACTCGTTTTTCTACCCTCTTTTATCTTTCACCTTTCTGCACTTTTCTGCATCTCTGCTCTTTTGTGCCTTATTTCTGCTCATTTTCCCTTCCTCTCGCTCTGCCCTTTCACTAGTTTTCACTCGTTTTTCTACCCTCTTTTATCTTTCACCTTTCTGCATCTCTGCTCTTTTGTGCCTTATTTCTGCCTATTTTCCCTTTTTTCTTTATCCCTTATTTCCTCCCTTTACCTTTCCCCGCCGCTGCTGCCCCCGCGGCCCCTCCCCCCAGCGCGACCGGCCAATCCAGCTCCCCTCCCCGCTCCCGCCTCCCAGCTGTCCAGCCCTCCCCGACCCCTACTTAATGGCGACCACTGCGGGGACAGGCGAGCAAGACCACTGACTCATTGTCAGTGAAATTGCTCTCCCACCCTCGCAGCTCCACCATTAAGTGAGGCCTGCCCCTGCACCTGCACTCTCGAGTGTTGGTGATCGAGAGCCCTCCTCCACCCGCAGGTTTCCCTGCGCCTCATCCCTGGTGGTCCAGTGGACCTCTGTCTCCTTCCTCTAACTCTGCTCTTTCACTCGTTTTTCTACCCTTTTTTATCTTTCACCTTTCTGCACTTTTCTGCATCTCTGCTCTTTTGTGCCTTATTTCTGCTCATTTTCCCTTCCTCTCGCTCTGCCCTTTCACTTGTTTTCACTCGTTTTTCTACCCTCTTTTATCTTTCACCTTTCTGCACTTTTCTGCATCTCTGCTCTTTTGTGCCTTATTTCTGCCTATTTTCCCTTTTTTCTTTATCCCTTATTTCCTCCCTTTACCTTTCCCCGCCGCTGCTGCCCCCGCGGCCCCTCCCCCCAGCGCGACCGGCCAATCCAGCTCCCCTCCCCGCTCCCGCCTCCCAGCTGTCCAGCCCTCCCCGACCCCTACTTAATGGCGACCACTGCGGGGACAGGCGAGCAAGACCACTGACTCATTGTCAGTGAAATTGCTCTCCCACCCTCGCAGCTCCACCATTAAGTGAGGCCTGCCCCAGCACTCTCGAGTGTTGGTGATCGAAGCCCTCCTCCACCCGCAGGTTTCCCTGCGCCTCATCCCTGGTGGTCCAGTGGACCTCTGTCTCCTTCCTCTAACTCTGCTCTTTCACTCGTTTTTCTACCCTTTTTTATCTTTCACCTTTCTGCACTTTTCTGCATCTCTGCTCTTTTGTGCCTTATTTCTGCTCATTTTCCCTTCCTCTCGCTCTGCCCTTTCACTTGTTTTCACTCGTTTTTCTACCCTCTTTTATCTTTCACCTTTCTGCACTTTTCTGCATCTCTGCTCTTTTGTGCCTTATTTCTGCCTATTTTCCCTTTTTTCTTTATCCCTTATTTCCTCCCTTTACCTTTCCCCGCCGCTGCTGCCCCCGCGGCCCCTCCCCCCAGCGCGACCGGCCAATCCAGCTCCCCTCCCCGCTCCCGCCTCCCAGCTGTCCAGCCCTCCCCGACCCCTACTTAATGGCGACCACTGCGGGGACAGGCGAGCAAGACCACTGACTCATTGTCAGTGAAATTGCTCTCCCACCCTCGCAGCTCCACCATTAAGTGAGGCCTGCTCCCCTGCACTCTCGAGTGTTGGTGATCGAGGCCCTCCTCCACCCGCAGGTTTCCCTGCGCCTCATCCCTGGTGGTCCAGTGGACCTCTGTCTCCTTCCTCTAACTCTGCTCTTTCACTCGTTTTTCTACCCTTTTTTATCTTTCACCTTTCTGCACTTTTCTGCATCTCTGCTCTTTTGTGCCTTATTTCTGCTCATTTTCCCTTCCTCTCGCTCTGCCCTTTCACTTGTTTTCACTCGTTTTTCTACCCTCTTTTATCGTTTTTCTACCTTCTCTTTTATCTTTCACCTTTCTGCACTTTTCTGCATCTCTGCTCTTTTGTGCCTTATTTCTGCTCATTTTCCCTTCCTCTCGCTCTGCCCTTTCACTAGTTTTCACTCATTTTTCTACCCTCTTTTATCTTTCACCTTTCTGCATCTCTGCTCTTTTGTGCCTTATTTCTGCCTATTTTCCCTTTTTTCTTTATCCCTTATTTCCTCCCTTTACCTTTCCCCGCCGCTGCTGCCCCGCGGCCCCTCCCCCCCAGCGCGACCGGCCAATCCAGCTCCCCTCCCCGCTCCCGCCTCCCAGCTGTCCAGCCCTCCCCGACCCCTACTTAATGGCGACCACTGCGGGGACAGGCGAGCAAGACCACTGACTCATTGTCAGTGAAATTGCTCTCCCACCCTCGCAGCTCCACCATTAAGTGAGGCCTGCCCCTGCCCCTGCACTCTCGAGTGTTGGTGATCGAGCCCTCCTCCACCCGCAGGTTTCCCTGCGCCTCATCCCTGGTGGTCCAGTGGACCTCTGTCTCCTTCCTCTAACTCTGCTCTTTCACTCGTTTTTCTACCCTTTTTTATCTTTCACCTTTCTGCACTTTTCTGCATCTCTGCTCTTTTGTGCCTTATTTCTGCTCATTTTTCCCTTCCTCTCGCTCTGCCCTTTCACTTGTTTTCACTCGTTTTTCTACCCTCTTTTATCTTTCACCTTTCTGCACTTTTCTGCATCTCTGCTCTTTTGTGCCTTATTTCTGCTCATTTTCCCTTCCTCTCGCTCTGCCCTTTCACTAGTTTTCACTCGTTTTTCTACCCTCTTTTATCTTTCACCTTTCTGCATCTCTGCTCTTTTGTGCCTTATTTCTGCCTATTTTCCCTTTTTTCTTTATCCCTTATTTCCTCCCTTTACCTTTCCCCGCCGCTGCTGCCCCCGCGGCCCCTCCCCCCAGCGCGACCGGCCAATCCAGCTCCCCTCCCCGCTCCCGCCTCCCAGCTGTCCAGCCCTCCCCGACCCCTACTTAATGGCGACCACTGCGGGGACAGGCGAGCAAGACCACTGACTCATTGTCAGTGAAATTGCTCTCCCACCCTCGCAGCTCCACCATTAAGTGAGGCCTGCCCCTGCACTCTCGAGTGTTGGTGATCGAGGCCCTCCTCCACCCGCAGGTTTCCCTGCGCCTCATCCCTGGTGGTCCAGTGGACCTCTGTCTCCTTCCTCTAACTCTGCTCTTTCACTCGTTTTTCTACCCTTTTTTATCTTTCACCTTTCTGCACTTTTCTGCATCTCTGCTCTTTTGTGCCTTATTTCTGCTCATTTTCCCTTCCTCTCGCTCTGCCCTTTCACTTGTTTTCACTCGTTTTTCTACCCTCTTTTATCTTTCACCTTTCTGCACTTTTCTGCATCTCTGCTCTTTTGTGCCTTATTTCTGCTCATTTTCCCTTCCTCTCGCTCTGCCCTTTCACTAGTTTTCACTCGTTTTTCTACCCTCTTTTATCTTTCACCTTTCTGCATCTCTGCTCTTTTGTGCCTTATTTCTGCCTATTTTCCCTTTTTTCTTTATCCCTTATTTCCTCCCTTTACCTTTCCCCGCCGCTGCTGCCCCCGCGGCCCCTCCCCCCAGCGCGACCGGCCAATCCAGCTCCCCTCCCCGCTCCCGCCTCCCAGCTGTCCAGCCCTCCCCGACCCCTACTTAATGGCGACCACTGCGGGGACAGGCGAGCAAGACCACTGACTCATTGTCAGTGAAATTGCTCTCCCACCCTCGCAGCTCCACCATTAAGTGAGGCCTGCCCCTAGCACTCTCGAGTGTTGGTGATCGAGGCCCTCCTCCACCCGCAGGTTTCCCTGCGCCTCATCCCTGGTGGTCCAGTGGACCTCTGTCTCCTTCCTCTAACTCTGCTCTTTCACTCGTTTTCCTACCCTTTTTTATCTTTCACCTTTCTGCACTTTTCTGCATCTCTGCTCTTTTGTGCCTTATTTCTGCTCATTTTCCCTTCCTCTCGCTCTGCCCTTTCACTTGTTTTCACTCGTTTTTCTACCCTCTTTTATCTTTCACCTTTCTGCACTTTTCTGCATCTCTGCTCTTTTGTGCCTTATTTCTGCCTATTTTCCCTTTTTTCTTTATCCCTTATTTCCTCCCTTTACCTTTCCCCGCCGCTGCTGCCCCCGCGGCCCCTCCCCCCAGCGCGACCGGCCAATCCAGCTCCCCTCCCCGCTCCCGCCTCCCAGCTGTCCAGCCCTCCCCGACCCCTACTTAATGGCGACCACTGCGGGGACAGGCGAGCAAGACCACTGACTCATTGTCAGTGAAATTGCTCTCCCACCCTCGCAGCTCCACCATTAAGTGAGGCCTGCCCCAGCACTCTCGAGTGTTGGTGATCGAGGCCCTCCTCCACCCGCAGGTTTCCCTGCGCCTCATCCCTGGTGGTCCAGTGGACCTCTGTCTCCTTCCTCTAACTCTGCTCTTTCACTCGTTTTCCTACCCTTTTTTATCTTTCACCTTTCTGCACTTTTCTGCATCTCTGCTCTTTTGTGCCTTATTTCTGCTCATTTTCCCTTCCTCTCGCTCTGCCCTTTCACTTGTTTTCACTCGTTTTTCTACCCTCTTTTATCTTTCACCTTTCTGCACTTTTCTGCATCTCTGCTCTTTTGTGCCTTATTTCTGCTCATTTTCCCTTCCTCTCGCTCTGCCCTTTCACTAGTTTTCACTCGTTTTTCTACCCTCTTTTATCTTTCACCTTTCTGCATCTCTGCTCTTTTGTGCCTTATTTCTGCCTATTTTCCCTTTTTTCTTTATCCCTTATTTCCTCCCTTTACCTTTCCCCGCCGCTGCTGCCCCCGCGGCCCCTCCCCCCAGCGCGACCGGCCAATCCAGCTCCCCTCCCTGCTCCCGCCTCCCAGCTGTCCAGCCCTCCCCGACCCCTACTTAATGGCGACCACTGCGGGGACAGGCGAGCAAGACCACTGACTCATTGTCAGTGAAATTGCTCTCCCACCCTCGCAGCTCCACCATTAAGTGAGGCCTGCCCCAGCACTCTCGAGTGTTGGTGATCGAGGCCCTCCTCCACCCGCAGGTTTCCCTGCGTCTCATCCCTGGTGGTCCAGTGGACCTCTGTCTCCTTCCTCTAACTCTGCTCTTTCACTCGTTTTTCTACCCTTTTTTATCTTTCACCTTTCTGCACTTTTCTGCATCTCTGCTCTTTTGTGCCTTATTTCTGCTCATTTTCCCTTCCTCTCGCTCTGCCCTTTCACTTGTTTTCACTCGTTTTTCTACCCTCTTTTATCTTTCACCTTTCTGCACTTTTCTGCATCTCTGCTCTTTTGTGCCTTATTTCTGCTCATTTTCCCTTCCTCTCGCTCTGCCCTTTCACTAGTTTTCACTCGTTTTTCTACCCTCTTTTATCTTTCACCTTTCTGCATCTCTGCTCTTTTGTGCCTTATTTCTGCCTATTTTCCCTTTTTTCTTTATCCCTTATTTCCTCCCTTTACCTTTCCCCGCCGCTGCTGCCCCCGCGGCCCCTCCCCCCAGCGCGACCGGCCAATCCAGCTCCCCTCCCCGCTCCCGCCTCCCAGCTGTCCAGCCCTCCCCGACCCCTACTTAATGGCGACCACTGCGGGGACAGGCGAGCAAGACCACTGACTCATTGTCAGTGAAATTGCTCTCCCACCCTCGCAGCTCCACCATTAAGTGAGGGCCTGCCCCAGCACTCTCGAGTGTTGGTGATCGAGGCCCTCCTCCACCCGCAGGTTTCCCTGCGCCTCATCCCTGGTGGTCCAGTGGACCTCTGTCTCCTTCCTCTAACTCTGCTCTTTCACTCGTTTTTCTACCCTTTTTTATCTTTCACCTTTCTGCACTTTTCTGCATCTCTGCTCTTTTGTGCCTTATTTCTGCTCATTTTCCCTTCCTCTCGCTCTGCCCTTTCACTTGTTTTCACTCGTTTTTCTACCCTCTTTTATCTTTCACCTTTCTGCACTTTTCTGCATCTCTGCTCTTTTGTGCCTTATTTCTGCTCATTTTCCCTTCCTCTCGCTCTGCCCTTTCACTAGTTTTCACTCGTTTTTCTACCCTCTTTTATCTTTCACCTTTCTGCATCTCTGCTCTTTTGTGCCTTATTTCTGCCTATTTTCCCTTTTTTCTTTATCCCTTATTTCCTCCCTTTACCTTTCCCCGCCGCTGCTGCCCCCGCGGCCCCTCCCCCCAGCGCGACCGGCCAATCCAGCTCCCCTCCCTGCTCCCGCCTCCCAGCTGTCCAGCCCTCCCCGACCCCTACTTAATGGCGACCACTGCGGGGACAGGCGAGCAAGACCACTGACTCATTGTCAGTGAAATTGCTCTCCCACCCTCGCAGCTCCACCATTAAGTGAGGCCTGCCCCAGCACTCTCGAGTGTTGGTGATCGAGGCCCTCCTCCACCCGCAGGTTTCCCTGCGCCTCATCCCTGGTGGTCCAGTGGACCTCTGTCTCCTTCCTCTAACTCTGCTCTTTCACTCGTTTTCCTACCCTTTTTTATCTTTCACCTTTCTGCACTTTTCTGCATCTCTGCTCTTTTGTGCCTTATTTCTGCTCATTTTCCCTTCCTCTCGCTCTGCCCTTTCACTTGTTTTCACTCGTTTTTCTACCCTCTTTTATCTTTCACCTTTCTGCACTTTTCTGCATCTCTGCTCTTTTGTGCCTTATTTCTGCTCATTTTCCCTTCCTCTCGCTCTGCCCTTTCACTAGTTTTCACTCGTTTTTCTACCCTCTTTTATCTTTCACCTTTCTGCATCTCTGCTCTTTTGTGCCTTATTTCTGCCTATTTTCCCTTTTTTCTTTATCCCTTATTTCCTCCCTTTACCTTTCCCCGCCGCTGCTGCCCCGCGGCCCCTCCCCCCAGCGCGACCGGCCAATCCAGCTCCCCTCCCCGCTCCCGCCTCCCAGCTGTCCAGCCCTCCCCGACCCCTACTTAATGGCGACCACTGCGGGGACAGGCGAGCAAGACCACTGACTCATTGTCAGTGAAATTGCTCTCCCACCCTCGCAGCTCCACCATTAAGTGAGGCCTGCCCCTGCCCCTGCACTCTCGAGTGTTGGTGATCGAGGCCCTCCTCCACCCGCAGGTTTCCCTGCGCCTCATCCCTGGTGGTCCAGTGGACCTCTGTCTCCTTCCTCTAACTCTGCTCTTTCACTCGTTTTTCTACCCTTTTTTATCTTTCACCTTTCTGCACTTTTCTGCATCTCTGCTCTTTTGTGCCTTATTTCTGCTCATTTTCCCTTCCTCTCGCTCTGCCCTTTCACTTGTTTTCACTCGTTTTTCTACCCTCTTTTATCTTTCACCTTTCTGCACTTTTCTGCATCTCTGCTCTTTTGTGCCTTATTTCTGCTCATTTTCCCTTCCTCTCGCTCTGCCCTTTCACTAGTTTTCACTCGTTTTTCTACCCTCTTTTATCTTTCACCTTTCTGCACTTTTCTGCATCTCTGCTCTTTTGTGCCTTATTTCTGCCTATTTTCCCTTTTTTCTTTATCCCTTATTTCCTCCCTTTACCTTTCCCCGCCGCTGCTGCCCCCGCGGCCCCTCCCCCCAGCGCGACCGGCCAATCCAGCTCCCCTCCCCGCTCCCGCCTCCCAGCTGTCCAGCCCTCCCCGACCCCTACTTAATGGCGACCACTGCGGGGACAGGCGAGCAAGACCACTGACTCATTGTCAGTGAAATTGCTCTCCCACCCTCGCAGCTCCACCATTAAGTGAGGCCTGCCCCTAGCACTCTCGAGTGTTGGTGATCGAGGCCCTCCTCCACCCGCAGGTTTCCCTGCGCCTCATCCCTGGTGGTCCAGTGGACCTCTGTCTCCTTCCTCTAACTCTGCTCTTTCACTCGTTTTTCTACCCTTTTTTATCTTTCACCTTTCTGCACTTTTCTGCATCTCTGCTCTTTTGTGCCTTATTTCTGCTCATTTTCCCTTCCTCTCGCTCTGCCCTTTCACTTGTTTTCACTCGTTTTTCTACCCTCTTTTATCTTTCACCACTTTTCTGCATCTCTGCTCTTTTGTGCCTTATTTCTGCCTATTTTCCCTTTTTCTTTATCCCTTATTTCCTCCCTTTACCTTTCCCCGCCGCTGCTGCCCCCGCGGCCCCTCCCCCCAGCGCGACCGGCCAATCCAGCTCCCCTCCCCGCTCCCGCCTCCCAGCTGTCCAGCCCTCCCCGACCCCTACTTAATGGCGACCACTGCGGGGACAGGCGAGCAAGACCACTGACTCATTGTCAGTGAAATTGCTCTCCCACCCTCGCAGCTCCACCATTAAGTGAGGCCTGCCCCTAGCACTCTCGAGTGTTGGTGATCGAGGCCCTCCTCCACCCGCAGGTTTCCCTGCGCCTCATCCCTGGTGGTCCAGTGGACCTCTGTCTCCTTCCTCTAACTCTGCTCTTTCACTCGTTTTTCTACCCTTTTTTATCTTTCACCTTTCTGCACTTTTCTGCATCTCTGCTCTTTTGTGCCTTATTTCTGCTCATTTTCCCTTCCTCTCGCTCTGCCCTTTCACTTGTTTTCACTCGTTTTTCTACCCTCTTTTATCTTTCACCTTTCTGCACTTTTCTGCATCTTTGCTCTTTTGTGCTTTATTTCTGCTCATTTTCCCTTCCTCTCGCTCTGCCCTTTCACTTGTTTTCATTCGTTTTTCTACCCTCTTTTATCTTTCACCTTTCTGCACTTTTCTGCATCTCTGCTCTTTTGTGCCTTATTTCTGCTCATTTTCCCTTCCTCTCGCTCTGCCCTTTCACTAATTTTCACTCGTTTTTCTACCCTCTTTTATCTTTCACCTTTCTGCATCTCTGCTCTTTTGTGCCTTATTTCTGCCTATTTTCCCTTTTTTCTTTATCCCTTATTTCCTCCCTTTACCTTTCCCCGCCGCTGCTGCCCCCGCGGCCCCTCCCCCCAGCGCGACCGGCCAATCCAGCTCCCCTCCCCGCTCCCGCCTCCCAGCTGTCCAGCCCTCCCCGACCCCTACTTAATGGCGACCACTGCGGGGACAGGCGAGCAAGACCACTGACTCATTGTCAGTGAAATTGCTCTCCCACCCTCGCAGCTCCACCATTAAGTGAGGCCTGCCCCTGCTACTCTCGAGTGTTGGTGATCGAGGCCCTCCTCCACCCGCAGGTTTCCCTGCGCCTCATCCCTGGTGGTCCAGTGGACCTCTGTCTCCTTCCTCTAACTCTGCTCTTTCACTCGTTTTTCTACCCTTTTTTATCTTTCACCTTTCTGCACTTTTCTGCATCTCTGCTCTTTTGTGCCTTATTTCTGCTCATTTTCCCTTCCTCTCGCTCTGCCCTTTCACTTGTTTTCACTCGTTTTTCTACCCTCTTTTATCTTTCACCTTTCTGCACTTTTCTGCATCTCTGCTCTTTTGTGCCTTATTTCTGCTCATTTTCCCTTCCTCTCGCTCTGCCCTTTCACTTGTTTTCACTCGTTTTTCTACCCTCTTTTATCTTTCACCTTTCTGCACTTTTCTGCATCTCTGCTCTTTTGTGCCTTATTTCTGCTCATTTTCCCTTACTCTCGCTCTGCCCTTTCACTAGTTTTCACTCGTTTTCTACCCTCTTTTATCCTTCACCTTTCTGCATCTCTGCTCTTTTGTGCCTTATTTCTGCCTATTTTCCCTTTTTTCTTTATTCCTTATTTCCTCCCTTTACCTTTCCCCGCCGCTGCTGCCCCCGCGGCCCCACCCCCCAGCGCGACCGGCCAATCCAGCTCCCCTCCCCGCTCCCGCCTCCCAGCTGTCCAGCCCTCCCCGACCCCTACTTAATGGCGACCACTGCGGGGACAGGCGAGCAAGACCACTGACTCATTGTCAGTGAAATTGCTCTCCCACCCTCGCAGCTCCACCATTAAGTGAGGCCTGCCCCAGCACTCTCGAGTGTTGGTGATCGAGGCCCTCCTCCACCCGCTGGTTTCCCTGCGTCTCATCCCTGGTGGTCCAGTGGACCTCTGTCTCCTTCCTCTAACTCTGCTCTTTCACTCGTTTTTCTACCCTTTTTTATCTTTCACCTTTCTGCACTTTTCTGCATCTCTGCTCTTTTGTGCCTTATTTCTGCTCATTTTCCCTTCCTCTCGCTCTGCCCTTTCACTTGTTTTCACTCGTTTTTCTACCCTCTTTTATCTTTCACCACTTTTCTGCATCTCTGCTCTTTTGTGCCTTATTTCTGCCTATTTTCCCTTTTTTCTTTATCCCTTATTTCCTCCCTTTACCTTTCCCCGCCGCTGCTGCCCCCGCGGCCCCTCCCCCCAGCGCGACCGGCCAATCCAGCTCCCCTCCCCGCTCCCGCCTCCCAGCTGTCCAGCCCTCCCCGACCCCTACTTAATGGCGACCACTGCGGGGACAGGCGAGCAAGACCACTGACTCATTGTCAGTGAAATTGCTCTCCCACCCTCGCAGCTCCACCATTAAGTGAGGCCTGCCCCTAGCACTCTCGAGTGTTGGTGATCGAGGCCCTCCTCCACCCGCAGGTTTCCCTGCGCCTCATCCCTGGTGGTCCAGTGGACCTCTGTCTCCTTCCTCTAACTCTGCTCTTTCACTCGTTTTCCTACCCTTTTTTATCTTTCACCTTTCTGCACTTTTCTGCATCTCTGCTCTTTTGTGCCTTATTTCTGCTCATTTTCCCTTCCTCTCGCTCTGCCCTTTCACTTGTTTTCACTCGTTTTTCTACCCTCTTTTATCTTTCACCTTTCTGCACTTTTCTGCATCTCTGCTCTTTTGTGCCTTATTTCTGCTCATTTTCCCTTCCTCTCGCTCTGCCCTTTCACTTGTTTTCACTCGTTTTTCTACCCTCTTTTATCTTTCACCTTTCTGCACTTTTCTGCATCTCTGCTCTTTTGTGCCTTATTTCTGCTCATTTTCCCTTCCTCTCGCTCTGCCCTTTCACTTGTTTTCACTCGTTTTTCTACCCTCTTTTATCTTTCACCTTTCTGCACTTTTCTGCATCTTTGCTCTTTTGTGCTTTATTTCTGCTCATTTTCCCTTCCTCTCGCTCTGCCCTTTCACTTGTTTTCATTCGTTTTTCTACCCTCTTTTATCTTTCACCTTTCTGCACTTTTCTGCATCTCTGCTCTTTTGTGCCTTATTTCTGCTCATTTTCCCTTCCTCTCGCTCTGCCCTTTCACTAATTTTCACTCATTTTTGTACCCTCTTTTATCTTTCACCTTTCTGCATCTCTGCTCTTTTGTGCCTTATTTCTGCCTATTTTCCCTTTTTTCTTTATCCCTTATTTCCTCCCTTTACCTTTCCCCGCCGCTGCTGCCCCCGCGGCCCCTCCCCCCAGCGCGACCGGCCAATCCAGCTCCCCTCCCCGCTCCCGCCTCCCAGCTGTCCAGCCCTCCCCGACCCCTACTTAATGGCGACCACTGCGGGGACAGGCGAGCAAGACCACTGACTCATTGTCAGTGAAATTGCTCTCCCACCCTCGCAGCTCCACCATTAAGTGAGGCCTGCCCCAGCACTCTCGAGTGTTGGTGATCGAGGCCCTCCTCCACCCGCAGGTTTCTCTGCGCCTCATCCCTGGTGGTCCAGTGGACCTCTGTCTCCTTCCTCTAACTCTGCTCTTTCACTCGTTTTCCTATCCTTTTTTATCTTTCACCTTTCTGCACTTTTCTGCATCTCTGCTCTTTTGTGCCTTATTTCTGCTCATTTTCCCTTCCTCTCGCTCTGCCCTTTCACTTGTTTTCACTCGTTTTTCTACCCTCTTTTATCTTTCACCTTTCTGCACTTTTCTGCATCTCTGCTCTTTTGTGCCTTATTTCTGCTCATTTTCCCTTCCTCTCGCTCTGCCCTTTCACTTGTTTTCACTCGTTTTTCTACCCTCTTTTATCTTTCAACTTTCTGCACTTTTCTGCATCTCTGCTCTTTTGTGCCTTATATCTGCTCATTTTCCCTTCCTCTCGCTCTGCCCTTTCACTAGTTTTCACTCGTTTTTCTACCCTCTTTTATCTTTCACCTTTCTGCATCTCTGCTCTTTTGTGCCTTATTTCTGCCTATTTTCCCTTTTTTCTTTATCCCTTATTTCCTCCCTTTACCTTTCCCCGCCGCTGCTGCCCCCGCGGCCCCTCCCCCCAGCGCGACCGGCCAATCCAGCTCCCCTCCCCGCTCCCGCCTCCCAGCTGTCCAGCCCTCCCCGACCCCTACTTAATGGCGACCACTGCGGGGACAGGCGAGCAAGACCACTGACTCATTGTCAGTGAAATTGCTCTCCCACCCTCGCAGCTCCACCATTAAGTGAGGCCTGCCCCATGCACTCTCGAGTGTTGGTGATCGAGGCCCTCCTCCACCCGCAGGTTTCCCTGCGCCTCATCCCTGGTGGTCCAGTGGACCTCTGTCTCCTTCCTCTAACTCTGCTCTTTCACTCGTTTTTCTACCCTTTTTTATCTTTCACCTTTCTGCACTTTTCTGCATCTCTGCTCTTTTGTGCCTTATTTCTGCTCATTTTCCCTTCCTCTCGCTCTGCCCTTTCACTTGTTTTCACTCGTTTTTCTACCCTCTTTTATCTTTCACCACTTTTCTGCATCTCTGCTCTTTTGTGCCTTATTTCTGCCTATTTTCCCTTTTTTCTTTATCCCTTATTTCCTCCCTTTACCTTTCCCCGCCGCTGCTGCCCCCGCGGCCCCTCCCCCCAGCGCGACCGGCCAATCCAGCTCCCCTCCCCGCTCCCGCCTCCCAGCTGTCCAGCCCTCCCCGACCCCTACTTAATGGCGACCACTGCGGGGACAGGCGAGCAAGACCACTGACTCATTGTCAGTGAAATTGCTCTCCCACCCTCGCAGCTCCACCATTAAGTGAGGCCTGCCCCTAGCACTCTCGAGTGTTGGTGATCGAGGCCCTCCTCCACCCGCAGGTTTCCCTGCGCCTCATCCCTGGTGGTCCAGTGGACCTCTGTCTCCTTCCTCTAACTCTGCTCTTTCACTCGTTTTTCTACCCTTTTTTATCTTTCACCTTTCTGCACTTTTCTGCATCTCTGCTCTTTTGTGCCTTATTTCTGCTCATTTTCCCTTCCTCTCGCTCTGCCCTTTCACTTGTTTTCACTCGTTTTTCTACCCTCTTTTATCTTTCACCTTTCTGCACTTTTCTGCATCTCTGCTCTTTTGTGCCTTATTTCTGCCTATTTTCCCTTTTTCTTTATCCCTTATTTCCTCCCTTTACCTTTCCCCGCCGCTGCTGCCCCCGCGGCCCCTCCCCCCAGCGCGACCGGCCAATCCAGCTCCCCTCCCCGCTCCCGCCTCCCAGCTGTCCAGCCCTCCCCGACCCCTACTTAATGGCGACCACTGCGGGGACAGGCGAGCAAGACCACTGACTCATTGTCAGTGAAATTGCTCTCCCACCCTCGCAGCTCCACCATTAAGTGAGGCCTGCCCCAGCACTCTCGAGTGTTGGTGATCGAGGCCCTCCTCCACCCGCAGGTTTCCCTGCGCCTCATCCCTGGTGGTCCAGTGGACCTCTGTCTCCTTCCTCTAACTCTGCTCTTTCACTCGTTTTCCTACCCTTTTTTATCTTTCACCTTTCTGCACTTTTCTGCATCTCTGCTCTTTTGTGCCTTATTTCTGCTCATTTTCCCTTCCTCTCGCTCTGCCCTTTCACTTGTTTTCACTCGTTTTTCTACCCTCTTTTATCTTTCACCTTTCTGCACTTTTCTGCATCTTTGCTCTTTTGTGCTTTATTTCTGCTCATTTTCCCTTCCTCTCGCTCTGCCCTTTCACTTGTTTTCATTCGTTTTTCTACCCTCTTTTATCTTTCACCTTTCTGCACTTTTCTGCATCTCTGCTCTTTTGTGCCTTATTTCTGCTCATTTTCCCTTCCTCTCGCTCTGCCCTTTCACTAGTTTTCACTCATTTTTCTACCCTCTTTTATCTTTCACCTTTCTGCATCTCTGCTCTTTTGTGCCTTATTTCTGCCTATTTTCCCTTTTTTCTTTATCCCTTATTTCCTCCCTTTACCTTTCCCCGCCGCTGCTGCCCCCGCGGCCCCTCCCCCAGCGCGACCGGCCAATCCAGCTCCCCTCCCCGCTCCCGCCTCCCAGCTGTCCAGCCCTCCCCGACCCCTACTTAATGGCGACCACTGCGGGGACAGGCGAGCAAGACCACTGACTCATTGTCAGTGAAATTGCTCTCCCACCCTCGCAGCTCCACCATTAAGTGAGGCCTGCCTCCCCAGCACTCTCGAGTGTTGGTGATCGAGAGCCCTCCTCCACCCGCAGGTTTCCCTGCGCCTCATCCCTGGTGGTCCAGTGGACCTCTGTCTCCTTCCTCTAACTCTGCTCTTTCACTCGTTTTCCTACCCTTTTTTATCTTTCACCTTTCTGCACTTTTCTGCATCTCTGCTCTTTTGTGCCTTATTTCTGCTCATTTTCCCTTCCTCTCGCTCTGCCCTTTCACTTGTTTTCACTCGTTTTTCTACCCTCTTTTATCTTTCACCTTTCTGCACTTTTCTGCATCTCTGCTCTTTTGTGCCTTATTTCTGCTCATTTTCCCTTCCTCTCGCTCTGCCCTTTCACTAGTTTTCACTCGTTTTTCTACCCTCTTTTATCTTTCACCTTTCTGCATCTCTGCTCTTTTGTGCCTTATTTCTGCCTATTTTCCCTTTTTTCTTTATCCCTTATTTCCTCCCTTTACCTTTCCCCGCCGCTGCTGCCCCCGCGGCCCCTCCCCCCAGCGCGACCGGCCAATCCAGCTCCCCTCCCCGCTCCCGCCTCCCAGCTGTCCAGCCCTCCCCGACCCCTACTTAATGGCGACCACTGCAGGGACAGGCGAGCAAGACCACTGACTCATTGTCAGTGAAATTGCTCTCCCACCCTCGCAGTTCCACCATTAAGTGAGGCCTGCCCCTGCCCCTGCCCCTGCACTCTCGAGTGTTGGTGATCGAGGCCCTCCTCCACCCGCAGGTTTCCCTGCATCTCATCCCTGGTGGTCCAGTGGACCTCTGTCTCCTTCCTCTAACTCTGCTCTTTCACTCGTTTTTCTACCCTTTTTATCTTTCACCTTTCTGCACTTTTCTGCATCTCTGCTCTTTTGTGCCTTATTTCTGCTCATTTTCCCTTCCTCTCGCTCTGCCCTTTCACTTGTTTTCACTCGTTTATCTACCCTCTTTTATCTTTCACCTTTCTGCACTTTTCTGCATCTCTGCTCTTTTGTGCCTTATTTCTGCTCATTTTCCCTTCCTCTCGCTCTGCCCTTTCACTAGTTTTCACTCGTTTTTCTACCCTCTTTTATCTTTCACCTTTCTGCATCTCTGCTCTTTTGTGCCTTATTTCTGCCTATTTTCCCTTTTTTCTTTATCCCTTATTTCCTCCCTTTACCTTTCCCCGCCGCTGCTGCCCCCGCGGCCCCTCCCCCCAGCGCGACCGGCCAATCCAGCTCCCCTCCCCGCTCCCGCCTCCCAGCTGTCCAGCCCTCCCCGACCCCTACTTAATGGCGACCACTGCGGGGACAGGCGAGCAAGACCACTGACTCATTGTCAGTGAAATTGCTCTCCCACCCTCGCAGCTCCACCATTAAGTGAGGCCTGCCCCAGCACTCTCGAGTGTTGGTGATCGAGGCCCTCCTCCACCCGCAGGTTTCCCTGCGCCTCATCCCTGGTGGTCCAGTGTTCCTCTGTCTCCTTCCTCTAACTCTGCTCTTTGACTCGTTTTTCTACCCTTTTTTATCTTTCACCTTTCTGCACTTTTCTGCATCTCTGCTCTTTTGTGCCTTATTTCTGCTCATTTTCCCTTCCTCTCGCTCTGCCCTTTCACTTGTTTTCACTCGTTTTTCTACCCTCTTTTATCTTTCACCACTTTTCTGCATCTCTGCTCTTTTGTGCCTTATTTCTGCCTATTTTCCCTTTTTTCTTTATCCCTTATTTCCTCCCTTTACCTTTCCCCGTCGCTGCTGTCCCCGCGGCCCCTCCCCCCCCAGCGCGACCGGCCAATCCAGCTCCCCTCCCCGCTCCCGCCTCCCAGCTGTCCAGCCCTCCCCGACCCCTACTTAATGGCGACCACTGCGGGGACAGGCGAGCAAGACCACTGACTCATTGTCAGTGAAATGGCTCTCCCACCCTCGCAGCTCCACCATTAAATGAGGCCTGCCCCAGCACTCTCGAATGTTGGTGATCGAGGCCCTCCTCCACCCGCAGGTTTCCCTGCGCCTCATCCCTGGTGGTCCAGTGGACCTCTGTCTCCTTCCTCTAACTCTGCTCTTTCACTCGTTTTCCTACCCTTTTTTATCTTTCTCCTTTCTGCACTTTTCTGCATCTCTGCTCTTTTGTGCCTTATTTCTGCTAATTTTCCCTTCCTCTCGCTCTGCCCTTTCACTTGTTTTCACTCGTTTTTCTACCCTCTTTTATCTTTCACCTTTCTGCACTTTTCTGCATCTCTGCTCTTTTGTGCCTTATTTCTGCCTATTTTCCCTTTTTTCTTTATCCCTTATTTCCTCCCTTTACCTTTCCCCGCCACTGCTGCCCCCGCGGCCCCTCCCCCCCAGCGCGACCGGCCAATCCAGCTCCCCTCCCCGCTCCCGCCTCCCAGCTGTCCAGCCCTCCCCGACCCCTACTTAATGGCGACCACTGTGGGGACAGGCGAGCAAGACCACTGACTCATTGTCAGTGAAATTGCTCTCCCACCCTCGCAGCTCCACCATTAAGTGAGGCCTGCCCCAGCACTCTCGAGTGTTGGTGATCGAGGCCCTCCTCCACCCGCAGGTTTCCCTGCGCCTCATCCCTGGTGGTCCAGTGGACCTCTGTCTCCTTCCTCTAACTCTGCTCTTTCACTCGTTTTCCTACCCTTTTTTATCTTTCACCTTTCTGCACTTTTCTGCATCTCTGCTCTTTTGTGCCTTATTTCTGCTCATTTTCCCTTCCTCTCGCTCTGCCCTTTCACTTGTTTTCACTCGTTTTTCTACCCTCTTTTATCTTTCACCTTTCTGCACTTTTCTGCATCTTTGCTCTTTTGTGCTTTATTTCTGCTCATTTTCCCTTCCTCTCGCTCTGCCCTTTCACTTGTTTTCATTCGTTTTTCTACCCTCTTTTATCTTTCACCTTTCTGCACTTTTCTGCATCTCTGCTCTTTTGTGCCTTATTTCTGCTCATTTTCCCTTCCTCTCGCTCTGCCCTTTCACTAGTTTTCACTCATTTTTCTACCCTCTTTTATCTTTCACCTTTCTGCATCTCTGCTCTTTTGTGCCTTATTTCTGCCTATTTTCCCTTTTTTCTTTATCCCTTATTTCCTCCCTTTACCTTTCCCCGCCGCTGCTGCCCCCGCGGCCGCTCCCCCCAGCGCGATCCGGCCAATCCAGCTCCCCTCCCCGCTCCCGCCTCCCAGCTGTCCAGCCCTCCCCGACCCCTACTTAATGGCGACCACTGCGGGGACAGGCGAGCAAGACCACTGACTCATTGTCAGTGAAATTGCTCTCCCACCCTCGCAGCTCCACCATTAAGTGAGGCCTGCCCCTAGCACTCTCGAGTGTTGGTGATCGAGGCCCTCCTCCACACGCAGGTTTCCCTGCGCCTCATCCCTGGTGGTCCAGTGGACCTCTGTCTCCTTCCTCTAACTCTGCTCTTTCACTCGTTTTCCTACCCTTTTTTATCTTTCACCTTTCTGCACTTTTCTGCATCTCTGCTCTTTTGTGCCTTATTTCTGCTCATTTTCCCTTCCTCTCGCTCTGCCCTTTCACTTGTTTTCACTCGTTTTTCTACCCTCTTTTATCTTTCACCTTTCTGCACTTTTCTGCATCTCTGCTCTTTTGTGCCTTATTTCTGCTCATTTTCCCTTCCTCTCGCTCTGCCCTTTCACTAGTTTTCACTCGTTTTTCTACCCTCTTTTATCTTTCACCTTTCTGCATCTCTGCTCTTTTGTGCCTTATTTCTGCCTATTTTCCCTTTTTTCTTTATCCCTTATTTCCTCCCTTTACCTTTCCCCGCCGCTGCTGTACCCGCGGCCCCTCCCCCCCCAGCGCGACCGGCCAATCCAGCTCCCCTCCCCGCTCCCGCCTCCCAGCTGTCCAGCCCTCCCCAACCCCTACTTAATGGCGACCACTGCGGGGACAGGCGAGCAAGACCACTGACTCATTGTCAGTGAAATTGCTCTCCCACCCTCGCAGCTCCACCATTAAGTGAGGCCTGCCCCATGCACTCTCGAGTGTTGGTGATCGAGGCCCTCCTCCATCCGCAGGTTTCCCTGCGCCTCATCCCTGGTGGTCCAGTGGACCTCTGTCTCCTTCCTCTAACTCTGCTCTTTCACTCGTTTTCCTACCCTTTTTATCTTTCACCTTTCTGCACTTTTCTGCATCTCTGCTCTTTTGTGCCTTATTTCTGCTCATTTTCCCTTCCTCTCGCTCTGCCCTTTCACTTGTTTTCACTCGTTTTTCTACCCTCTTTTATCTTTCACCTTTCTGCACTTTTCTGCATCTCTGCTCTTTTGTGCCTTATTTCTGCTCATTTTCCCTTCCTCTCGCTCTGCCCTTTCACTAGTTTTCACTCGTTTTTCTACCCTCTTTTATCTTTCACCTTTCTGCATCTCTGCTCTTTTGTGCCTTATTTCTGCCTATTTTCCCTTTTTTCTTTATCCCTTATTTCCTCCCTTTACCTTTCCCCGTCGCTGCTGTCCCCGCGGCCCCTCCCCCCCCAGCGCGACCGGCCAATCCAGCTCCCCTCCCCGCTCCCGCCTCCCAGCTGTCCAGCCCTCCCCGACCCCTACTTAATGGCGACCACTGCGGGGACAGGCGAGCAAGACCACTGACTCATTGTCAGTGAAATTGCTCTCCCACCCTCGCAGCTCCACCATTAAGTGAGGCCTGCCCCAGCACTCTCGAGTGTTGGTGATCGAGGCCCTCCTCCATACGCAGGTTTCCCTGCGCCTCATCCCTGGTGGTCCAGTGGACCTCTGTCTCCTTCCTCTAACTCTGCTCTTTCACTCGTTTTCCTACCCTTTTTTATCTTTCACCTTTCTGCACTTTTCTGCATCTCTGCTCTTTTGTGCCTTATTTCTGCCTATTTTCCCTTTTTTCTTTATCCCTTATTTCCTCCCTTTACCTTTCCCCGCCGCTGCTGCCCCCGCGGCCCATCCCCCCCAGCGCGACCGGCCAATCCAGCTCCCCTCCCCGCTCCCGCCTCCCAGCTGTCCAGCCCTCCCCGACCCCTACTTAATGGCGACCACTGTGGGGACAGGCGAGCAAGACCACTGACTCATTGTCAGTGAAATTGCTCTCCCACCCTCGCAGCTCCACCATTAAGTGAGGCCTGCCCCAGCACTCTCGAGTGTTGGTGATCGAGTCCCTCCTCCACCCGCAGGTTTCCCTGCGCCTCATCCCTGGTGGTCCAGTGGACCTCTGTCTCCTTCCTCTAACTCTGCTCTTTCACTCGTTTTCCTACCCTTTTTTATCTTTCACCTTTCTGCACTTTTCTGCATCTCTGCTCTTTTGTGCCTTATTTCTGCTCATTTTCCCGTCCTCTCGCTCTGCCCTTTCACTTGTTTTCACTGCGTTTTTCTACCCTCTTTTATCTTTCACCTTTCTGCACTTTTCTGCATCTTTGCTCTTTTGTGCTTTATTTCTGCTCATTTTCCCTTCCTCTCGCTCTGCCCTTTCACTTGTTTTCATTCGTTTTTCTACCCTCTTTTATCTTTCACCTTTCTGCACTTTTCTGCATCTCTGCTCTTTTGTGCCTTATTTCTGCTCATTTTCCCTTCCTCTCGCTCTGCCCTTTCACTAGTTTTCACTCATTTTTCTACCCTCTTTTATCTTTCACCTTTCTGCATCTCTGCTCTTTTGTGCCTTATTTCTGCCTATTTTCCCTTTTTTCTTTATCCCTTATTTCCTCCCTTTACCTTTCCCCGCCGCTGCTGCCCCCGCGGCCGCTCCCCCCCAGCGCAACCGGCCAATCCAGCTCCCCTCCCCGCTCCCGCCTCCCAGCTGTCCAGCCCTCCCCGACCCCTACTTAATGGCGACCACTGCGGGGACAGGCGAGCAAGACCACTGACTCATTGTCAGTGAAATTGCTCTCCCACCCTCGCAGCTCCACCATTAAGTGAGGCCTGCCCCAGCACTCTCGAGTGTTGGTGATCGAGGCCCTCCTCCACCCGCAGGTTTCCCTGCGCCTCATCCCTGGTGGTCCAGTGGACCTCTGTCTCCTTCCTCTAACTCTGCTCTTTCACTCGTTTTCCTACCCTTTTTTATCTTTCACCTTTCTGCACTTTTCTGCATCTCTGCTCTTTTGTGCCTTATTTCTGCTCATTTTCCCTTCCTCTCGCTCTGCCCTTTCACTTGTTTTCACTCGTTTTTCTACCCTCTTTTATCTTTCACCTTTCTGCACTTTTCTGCATCTCTGCTCTTTTGTGCCTTATTTCTGCTCATTTTCCCTTCCTCTCGCTCTGCCCTTTCACTAGTTTTCACTCATTTTTCTACCCTCTTTTATCTTTCACCTTTCTGCATCTCTGCTCTTTTGTGCCTTATTTCTGCCTATTTTCCCTTTTTTCTTTATCCCTTATTTCCTCCCTTTACCTATCCCCGCCGCTGCTGCCCCCGCGGCCGCTCCCCCCCAGCGCAACCGGCCAATCCAGCTCCCCTCCCCGCTCCCGCCTCCCAGCTGTCCAGCCCTCCCCGACCCCTACTTAATGGCGACCACTGCGCGGCCGCGGGCCGCTGGCGCGCCGAAGGCGCGTCAAAGGCAAGCCCGTCTGCGCCCGTCCGCGACCCGACCGCGACCAGCGCCAGGAACCCTGGACCTCCGCCCACCAACGCTACGACCCAGCAGCACTCCACGCACTCAACCCAGGCCGCAACAACAACTGCAAGCTAGCATCACCAGCCGACTCCCACGGACCCTTCAGCTGTCACCGCTGCCGGCACACCTGCAGCACCGCCAAGAACACGGATCCAGCACAACCCGCCCACAAGAACACAACCGAACCGAAGACCCTGCAATGCATCCTCCTCAACGTCCGATCCCTCCACAAACACGCCACCGAAATCTGGGACCTCCTCGACAGCACCACCCCGGACGTAGCGTTCTTCACCGAAACCTGGACCAACACCACCTCGGGACCGGACATCGCCATCGCCATCCCCCAAGGATACAAGATCTCCAGGAAGGACCGCCCCACCCGCCCAGGAGGAGGAATCGCCATCGTCCACAAATCCAGCCTCCGCCTGAGCACACTCCCTGACGAGCCCACAGAACTGATGGAACACCTTCGCTTCAAGATACTGGCCAGCCCCACCGCCACCCTCCGAGGAACCCTCATCTACCGACCCCCTGGACCCCGCGGACCCTTTGCCAACTCCATCACGGACATTATCTCCCCGCAGGCCATCGCATCCACCAACTACACCCTGCTGGGAGACCTCAACTTCCACCTCGACAACCAACTGGACCCCAACACCACATCCCTCCTGGACAACCTCCACAACATTGGACTGCGCCAGATCGTGACCGAGCCCACGCACTCAGCAGGACACACCCTCGACCCCCTCTTCACTACAGGAAACTCCATTACCTTCAGCCACACCACCGAACTCCCATGGACCGACCATCGTTGTGTCCACTTCACCTTCAGAACACCCACCATCCACAGACACCAGCACCTGCTTCCACGAAGAAACTGGACCAAAATCACCGACGACCAGCTCACCTCCTCACTCAACAACTCCACCCCAACCATCGCAGAAAATGACGACCCCAACACCGCAGCCCGAACCCTGCATAGATGGATCACGGACAGCACCAACACCATAGCCCCCCTCAAGAAAAACAACAATACCCGCGCCAAGAAAGCCAGATGGTTTACCACCGAACTTCGAGAGTCCAGAAGCACATGCCGCCGCCTCGAAAAGGCCTGGAGGAACACCAAATCCACAGAAGCCCAGGACAACTTCAGAGCCGCCACCAACGCCCACCATCAACTCATCAGAGAAACGAGGAAAAAAGCGATTGAAGACAGAATCTCCACCCACGCGCACAACAGCAAGGAACTCTTCAGCATCATCAAGGAGTTCGCCCAACCCACTAGCGAGTCTACCGGCATCCCTCCCTCACAAGACCTCTGCGACAAACTCAGCACCTTTTTCCACCACAAAATCAAGAGCATCTACGCCAACTTCGACGAAGACAACAAACACACTGAACCCTCACCAACCACCCCCGACACCCGGAAACCAGCGACTGACGACTGGACAGCCCTCACCATGGAAGACACACTGAAGACAATGAAGTCAATCCACTCAGGGGCCCCCACGGACCCCTGCCCCCACCACATCTTCAACAGAGCCGCCGACACCATCGCACCCATGCTCCGCCACACCATCAACCGCTCCCTGGCGACCGCCTCGTTCCCCGACGACTGGAAACACGCTGAGGTCAACCCCCTCCTAAAGAAACCCTCAGCGGACCCCACCGACCTCAAAAACTACAGACCCATCTCCCTGCTCCCGTTCCCAGCGAAAGTCATCGAGAAAGCCATCAACAGCCAACTCGCCACATTCATTGAAGAACACAACATCCTCGACTCCTCCCAATCCGGCTTCAGAAAAAACCACAGTACGGAAACCGCCCTCCTCGCCGCAACAGACGACATCCGCACCCTACTGGACAAAGGAGAAACAGTAGCCCTCATCCTCCTCGACCTATCAGCGGCGTTCGACACAGTCTCCCACCGCACCCTAATACACAGACTCTACGACGCAGGAATCCAGGACAAGGCCCTCGACTGGATCCGCTCCTTCCTCTCCGGCAGGACGCAGCGGGTCAGACTCCCCCCTTTCCTCTCGGACTTCACACCTACCACCTGCGGAGTCCCCCAGGGCTCCTCCCTCAGCCCGACGCTCTTCAACGTCTACATGGCTCCACTCGCCCCCATCGTCAGAACCTACGGACTCAACATTGTGTCATACGCAGACGACACCCAGCTCATCCTCTCCCTATCCAACGAGTCCAACACCGCCAGACGCAACTTTCGAGAAGGCATGGAAGCCGTCGCCAAATGGATGAAAAACAGCTGCTTACAACTAAACACCAACAAAACAGAAGTACTCATCATGGGCCCAAACCCCGATGCCTGGAGCGACACCTGGTGGCCCCCCGCCCTCGGAAACCCGCCAACCCCCAAGGACCACGCACGCAACCTGGGAATCATCCTGGACTCCGAGCTCAAAATGGACCACCAGATCAACTCTGTCTCGTCTTCCTGCTTCCACACCCTCCGCCTCCTTCGGAAGACCTTCAAATGGATCCCCCTCGAACACCGAAAGACCGTCACTCACGCCCTGGTCACCAGCAGACTCGACTACGGCAACGCACTCTACGCCGGAATAAACAAAAACCTCACCCGCAAGCTACAGAACATCCAGAACGCCGCCGCAAGACTGGTCCTCAACCTGCCAAAACACTGCCACATCTCCCAGCACCTGCGCACACTCCACTGGCTCCCTGTCGAGGCGAGAATCACCTTCAAGATGCTCACCCACGCTCACAAGGCCCTTCACGGCACCGGACCAGCATACCTGAACAGCCGACTCAAATTCCACGCACCCCAAAGGACCCTACGATCAGCCCAGCTCTCCTACGCCGTGGTCCCCCGCACCAGAAAGACCAGATCGGGAGGCCGCTCCTTCTCCTTCCTCGCGGCCAAAGCATGGAACGCCCTTCCGCTCCACCTCAGACAGACAACATCGCTCCCCATCTTCGCAAGAAACCTCAAAACCTGGCTCTTCGACAGACCCCTCCTTGATGGATGGAACCTGCCCCCCCCCAGCGCCTTGAGACCCTTACGGGTGAGTAGTCGCGCTTTAACAAACCCCTGATTGATTGATTGATTGATTGATTGATATAACACCCTCCTCAGGTTCATTTAAACCTGTAAAGTTAAAAACTGCTATGACTGGGTCAGCCGTAGCTCCACCGGTGTCGGTGGCATTGTCCCTTGTGGACATTTGTTTTTTGAAAAATGTAGAGCAAGTTTCAAGGAAACAAAAGATAAGGTGCACAATATTTTGGAACACTGTATCTTTCAACGTTGAGCAAACCAAACAACTAATATATAGGGTGCTTCCCTATTTAGCTTTGGCGGATATTTTAACCCTACCCACTCCAGACGTCTTGTGGAGTATGTGAGTAGGGGTCTGTGAGAAAAGCACGACTGAGTTACTCAGTATCTAGCGTTAAATTACTGCCTTACCTAACGTTTGGGCGACATGTAGTGTAGTTCCTATTTCCCTAATAGGCTCTGCGCATTGGAATAATATAACCTATAGGCTTGACATAGGACTGAGGTCGGTATGTCCCTATCGAGTATATTAAACTTAATTACTTGTACCAGCTAGCTCAGAGGCCACTAGAAACTCCTTGAGAACAAGAAGGGAGTAGTTTCTGGCAACCGAAAAACATGACAACTTTGTTTCCCTTTAGAATCGGAACACGTCTCAGAATCGTGGAAACAATAGATAACAGTTTCACTCAGTCAATCGTGCATGCTTAGTTTCTACAGAGTTACACAGAAAGGAAAGACGGGCGTTTCAATAAAAGCGGTTTTATTGAACAGTCTTGTTTCTCGTGTAAGAGATATGTGCTGTTATGATCACAAGACAGTATGCAAGATAAATAATGTACAGCGTAAGCAGTAGAAATAAATAATTCTGCGCTAGCATTATCTTTTAGCATATATTCATGTACATAAATAACATGAGCTAAAAATGCGAGTACTCATACGATGCGTCTCTAAGCTAGTTCTACCCCAATGTACCTAACCTAGTCTAGGTGTAGGGAAAGGTAGAAGTAGGTGGAGTATTCTCTAGTCTGGCATACTAAGAGTAGGTTAAGTATAGTATGCCAAGTATGGTATGCCAAGAGTCCCTCTAGGTTCTAGTCAGCTCCATACCTTGAGAATGAGAGAGGTGGGAATCTCTTGCCGGATCTGGAACTCTAACACCCTGCGAAGGGAGTCAGAACACTGGAAGCTGGATTCGTCTGCGTGCAGGAATGACAGCGTCTTCTCAGTGCGTCAGGCCGGGATACGGGCTCCTCTGAAGTCGAGGTCTCCTCTAACTTGCTTGGGCAAGGGAAGGTATATTTATACCAGGTAGGTGTCTTGGAATGTTAGCATTGAAGTGAAGTTGGACAGAGGAAGACGTCAGGAATGAACCCTTAAGGTATAACGGTTCATACATAATAGATGAGTTCTTGGAGAAATCAATAGTCCTGTGCTAGGGGAACTCCCGAAGCTTAAGGGTTTGGTTTTCTAAGAACTCGTTGTGACGTTAGGGTGGACGGATGTCGGTGACCATGCCTGTATTTGGAGTGCACGGTTAATGCCTAAATAAGGACAGGGATTCTATGCCTATATAAGGGCAATGCGAATTGTGCCTATATAAGGACATGATTCAGGAAAACCTATATACGGACACCTAAAGCGGAATACAACAACACAGATGTGCTTCTTGCTCAGAAAAAGGTTCAGCTGACCACCTGAGCCTTGATACTGAGGGATTAATGACTGGAAACAGACCTGACGCTCACTAGTCTGTCTTGAGGAACTAAGCGCATGAGGAGAGACTACAAGTGACATTTTAGAGCATCACAAATACTTTAGGGACTTAGTAATTTTTTGATCTCCAGAGCAACCAGACAAGGTGTGGAAGTTACCTCAGGAATCATAAACCTTGGTGAGTAAGGACTCCTGGTTAGTCCCACTTGCAGATTTTGCAGCAAAAAAAGGATTCAGCTCGACCTTGGGATGAAGGTATTAGGCTCTGTGGAGCCCTACCAGGCTCATCATCCAGCCTTGCTCCACTGGAGGTTTTTGAGAAGCAAAAACATGATTAAATCCAAAAATAGCGCTAAATGCTGGTTTACGCTTCTCATGTGATTATCATATAATTACGAGTAGAGAGAATTAAGCCAGTTATGCCCACCCCCTACGTAAAATCTTTTACGCTAAAAGTGAAGGCTTCAGTGGTAGCATAACGATATGTCATCGATTTCAGTATCCTACCTTGCACCACTGGATGACTTGGGGAACCAGAAAAGGAACAAAGTGACAAGTAAGAACAGTGATCAATGTTATCATCTAGGCTCCATCACAGTTGGCCTGAAATTGCACACAGACCCAGTCTTCCTCCAACATTGACTTTCAAATGGTGCTTTCATGGCACTTTTCGCCTTACATCTTTAACAATCCATAGTTCTTCTTATCTAAATGTGACCAATATTTTTCCTTTTTGCTTATTTAATGTTTTGTAAATTTTCCAAATTGGTTTGGGAATTTAATGGTGTTGTGATCTTAAGTTTGGTATTTTTAGTACTGCTTGAACTTAGCACACATTGGAAAAATTGTCTACTGCTTGTGTTATTGCTATGAGTGGTTGATCAGAGATTCACCTACAGCTTTGTTGTAACCTAATCAAAATGTCTGTTACGTTGGTGGGGTGCTGTCTCTCTAGTTAATAGTTAAGGGTGGATGAAATTGTGCATTTTTTCCCAGAATATGTATTGAAATTCCATAAAAGGTTTGCAAAATTATGCTTGTAGAGGGAAATTTTGTTTGCCTCTAACTCATGTGTTGGACTTGGCCCTTTTTGCAGGGTCATCCCAGAACTTTTTGCCTTCCTCCTGTATTTTTTCTGACCTGTTGTTGGTGGTTTTAGGACTCTGGGCACTTTATCACTGCTGTTCAGTGCTAAAGTGCATGTGCTCTCCATGGTAAACTTGGTAAGATTGGTCTACACCTGTTTGGCATATTTAATTTACCTATCAGTCCCCTGTACAGTGGTATCTCATATACCAGGGCCAGTAAATGAAATGCTACTGTTGGGCTTGCAGCGCTGCTTGCGCCACCCACCATCAGTCACCCCTAAGGTAGGCCCTAGCTAGCCCTATGGGCAGGGTGTGGTGTCGGTAAAAGGTAGGACATGTGCCTTAACTGTGTGGCATGTACTGGTAGTGACAAACAGCCTATTTGGTTTTTCACTGCTGTGAGGCTGCCCTCTCATAGGAATGCATTGGGGATTCCCTGATATGTGCTTCAGTGGTATTCCTGACATGAGAGGGGTAGCGTGATCAAGTTTAGTATGTTTGGAATAGTGGTAATAAATGCTGCGTATTGGTGTTCGCGGTTTTATTAACACTATTTTAGAAATGCCACTTTTAGAAGTTGGCATTTCTGTGTGCTATGTGTCTTTGTGCCTGCGTGTTGTGTATTGACTGTCTGGCCTTGAAGTGACAGGGGCTGGGGAGGTGCAGTGGCTCCAGAGAGTCTGGATGAGTCAGCGCTAGGCTGAATAGGCCTGGTCTGCATTTGGAGTGGTGGGAGGAGTAGCACCTGCACCTGAATAGGGCTGTGCCTGCCTTCCACAAAGGTGGCTCCGCCCCCCCTGTGGTGTGTCTGGGGCCAGGGCTTACACTTACAACGGGGAGTGTTGTGCACTTGCAAAGTGCCCCCCAGAACTGGTTTGGACTGGGCTCAGAGCCCTGTGCCAGCAGAGCACAAAGACTTTATGCACTATTGTGACCCCATGTGAACTGAACTGATTTGGATCTGAAGAGCACTCTGCCAGGAGGAACCACCGTGGAACTCAGCTACTAACTGCTGGGGGCCCTGCATGCTGGCCTGCCTGTGCCCAGCTCTGCCCTTATGGATTCCTGGAGAAGAGCGCTGCCTGCTCCCTGGTTGTGCCTTGAAGTGGAAGACAGGCTGAGCGCTTCATATTCTTCTCATTGTCCTGTAACCCAGAGTGGGGAGCGCTTTGTTTTTACTACGGCTTGAGCGCTGTGTCCTGCATCTCAGATGCGCTTTCTGGAGGGGTAGATGGTGAAGTGCAGCCCCTTTCTCCTGCCACTAGTGAGAAAAAGTGGGGAGCGCTGTATTCTTGTAGCCCCTGAAGTGTGGAGTCCTGCACACCAGAAGCGCATGGTGGGCGCTTTCAAAGTTGTTCTCTATGCCTGCAAAGTTGGCTCTTCCTCTAAACGCGGCAAGAGCAGCCACGCCACGAACTGGAAGTCAGACAAAGAAAGCCTGACCGTGGGTGGGGCTCCCTTGAGGAAGGAGCCTGATCGTGGGCAGGGCCGAACGGGAACACGTTCCTCAATGAAGAAGGCACCAGAGGAGCCAACGGAGACTTCGCTCTGTGTCCGGCCCTTCTGCTTCAATTGAAGGGACTCCAAGGTGAGGCCGTCCCCAGGCGCAGTCCCTACAGCTGTCCGCGATGCCCAGGTGGGTTCCGGACGGACTGCAGCGCCATAGGGCTTGTAGAGAGGTCATCGGAGACTGGTCTTGCCCGGCAGTTGGCTGCTTGTGCTCAGCTGAGACCGGGTGTGTGAAAGCCCCGCCCCCGTAATGGATGAGTCAGGGCTCCGGGGGCATTCTTGTTAGGCAGGACTGAGGTGGAACCTCGACGGAGGTCCTGGTCCTGCAATTACCACGCAGCCCCCACAGTAAGCTGGGGCTGCAGAATTGGAGTAGAGGTGCCGGTGCTTCGGTGCCCTACATGTGTTGGGGGCCAGTTGGCTCTCAGGAAGGTCATCGGGGCAGGCATGTTCAGGCCCTGATTACGCTGTGGGGCTACATTGTGGTATATACTGCAAAGTGAGTGATGTATGTTATGCCCTGATGTGATTAAGCCTCGGGGTTACATGGCCAAGATTTGTACCCTACGCATCACTATGGTGATTTTATTATTGGGTGCACTCTGATAAGTGTGTACTAAGGTGCACGGAGGATTATATATATGCATATTGTGCTATGTTAGGTGCTGGTATTATGTTTATGCCTAATGTGGTGTGCTAAGCGCACTTTTACCAGTAGTTGCTGGTTGTCCTCACTAACTGTGATTTATGTGCTGATTATGACAGTGGCCCGACTGGCCTAATGATTTATGCAATCCCTGTAAGGTCATGACAAGTGCCTGGTGGCACAGTGTATATATGTGATTATGTGCTAATGTGTTTTATGGATAATACAAAGGCTATATATAAATAACCTTGTGTGGAGTTCTTTTGTGGTGTGCCTAGTGTGTCGTTGCTGTGTGAGTGTGTTGCGCAAACCCTTTACACATTGCCTCTGGAATAAGCCTGACTGCTCAGCCAAGCTACCAACGGGGTGAGCAGGGGTTATCTTCAACGTGTAACTCCCTTGCCCTGACTAGAGTGGTGGTTTTCTGCCTGGCTTAGGCGCATGCCCTAGCCAACCAGAAATCCCATTTCTAACATCATGTAATTATTTTCACAGGAGCGCACACTTTAGGTAAAAGAAATGTCAAGAGATACAGGCCAGGTTTAGCCAAAAATGTATCTTATGCCAAGATATTTTCTGCTCGTACACGTTTCTCATATGCAAAAAAAAAGTGAAACTTCATAATGTGATATTGCAAGTAATTGTGGGAATTTTGTGTGACACGAATTTCGGGAATTATGTGAACTACACCATTATAATTGCATTTTCTCCCAGGCCTCTAAAAAATTCAATTCTTGACCATAAGTGTACGGCGCACATATGAATACATACAACCATATATGCATATTGTGGTTTTATATTATGCCTGATTTCACTTCAGTGCCTCTGTGATCGGGACACTTAGATCACGTTAGAAATGGGGGTATACTCAATTGTCACATGGAAGATAATGAAAACTGTACTTAGGAAGTGATACCAGAAAAGGTTAGTTAGATTCATTTACTCAGTGGCGGCTACCTAGGAACAGAGGTGGTGAGGCGAAAAAATAAATAAAACAAACTTACTGCTACCGTCGCATGCCTCTCCTCCGTCCTCGCCAGCACCGGAAGCACCCAGGCTCCTGGACTCTCCCTGCCAATAACAATGCTGCATGAGCAGCGTCGTGATTGGTCTGAGCGGCCTGTTTGGCCACTCAGGCAATGACTGTGAGCCTAAGCATGTTCTACATTGGGCTGTGCAACACAGCCCAGTGGACCTTTCTATCTTTGCAAAGGACTTAGTGGGCAGTACCCATTAATCCAAATAAAGGTATACTTCCAAACACTATGAACCCCTTCTGGGTTTGTACATATCAGGGGGCAAATTTATTACGAATTCACACAATACAGTGCAACAAGGCAAGTTGCTGGGCTGCATTGCGTGAATGGAAAAGACCTGAAGAGCACCATATCTACGAAGATATTGTGCTCTTCAGTTCTCTACCTACGCTGGCTCAATTGAGACTGCTGAGCATAAACTTAGGCACCCTTGCAAAATGGTGCAAGAATTGCTGCCTACAGGCAGAATTGATTTTGTGTAGGAAGGGATACCTTCCTCCACAAAACAATCCTTAAAGGCAATTTCTACAACATGCTTAGAAAGAGGAAATAACAAGGAGAAATAAACATATTTCTTATTGTTACACTTGCTTCAGGGAGGCATAGCTTGTTGACGCATTCCAGTTTTACTAGCTTTAGTAATCTGGAAATGTGCCAAAATCGATGGGTGAAGACATGGGAATGCCAATGCTCCACGCATGTAACACCTTCCCAATGCAAGGCAGAGCTATGTATTTACTAAACCACACAAGGCAGCTTTGTGTGGCTTAGTAAATGCCAAATATTATTTTTCGGCGGGCTGTACCACAAAAGTGACACCCCATGATGCAAAACCTTACTAAATCTTCTCCCAGATTTCTGTGGAAGTCCTCATTTTGGCTGCTACTCTGCATATTTCCCGGCATGTAATTAACTGTTTCCCAGCCCTAGAAATCAACTTATTTTGGTCTCCCTATAGTTGTCCCATTTTTGAAAGTTTTATAGATGCATATGTTTCTATGAGGACGTGATGTTGCAGTAGTAGTCCAGAGATGAGAATGCAGGTAGCCATACCAAATCAGCTTCTTGATTCAGTCTTAAAATATGTAACATTGGGTTTGCAATGTATTGTGGCCAAATGGCCATTTCTGAAAGGCAGTGAAGATCTATTGTGTCCTAGCACTCTACCATAAACAGCTCATCAACGGGTAGGACTCACCCTAGCAGTTTCCATTGGGTACAGACTTGAGGGTTGGATATAGTGCATGAAGGATGATGAACAACTCAGGACAATTTATACATTTACCTATACAAGATTAAGTCACAAAATTAGTGTGTAGAATTGTAGTTAAGAAGTTTTTTGTTGGATGAGATGTTCTTTGAGAGCCTCTTTAGATGATATGAGCAAACTGAGCAAATTTCAGCTGAAAGTGAGTTCACGTGTAGCTGCCCCAGTAACTAAAAGGAGTGGAACCTAGATGCTGCACATAGAGGTGCCATAGCAAATAGATATTTATTAAATGAGCAAAGAATGTGAGTAGGTGCGCACTGACTCAGATGGTATCTCTTTAGTCCTCACTGCTCAGGGCCCATGAAGATAGTATGTCATAACCAGTGGCGGCTGGTAACCTTTGAAAATGATGAGGCAAATTCTAGTGAGCGAGCCTGAGTTCTCAGTGGATTCAGGGGGGGCTCACTCTCATTCACTTTCACTCGGTATCACTCAATATATTTCTCACTCTGACTCACTCACATAGTCTCATTCATGGTCTCATTCAGTTAGTCTAATTCAGTCTCATTCAATCTCATTCCTTCTCATTCAGCCCCACTCACGCTCACTCAATTAATCTCACTCTGACTCACCTATCACTCAATCTCACTCTGACTCCTAGTCTCACTTGTTTCCACTGAGTCACATTCATTGTGACTCACTTTGCCTCACTCTTTCTTTTACGCACGCATAGTATCACTCATTCTCTGACTCACTCAGACTGTGACTCACTCTGTCCAACTCAATCTGTCAGTCTCACCTAGTCTCACTCATCTTCACTCATTCTCAGTCAATCACTCTTACTTAGATTCATTCAATCTCACTAACTCACCTAGTCTCAATCATTCTCACGTATTCCTACTCAGTCCCAATCATTCAAACTCACTAAGACAAAATCAGTCATACTGATTCTCACTCTGTCTCACTCATTCTTACTCACTCAGACTGTGACTCACTCAGTCTTACACATAGTAACAGTCACTTTTGTTCTCCCTCAAAGTAACACTCACTGTCATTCTCTCTCAAACTTACACTCACTGTCATTCTGTCTCATTCTCCCTCACAGTAACACTCACTGTCATTCTCCCTCAGAGTAACACTCACTGTCATTGTCCCTCACAGTTATACTAACTGTTATTCTCCATCATTCACTATCAACAATTCTTACTCATACTCACTCTTCCTATCAATCCTTGTCATTCATGGACTCTCTCCACTAATTCTCTCAATTTCTCTTACACACACATCTCACATATACACATACTGTCCCACACAGACACACTCTTACCCACAAACACTCACACTTACCCATATGCACAGCACACAACATTTAAAAGCTTTGAAGTTTTTTCCTTACCTTGTTGCAGGTCCCATTGGGGCATGCTCCTTTCAGTTTCCAGTGCCCGGGCAGGAAACTGAAACCTCGAACCTGCGTAGTCGCAAATTTTAGGTTTTGATCTCTGCTCATTCACCCAACTCTTTCCCGACTCTGTGAATAGTTGGGAAAGGATGGGGTGACAGGCTGATTGGCGTGTAGCCATGGGCACTACAGGGCTTAAGTCTGCAGCACCAGTGTCAATATTAGATGTGAAGTCTAGCACGTCACAAATGAAGGAGGCACAGAGGCATGCCAGGACCCCAGGCCAGGGATGGAATTACTCCAGCCCTGGTGATCTCTTTCTCTGAAGGCTGGTGCATGTGCCTTTGTGTGCCTGTGCCAACCATCAGACAGAGATCTTTGACAGCCCGAAGAAGGTCGGCATTTTTATTATACCAAGAGTGAAAAATAGGTTATTATTAAACAAATGGGCCAGAAAACACAGGGGTTGTGGCCTCTCAGCCCATTAAGAGGTGCAACCACTGGTCGTAACATGAATTAGAACATTGGAATGTTGGGAGCTCCATTGAAGACAATGGAGTTGCTCTGGGCTTATAATGGCTGGTATAAGCCCAGCACTCCAACATTCCAATGTTTGTCTTTTTGTTTCTCCATTTTTAATTTAGAACATTCTACCCTTAGTGAGTGGAATGTTCTAATAGCCTTATAGCCCTTCTGCCTCAGGCTATACCAGTTGTTAAAGGCCCTCTCCCTTGTTATAGGCCCTCGCCGCAGGGCCTTTAACAGCTGGTATAGCCCTCGGCAGCGGGCTATAAGGCTATATTAGAGCATTGGAATGTTGAGAGCTCCATTGCAGACAATAGAGTGCCTCAGGGCCAATAATGTCTGGATAAGCGCCCTTCTCCAACATTCCAATGTGTCTCTGAGTTTCTCCCTTTTTAATTTAAGAAACTTCTGCACTCAGTAAGTGGAATGTTCTAATATCCTTATTGCCATGCTGTCCCCAGCTATACCGGGTGTTAAAAGGTCCTTTCCCTTGTTAAAGGCTCGGGCTTATAACTCAAGCCTTTAACAACAAGTAAAGCCCTCAGCAGCGGGCGATAAGGCTATATTGATTTCCCAAGCATATGGCGTATAATAAGATATTTTACCTGGGTTACTATTTCCAGCATCTTTAGATTCATGATAAACAATCCTTCACTTTGAAACCATTTCTATCTCCAAGTTTTGAAGGTTATGTGCTGAGCCAGGACTTTCAAGCCTGCCAGAAAAGAACAAAACAGATTTGATGAATGATATCTCCTTCGAAGGAACCTTTCCATTTGATTGCTCCAGTGCCAAGCTGCGGGTCGTTACGTCTCTGGCTATTAACCTGGACTCATGCCACCTTTTGAAGAAACCTCGGAACAGGAAATGAAATGAGAGAACCAGGAGTTTTCTCAGAAATGAGAATTGAAAAGTTTTATGTAAGTGTCGAAATAATTTTATTTAGAGCGCTGAGCAACTGTATCCACTAGAGAGGATAAGGGTGACATGGACTAGGATATACTGCACCTCAACAATTCAAATTGCACATTTGTTTTCTAATTTTAGATGACACTGCCAGGTGTCCAGTACGTATTGCCCTATCTTCGCTGCATTGGTTGCACATGAACAGCAGAGGGAACTATTTATTTATAGCAACCTGCTTCAGTACTGACGCCTTCATTCCACAAATGCAATGCTCGTGATCCTACAATGCGCATACCAATAAATATTGAATATCAACTCACAAAGCAAATCCAAATAAATAATTGATACTGTATCTATAGTGATGTCATCAATAATGTCAATGGTAAGATGATACATAATGTCATTAATGATGGCGGTAAAGTAATTTGTGATATTGTCTATCACATCATGAGTGAGGTCACGATCATTGCATCTGGGGTTAGCATCGCAGGGCGCAAGTTATGGTCTGCTCAGCTACCAATCTTTGACCAATTTCAGCACTTTTCAGTTTCATTTCATAACCATAACTTCACTTAAATTGTACTTTTTAAGGGAATGTCTGAGGTCTTTTTTTAAATATAAGTTAATGTCTGAGGTACTTAGCAAACCATAAACTTACCATTACCAAACTACCAAAGCTTTTTTCTGTGAACATATGTTTTAAAACCTTGTCACTTTACAAAGTGAAAAGCTGCCAAATTTAGAAAAAGGCAATAAAATGGAGCCCAGTGTAGGAGCAGGAAACTACTCTCACTGTTGCTGAGGACTGAGAATTGAACATCTGCAGCACCCGTGCACCACCAATCACCATCCATTTCCCGCCCACTGCTAGTCCTGCCTGTTATAGGGACTCATTTATTTTTACTCATATGGCAATTTACTTGAGCACAAGATAGGGGAAAACACACAAAGGGAAATAAAGGAAGAAGAGAAAAGCGAATGGAACAGAACAAATAGAGAAATCAGGAACGTGCAAGAGTGGCATAAAGGGTCAGGGGGTGTCTGGTGGTGGCTTAAAGAGTTACGATGTAGAGTCAAGACTATGCAGCCATGGTACTTTGCACCCCAAACATTTGATAGCGTTGGCCGTGGGCTTGTGAACAGATCTTTGCGCACAGGCACTCAGGGCCTCATTTACAAAGAATTGGCATTGGGCAGCACCACAAGCCATGTTGCTGTGCTGCCCTACACCAATTCAAAAGGGTAGGAATGCACCGTATTTTAAAGAAACAGTGCATTTCTGTCTTTTCAGCCAGCACCGGCACCCAATTTGCAGCCGAGTGCCAACTCAGGCACCCCTTGCATCATGGTGCCAGGGTGTCTGTGTTGTTGGCATGATTGTTTTTGTGCTAGAAGGGGCACCTGCACTAAAACAATCACAAGAGGCATTTTCTTCCTTCTATGTGTGCTGCAGAATGCAGCACATGTGGAAAGAGGAAAAAACTCGGAGAAATGTAAACATTTCTCCTCGTTACGCTTGCTCTGGGGAGGCGTACGTTTTCAGCACTGCCCTAGGTTTACATGATGTTGTAAATCTGGGGCAGTGTCAAATTCCATGGGTGTTGAGTGGGAACACCCACAGCAACACCCATGGAACGCATCCTTGATGTAGAGTAAGGCCTTACTCCATATCTATGAGGCCATGCAAAGACACGCAGGGTGGCTTTGCATTGCCTCATAGGGGCCGATTCTGATTCGGGCCGGAAACCTCTCTGACCGAGCCGGACCCGGAGAGATTTCCGACCGAATCGGACTCTGGCAGTCCGACCAAACGAGTACGATGCGCACGCATGCACCCGGACTCGATTCGGTCGGACTCCCATTGAAGTCAATGGGAGCCGGTCGTACAACGTGTACGCGGGCTCCCATTGACTCAATGGGTGCGAGGCAAACAGGTGTGCCCCCTACAGTGGGTACGCGTCGATGCGCATCGCGCCGTACATGCACAGGTAGGGGGGACCCATGGGTCCCCCCTGTGTGCGACTCGCGCGGCCACGCTTACAGGGGGGTCCGACGCGGACCCCCAAAGTCCGGCTCCGACAGCTCTTTCGAGCCGAACGGCGCGAGTCGGTCGGACTGCTCGCGGCGCGCATCGTACTTGCCCGGCCGGGGAACGACTCCATCGCGCGGTGCGAGTTGTGTCCGTGCGAGTCGGTCGGAGCGTGTTGAAGCCGCGTACGAGTCGGTCGGCGATTTCGCGGGCGCTTGCATCGTACTCGCTCGGCCGGACCCGTGTACGAATCGGTCGGGAAACAGGGCTCCGAATCGGATCCGGTAAAGCCGAATCCAATTCGGAGCCCTACCGGCCGAGATCGGAATCGGCCCCATAGATATGATTGACAGACCTGCACCACCGGAGCTTAAAAAAAAGTTGCACTCCGTGGGCGCAGGTGGCAGTTAAATGAGGGCCTTATTCTTTTACAAATTACTCACTGAGGGGCTTATTTAAGAGTTCCTTTGCGTCACTCTTGCAGCACGCAACGTGGTGAAAAAGTGATGCAAAAAAAAATTAGATTTATGAACCACACAAGATCCCCTTGCGTGACACTGAGTGGCTTCATAAATCTCGAGTAATGCAATGCAGCACAGCCCAAATCACTGCATTCCATTACTCTGCCAATAGGAGATGTGTCCATGGGTGTTGCATGGTTGTTCCCACGCAACATCCATGGATTTTGACGCATTTCCAGATTTTCGTACTAATCAAAAGTAGGAGTCATCCCAGCATATCAGGCGTGTAATGCGAAAGAAAGGAAAAGAAGAAGAAAAATCTTTCTTAAAAGAACCCTCACTCACCAACCTAGTTGGTGACATGCTTCATCATCGGGTTCCCACCCGAGCAACCGAATGTCACTCGGGTGTGCTTCAATGCCTGATTACAGCGGAGCGTGTTGTTGTTTGGTGATACCATGTAAATGCGTGAAAGAAAGGTGAGCAAAATTGTATTTATCGTTCCTTAAAACTTTTATGATGGAGCAATAAGACAAGATTAAAAACAGAGGGAGATGCCTTCACAGGTTAAATTGCCCCGTGACATCCACAAAGTGAGATTAGTAGAAGGATCACGGTCTACATGTTTCAGCCTCAGTACGTCAGTGCGAGGCTTTCATCAGGACCACAGAAGTGACACGTGGGGTATGCACACACTAAGGAGCACCCGACTCAGAGTCACACACAAAACCGCCTACTTACGGTTTTCCTTTCAGCCTTCTGTGAAAGGTACATACATATCGGACTCAAAGTAGTCAAACCCCATGGAAACCGCAGGGGGACGCAGGCTATTGCCAAACCTTCGTCAAGCCGATGCGCCCGCTTGTCTCACCTAAGGTACTCCCAGCGCGGAATCCCGAGGATTAGCTTGTGCATACCCCTCGTGTCACTTCTGTGGTCCTGATGAAAGCCTCGCACTGACTTTTCAGTTGATAGCTTTCAAGTGCAGATAAGCCATGGAGCCAAGGCAGTCATTAATCATTCATATTTATTATGGTTTCATTAAAAGTTGGTACCTGGTGGATTCTGTCACTTATGGTTAATATGATCAATTGACTATCACACACCAGTCCAAAGGGAGTGAAAATGGCACAAGACACTGGTCTGTAACCAGCTCCCACCCATTGGTTTCTAGTCCTCAGCCTACTCATACCCCGTGAGTATACTTCTAAGCTTCCATTTACCGCTGCACAGACTATCTCTTTCTTGGTACATTGCCATCACCCCTGTACACCCTGTATTTGGAACAGTGGACTCTGGATGGCAGTCAAGGAGCCTCATACGTAATATGACTCTGCCATGCAAAGTGGTCCCTGCCACTGCCTGCCGCAGCTAAAACCGGGGCTGGTCTAACCTTGAAGAAAGGCACATGGGTGTCCACTGTATAGCCTTTGGCACACTATAGCTCAGTCGTCAGCCATCAAATTGGCAGGCTGTAGACATCAAGCAGCCTAAGCTGTGGCAAGACCCAACACTGCATTGAGGAAATGTAAGTAGAACCTGCAGGAAAATATATCAAGGGCCACAAAGAAGTCCAAATAGGATTGGCCTCAGCAGTGGCTTGATTGTACTCTGAGTGCTGCATTTCCCTCAGTTCACTGGGAATTAAAAACATTGAGAGCAACCAGTATTTCTATCCAATATTTCTATTAGCTTTGTCATATTAGTGCCATCAGAAATTCTGAGTCTAATGCAGTGAAAGCGGTGACATTATTTTTGTTGTAGCATCTTCTTGGCTGTTTTTAACTATCAAATGTCCTTGGTCTCTAGTTCATCTTGGTCAGGCCTGGGTGTAGTTCGCAGAGTTTTGCTATGCGGAACTCCGCAAAGTTACAAAAAAACTCCGCGAAGTTCCACGAGTGGCGGAGTGCAGTGCGAACTGCAGTTTGTGCTGGTATTCCTGTCGCTCGGGTAGAAATTCTACCCGAGTGGCAGCTCGCGCTCGCTAACTTACTGTTCGCGATCGCGAACTTATCGTTGCGATCGCGAGCGGGGAAAAAACTGTGCTGCACATCGCAAAGCGGAGTTTTCTGCACTCCGCGAGCTCCGAATGCGGAGTGCAGAAAACTCCGCAAACTCCGCGAACGGAGCGAAGTTCACCGCCCGTGGACTAACCTGTTAAGTAGCAGAAGGGACAAAACTTGTGTAACCCGATTGGAAGTTTTCCCTTAAGTGAAAGTCCATTCTTTCTGTCTGTAAAGTTCTCGATCACCAGTTCCTTGAACTGTGTGGCAAACAGTTTTGTTTCCTTGAAAAGATGGTTTGAGCCAGGTGTTCTATTGGACCCCATTGGATCCTCCATTCTTGTTAGAAGTAGGGTCTCTAGTTGGCAGTGGTTTGCACCCTGTCCAAGTAGGGACCCACACTCTAGTCAGGGCAAGTGTAGTACACATTAAGTTAGCCTGCGCTCGCCCTCTGGTAGCTTGGCTCAGAGCAGTCAGGCTAAACTAAAGAGGCAATGCATAAAGTATTTGTGTACACAGACACAGTAACACAGTTAAAACACCACAAAAGTACTCCACAACAGGTTAGACAAATAGGCAACATTTATCTGAGTAAAACAAGACCAACATAACAGGAATTCAACATACACAAGTCAAGATATGATTTTTTCAATATTAAATGCGCTTAGAAAACAACAGCTCCAACTGGGGCTATTTGGTCATGCTTAATGGATACAAATCCACAAGTTCAGTCCGACCCTTATGGAGCACGCGCCGGTTACAGGAGTCGCATGGACCCCTGTACAGTACCTTGGATGAGTCAAAAAGTCGAAGACGGTGCACTGCGCAGAGGAGGTGAGGCATCGCGAAGGCAGGTGATGCGCCGGTTGCTTACTGCTGTGCAGGTCATTGGCACGTTGGCGCTCAGGGACAATGCACTGCGCAAAGGAGGTGAGACATCACCGTAGTAAAGTGATGCATCAGTTCCTGGAGGAGCTCCAGGGTCATTGAGCCACTAATGCCTGGGGACGATCAGGGGCGCAGGGGAGGGGATGCGTCGGTTGCAGGTACGAGGCAACATGTCGATGATGCATCGATGTCACAGCACAGTGCGTCAATTCCATGGCATTGATGTCGAATCACCAGGCCGCAGACGCTGAGTTGGAGCGGTGCGTCATGGACTTCGGTGAAGCAGTGCTCAAGACTTATGCGACGACGGTTCATCGGAGGCACTGCGGCAAATTCGGGGCTTGTGTTGTAAGTAGCAGTCATTGCGTTGTGCACTCAGTGAGCGGGGATCATGGCTTTGGTGCAGGCAGTGGCGATGCGTCAATTTCGCAGGGATGCGCCGGTTCCGAAGTGACGCTTTGAGTCAATGCTTAGATTTCTTGATTGCAGTACCAGAATCACCTCCATGGGTCCAGGACTAGGTTTGGCACCACTTGTCAGATCAGGACTCACAGCAGAGGAGCCCAGGTGCTGGTAGCAAGAAGCAGGTGAAGTCTTTGATGGCCCTGAGACTTCCAACAGGAGGCAAGCTCAACTCAAGGCTTCGGAGGCAAGAAGCAGGAGACAGCAGGCCAACACAGCAAATCAGGCAGCAAAGTGGCAGTCCCTCCTAGCAGTTCAACAGCTCTTCTTACTGGCAGAATGTCCTCAGTCCAGAAGTTCCGAGTATATGGTGTCAGAGGTCCAGTACTTATACCCATTTTAGCTTTTGAAGTAGGGACACTTCAAAGAAAGGTGTTTGTAGTGCACAAGACCCTGCCTGTCCTGATTCCAGACACACTACAGGGGGGTGTGCAGCTCTTTGTGCTGGGCCAGGCACAGCCTTATTCAGGTGCGAGTGTCAACTCCTCCCACCAGTCTAGCTCAGGAAGACCCAGCAGCCTGATGATGGGCCATCAAGATATGCAGGGTACACTTCGCTCCCTTTGTGTGTGGCTAACTAGGGTGAATTCATAAAGCCCAACTGTCATACAACCCAGACGTGTATTCTAGGGACAGGCAGAGGCACAGAATGGTTAAAGTAAGAAAATACCAACTTTCTAAAAGTGACATTTTCAGACCTGCAATTTAAAACACCAACTTCACTAAAAGATGTGATTTTAAAGTGTGAGTCCAGAGACACTAAACTCTAAATTTCTATCAGCTCCCAATTGGAAGAGACACTTGTATAGTGTAATAAGGCAGCTCCAAAGCTAACCTATGGTAGAGATAGGCCTTGCTGTAGTGAAAACAAATTTAGCAGTGTTTCAATACCAGAACATGTAAAACTTACAAGCACATGTCCTAATTTTTAAATACATTGCACCATGTCCATAGGGCTGCCTAGGGCCTACGTAGGGGTGCCATACATATAATAAAAGGGAAGGTGTGTGCCTCGCAAGTAGGTGAACTTGCCACTTGAACATGACAGTTTAAAACTGCACACACAGGCTCTGCAGTGGCAGCCCTGAGACAGGTTTGTAGGGCTTCTCATGTGGGTGGCACAATCAGTGCTGCAGTCCCACTAGTAGCATTTGATTTACCGGCCCTGGGCAAATGTAGTAGTATACTGTACTAGGGACTTACTAGTAAATCAAATATGCCAATCATGGAGAAACCAAATGCCATTACATCTCAGACACAGAGCACATGCACTTTAGCACTGGTCAGCAGTGGTAAAGTGTCCAGTGTCCTAAAACCAGCTAAGATGAAGTTCTGCACACAGTAGCAAAAAGACAGGTGAAACCACACCAAAAGGTACCAGGTCTAACAATTCTCAGCCATGTGTGTCACCCAGCCCTTAATGAAAATCCTCAACCTATCTACAGAAATACTCAAAGATTGTTAAAGGTCACAGCTGACAGAAATTTGGCGTAAAGTTCCTTCTTCTTCAGAAGGCCCAGAGATCAGACCCTGTAAGTGTAGATAAAATGTGGAAATCCACAACTATCATCAGTGATGTCATCAATGATTTTATTGAACATGTCACGAGTGATGTGACATGTGTGGGCATTAGCAGTGCATGCCGGGGGTGCATATTTTAGTTAGCTCAGTAAATGATAACTGGTGAATTTCCGTTTTTAAAAACAACATTTTTTATATTATTATGAGGCATAACTATAACGTCAGTTTAACCTTTGTTTTATTCAGTGAATTCCTAGTTTTTTTTAAAAACATAAAATAAGATCTGACTACCATACCTAACTATAAAGTCACTTTAAACTTTGTTTTGTTTCAGTGAATGTGTATTTTTTTTAACCCAAAGTAAGATTTTTCTACCATATCTAACTATAATTTCCCATTAACTTTTTTTTCAGTCATCTTCTTGGGTTTTTGATCATATTCACCCAACTTCCTCAATAAACACACCTTTTCGCTGTGCTCAGTGGAGGGTTGGCCACAAGACCAGGACTGCACCCAGGAGCTATGTCGAACCCATCACGGGCAGCCAACACCCCTCACTGCACGGCCTTTGGCTGTGCATGGCATGGGTTTGGCCAAAGAGCCTATGCCCAACCCCTATCTATGGATATTCCCCACTGGCAGCCAATCCTCCCATGAACCCCATCCCACATTTCCCATTTTGTGTCGTATTTTTTCGGTTTTTTGGGGTGCTGTGGGAACAGACAGGGGCCATGCTGGATCCTGCAGGAGTCCGGTGGGACCACATAGAATGCCTTGCTTGCTTGGCACCCCCCAGAATGGTCAGGGAGTCAGGGTACCCCTACCTTGCTCCCTCGTACCTTATTTTTAATTTGACTCAGGACATGGGGACCAAGTCCCAGAGTCTTTAAAATGGTGTCCACGACATTTCTGTTGATGTTGCCGTTGCAAATCAGATTGCTTAGTCCCGGGGAACCTCACTGATGCAGCCTATGGGAAAAAATCCCTCTCGACCAATCAGAATGCTTAATTCTTTTAATTCGCAGTACAGTGGGACCAACTGTCAATATTTCATTACCTTTTTAACCTTCATTTCTCATAAACGTGTGAATTGATTTACATCTAGTCATAAAAAAACATGCTTTCTGAGTAAAGATCTAGCTATCTACCACATTTGTTTTAAATCTGTTCAGCCATTTTTTCTATCAATCAATCAGCATTTGTAGAGCACAGCACTCTCACCCCTGGGGGTATCTGGGTGCTGGAATGCAAGATCTCCTTTGAAAAGCCAGGTCTTGAGGAAACGGCAGAAAGAGGGAAGAAACAAGCAGAAAAATGCAAGACAGAATGCAGAAAAATAAGCGAGCAGAAAAGGCAAAACAGAGGGCAGAGAGAGCCGAAGAGGGCACAACAGAGGGCAGGAAAACAAGCAGAAAAGGCATAATGAAGGGCAGAAAAATGAGCAGAAAAGGCAAAACAGAGGACAGAAAAATGAGCAGTTAAAGACAAAACAGAGGGCAAAAAAAGGAGGAGAGAAAGGCAACACAGGGCAGAAAAGGCAAAACAAAGCAACAAACGAGCAGAGGAGGCACAAACAGAGGGCAGCAGGTAGACAGGCAGCAGAGGGTAGCAGACTGTGGGCAAGCTGTAAAAGAGAACTGTCACAGGGGGAGCTGGCACGAGGACCTGCTCAATGGGGTTGCTCTGGGGCCTCCATTGAGTACGTCCTGGAGGGAGGGCGGGGTGGTGGGTGATGGAAGGAGGTAAATGGCGGGAGGAGGGAAATGGCGGGAAGAGGGAAGAAATGAGCAGAAAAAGGCAAAACAGAGGGCAGAAAAACAAGCAGAAAAGGCAAAACAGAAGACAGAAAATGAGCAGAAAATGCAAAACGGCAGAAAAACAATCAGAAAAAGCAAAATCCTGTATCATGGGGTACATTTAAAGTTCAAGAAGGCACCAGACCTGAGAGGACACTATAATTGATTTACATGAAAGAGAGCATTTTTAATTAATTACAGTTGCTAAGTAGTAAATAAACATGTTTCCAGACATAAACTCAGAGGAGCATTGAATTGAAACAGGATAAAATATTTCTATCCAAGGATGTCTAATCAACCTTGAAGAAGCGCAAACATTATAGGGACGTCATAGTTAGGCTGAGACTTCACTTGTACATAACCATAAAAGTTCAGCAGTTATAGTTACCTAAACTAACTGAAACTTACGCCGCGCAATGCACTGCTTTTGACGTCACATATTACATCACTCATGACATGGTCAGTGACATCACTGATGATATCACTCATGACATCTCAAATGACAACACTGATGACATCACTGATGACATTATCCAGTGATTGTGAGTGTTTTCTAAATGTTTCTGAGTGTTAAATATATATAGTAAGATACTACACATGTTAAATGAGTAAACTTTGTGTACTATTAATGAGTGATACTATTTGTACCACATAGTATGTGAGTGACTGTGTGCATCCATGTGTGAGTAGCTGTCTGAGAGGTTGTATTGGTGTGTGAGTGGGTGTGTGCGTTCCTGTATCAGTGAGTGAGTGACTGTGTGTGCGGCTGTGTGGGTGAGTGAGTGGGTGTGTCAGTGGTGTATGGGTAAGTGAGTGGGTAAGTGAGAGGCTGCATGGGTGAGTGATGAGGTGTGTGAGTGGCTGTATGGGTGGGTGAGTGGGTACATACGTGTTGTATCAGTGAGTGAGTGGGTGTGTGAGTGAATGTATGGGTGAGTGAGTAAATGCAAGAGTGGCTGTATGGAGGAGTGTGTGCTGTGTTAGTGACTGTATAGGTGAGTGAGTACATGTGTTAGTATATGTATGAGTATGTGAGTGGGTATGTGAGTAGCCCTATAGGCCTGTGAGTGGGTCTATAAGTGGCACTATGGGTCTCTGAGTGGGTGTGTGAGTGGCTGTGTGGGTCTGTGAGTGGATGTGAGTGCCTGTGTGTCTATGAGCGGGTGTGTGAGTGGTGCTAAGGGTCTGTTTGTAGGTGTGTGAGTGCCTGTGTGGGTCTCTGAGTGGGTATGTGAGTGCCTGTGTGGGTCTGTGAGTGCCTGTGTGAGTTCTTGTGTGAGTCTGTGACTGGGTTTATGAGTGGCACTATGGGTCTGTGAGTGGGTGAGTGAGTGGCTGTGTGGGTCTGTGAGTGGGTGTGTGAGTGCCTGTGTGTGTCTGTGAGTGGGTGTGTGAGAGACTTTGTTACTCCATCCCCCGGGGTCTGGCTTTGCTTTGCTGGGTGTCCTGGAGCCTACCCAGGGTCCCGTGATCCCTGCCGGCTCCCTGCCTCCATCTAAACATGGAGCTCATTCTGTGTGAGAGCAATCTTTCATCTGTTTCCCTGCCCACATGACAGTGGGCAGGGAAACAGCCAAAAATGATGCTCCCAGCAAGCTGAATCGGTTTCACAGCTCCAACTTGCTGGGAGCGGAGTTAGTGTTTGCTCTGACTTGGCAGGAGCTGTCAAAGTTCCCGCCAAGTCAGACAAACAGATATGTCCCGGGGTGGGCATCCCGGGAAATACAGAGCCGGCCCTGAGGGGTGGTGGTCCCAGGGCCATTAATGGCTCAAGGAGGGGGGCCGCGCAGCTCCCCTCCTTCTGGGTTCTCAGGATGATCCCAGAGAGGTGGTGGTCCCCGCGGCCACATTTGGCTTGGGAACGAGGCCACGCGGCCTCCCTCCCAGTATTAAACATTTTATAGGCCCCAGTGAGGTGGTGGTCACTGGACCCTGGGGTGTCCCCATGGTCCCCCTTTAATAGCTTAATTACTGCCCTAAGGAGGTAGTGGTCCCTGGGGCTTCTATGAAGCCCAGGAGGGGGGCCCGAGCACCCCCCCTCCATTTATAAAAATAAAGCTCTGAGGAGGTGGTGATTCCCAGGGCTTCCACAAAGCCCAGGAGGGGAGTTTGCACAGTCCCCCTCCTTTTATAAAAAGAAAGTCACAGGGAGGTGGTGGTCCCCGGGGCTCAAAGAGCCTTAGGAGGGTGGCACCATGCACCCCCCCTCCTTTTTTTAAAATATGCCCCCTGGACCTGGCTCTTTTCAAAACAAGCATGGAAGCCCTCTCTTTTTTGTTTTAAATCTTTGCCAGGATCACGGATCCGTTTCGATCTTTGTGAAAATTCAAAAAAAAATGTTTTTTGCCTTCGCGTGGTCCCACGAGGACCCCAGGACCAGGGCTATGAGGTCAGGATATTCTTAAACTGCCCCCTTTTCAGTTTTTTAAGCATTTATTTTGGGACTCGGCTGAAGCCCCCTCCCCGGGCCAATATTACCCCGGGGACCCCATCCCCAGGGCCTGACCAATACATAGTGGGGAGAGAGCCATGGGGTCCCACTTCCTTATCCGATTTTAGCCCCGTGGATCCCATCCCTGGGGCTCGGCCAATAAAGAGTGGCTTCCCTGAGCCCACCCACCACTGATTGTGGGCTGTGGGGGGGTCCAAATGCCCCCGCAGCCCCAACCTGCTCACCGCCTTCAGCTGAAAATGCTGCTTCCTGTGAGCGGGAGCAATTTTTTTATCTGTTTCCTTGCCCGCTTCAGAGCAGGTAGGGAAACAGATTAAAAGTTGGCTCCCAGCCAGTCCATAGGACCACTGTACTCACGGTGGTGGTCCTACCACCGCCACACTGCAGCACCATACACCGCAATATCAGTGTGGTGGTCGTACCGCCACAGGACCGTTGCGTCTGCTGGGGATCCTGGATCCCGCGGCAGTGGCACTGTGGTCAGGCATAGTAATATGCTGGCAGTGCCACTGCAGCACCGCCGAGCGTATTACGAGGTGCCTGTTCACCACCCTTCCCATGGTGGTTATCCTGCCATGGAAAGGGTGGTGGAGAGACAAAAAAGAGGGACCTAACAGGGCCCCCTGCAACTCCAGGGCCTAGCGGTGCATGCAGGGGGGCACATGTTGTGCTCCCCTTGTAAATTTGCACCCCAGTTCCTGCATGGTGCGGCATGCACCACATGGCAGCAGCACCGCCCGCCAGCCCAGGATTCAACTCTGAATCCTGTGGGCGGTGTGACCATGGATTTGGTGGTCCTCCTATGGATCTCTGCCATGGCGGCCCACAGGAGGACCACCAAACTCATAATAAGGCCCTTAGTGTTTGCTCTCACTTAGCCTGCGCTTTAAAATTGCTCCTGCCAAGTGAGAACAAACATGGGTTTCCCAGCCCATAGTAGTGCGGGCACAGAAACCACTATGTCCCGGGGGTGGGCACCCCGGACATAGCAGTTGCCGGCCCTGGGTGATGGAGTCCCCAGGGTCCTTAATGGCTCCGGGAGGGTGAGCACATGGCCCTCTCCCTCTTTAAATTACGGCCAAGCCCCAAGGTTTTTGGTCCCCAGGGCCAAAAACAGCCCAGAAAGGGGGCCCCCCTCCCCATTACTATTACAGCTAGCCACCGGGAGATGGAGACCCTGAGACAAAATCAACCCATGGAGGGGGTTTTCTGGCCCTTTCCACCTCTGTAATCTAAGGTCGGGCCCCATGGGATGGGGTACCAGGGGCCATAATCTGCACAGGAGGGGGGCTGTGTGCCCCCTCCCGATTTATTGTAAAGGCGGGCCTGGGGGATGGGGTCCTCAGGCTTGAAATCAGCCTAGGAAGGGGCCACATGTTTTTTTAATGAATTTTGGCTTCAGGGACCCCACCACCAGGCCTAGGTGTCAGGGTATTCCTACCCTACACCCTTGTCTTTATTTTTAAAGTTTTTTCTTAGGACTTTGCCAAGTTCCAGTCCCAAGAAGGCTGCCAATGCTTCCTGGTTGAAGTGGTAGCAGCCAATCATATCCCTTTTTGAGATCTGTCAGTTCCGCTGACCCTCTGTGTCCCTATATATCCATAAATCATTTTTCTTTAATACCGACAAAACTACTAAACGGATTTACACCAAATCACACAAAGAGATGTTTCTGGAGCAAGATCTAGCTTTCTCCAAATTTGGTTTAATTCAGTTCAGCGAGTTCGGGAATTACACCAAATTTAGCAGAAAGCTAGCTCTTGGTCCAGAAAGCATGCTTTTTGTGATTTGGTGTAAATGTTTTTAGTAATTTTGGAGATACTAACTGAAAAACAAATTTGTATATCTAGGGAAGAAACGGATCCGACAATCCCCGTGCTGAAATCTGATTGGGCGAAACACTTCAACCAGGAATTTGTGGCAGCTATCTTAGGACTCGACTTCAGCCAAGTCCCACAAAAACCACTAAAAATAAATAACAGGTACCCCAATGGGGGTTACAAAAAATGTTTGTGCAATTTTGAGCAAAATTGCTGGTGGATCCACAAATTTGCAGCAAAATTGAAAAAAAAAAACAAGGAGATATTCCCACACTTGTTTACACTAAAGACACCGGATGGGCCAGATTCCAGGGGAATGTGGGAATATTTTTTTTTAAAAGGAGGGGGGCACACGGGCCCCCTCCTAAGGCTCATTTAAGCCCTGAGGACCACCACCTCCCCGGGGCTTTATTTTCTATGAAGGAGGGGGCTGCGTGGGCCCCCCTCCTGAGGCAGGTTAAAGCCCCAGGAACCACCACCTCCCCGGAGCTGAATTAAACAATATGGAGGAGATCCACGCGGACCATCGGCCCCAGGAACCACCACCTCCCCATGGCCAAATTTAATATTTAAACATGGAAGGGGGGCAGCGCGGCCCCTCTCCTGGGCCCATGCAAAACAAAGGAGGGGGGCTGCATAGCCCCCCGTCTGGTCCAAATGATGGCCCTGCTGACCATCACCCCCCAGGGCCGGCTCCTGCTTTGTCCTGGGGTGCCCACCCTGGGACATCGCTGTTTGCTTTTGCTTGGCAAGAGAGAACAAACCTAACTCTGCTCCCAGCAAGCGGGAGCTGTCAAACTGCTCCTGCTTGCTGGGAGTAGAGTTTTCATCTGTTTCCTTGCCCACTGTCATGCGGGCAGGGAAACAGACGAAAGATTGCTCGCGCATGGAGGGAGCTGCATATTAAGCAGCTCCCTGTATGCGAGAGCAGTGCCAGCTCCCACAAAAGGCAAGTGATACCACGGGGACCTTAAGGCTCCCCGCGGTCCCTATCAAACTATACTGGGCGCCCTTGGCGGGCTCCAGGGTACCCAGAGAGTTATGGCTGGGCCCCGAGGAATGGGGTTCCTGGTGCTGAAATTGGCCCAGGGAGGGAGTTAAGTGGTCCCCCTCCATCATTGAATTATGGCCGGGTCCTGGGGGGTGAGATCCCCGGGGCCAAAATCGGCCAGGGAGGGAATTGTGTGGCCCTCCCTCCCCATTGAATTATGGGCCGACCCCTGGATATGGGGTGTCTGGGGCCAAAAATCTGACCAGGGAAGGGGGCACAGGCCACCCTCCCTTTGTTTAAAAAAAATTAAAAGCTAACATCTAGGGCTTTTGGAAGGCAAAGCAAGTGTGTTCCTCTCTTATTCCACGTTGAATAATAATCTGAAATCCTTAATGGAGGTGAATGCATTGTTGATCTATTGGGGCGCAATTTGATCTGTGGTGACTGTGATGAGTGATTTCTTTCTCGTCGTCTCCTCGTGAGAGCAGAGTCCATGATTCTCTCTTTTAATTACCCTGAGTACACAAATGCCCCAAATCATCTACAAGCTCCACCCGAATGGTCACGTCCCGTTTTCCTTAGTAGTATGCAAAGGTCTTCCCACCTTTTCCCACGTTGAGGGACAGTTTAACAAAAGGCCCCTGAGTGCGTTTCCAGATAATTTTTGTGATGCGTTATTGATGCAGAGGAATACAAGCCCATTGCTACCAAAAAAAGAAGCATTTACTTCATTTACTTAAGAGGAAGTACACCTATTTCGTGTAGATTCACCTCTTTATAGTCTCATCGACTTCTCTTGAAGAGGATTTATGCTATCACAGTTTTTTGGGTGAAGGTACTCGAGGAACAATCGCATTGCCAAAATTACATGCACACAAGGTCACTAGAAACATTACCTCATGGTCCTTTATGCAGCTGTAGTGCAGAATATGCACAAGCCAAATTCCCAACTAGGTAGCACTTACTAATTAACCAGATGAAAGTTCTCCAGTTGGGTCGAAGTTTTCGGCAAAACTGGGGATTCTTCTTGGAAAAATGAAGCTTGATTCTGGCCCTGGCGCTGATTTCACAGAAATTAAACCTCAACAGGAAGCACTTGCAAATACAAACATAGCAGGTGCCCCAGCTGAAGCTCCACTTCAGTAAAGCACAAACCGTCCTATCTTCTTGGGCTTGGATAAGACAAAGCAAGTGTGTTTCGTCTCATATTACATGTTGAAAAAAGATATGAAATACTTAATCATCGTTGATCTATTGGATCACAATCTGATGGGTAGTGACTATGATGAGTTGTCTCTTTCTTGTCATCTCCTGGTGAGAGCAGAGTCCATGGTTCTCCCTTGTAAATACCCTAAGTATGCAAATGCCCAAAATGCACAGCACCACTCACACCCCCTCACAGGCATACACAGGCACTCACACACCCACTCACAGACCCACACAGGCACTCATAGAGCCACTAACAGAGCCCCACAGGCACTCACACACCCACTCAGACACTCACAGACCCACACAGGTACTCACAGATCCACTAACACAGGTACTCACACCCACTTACAGACCCACACAGACACTCACACACCCACTCACACACACACACACAGACACTCACAGACCCACACAGCTACTTGTACACCCACTCCTGAAGGTGACAGGTTACAGTTAGGATTAAAAATTGATAAAAACGTAGAAATTCACTGAAAAATCCAAAGGTTACAGGGATGTTATAGTTAGGCTCAGATTTCACCCCTAAAACCCACTGAAATTCAGTGCATATAATTACCTAAGCTAACTATAACTTATACCCACCATAGTGCACTGCTTATGACCTCACATATTACATCACTGATGACATGGTCAGTAACATCACTGATGACATCTCAAGGGACATCACAGATGACATCACTGCTGACATTATCGACACACACCCACTCTCACACCATGCAATCTCTCATACACCCACTCATATGCCCACATAAGCACTCACATACCCATTCACAGACCTATACAACAACTCACACACACACTCACTCATCCATACAGCCACTGATGCACCCACTTACTCACTTACCCTGGCTAACTGATAACCACCTGATGCTCAACACCTCCAAAATGGAATTCCTTCTCACTGCTCCGCCTAATCACACCCCCAAGATCGACCACTGGCTGAAATACCTTACAGCCTTCAACCTTACAGCCCACATTATCGAGTCTGCGAAATCCCTCGGAATCACACTAGATAAGCACTTGAACATGCAGAATCATATTAGCAATGTAAGCAAGGGTGCTAAACACCAGATGAACATACTAAGGAACCTCAAACCATTCTTTCCACAGGAGGACTTCAAGATGGTGGTACAAGCTTTGGTACTGACTAGGCTAGACTATGGTAGTTTCACGCACTGTGGACTTCCCAAATATAACTTGGCCCCACTAAGAGCGTCCATTAATGCCGCAGCTAGACTGATCAAGGTTACAAAAAGAAACTATCACATCTCCCCAGCCCTCAACTCCCTAAACTGGCTGCCATATGGAGCAAGAATACAGTTAAAGATAGCCTGCAAGACCCACAATACCCTACATCTCAAGACTCACATTTATCTGGCTCAAAAATTAGAACTATCTGGAGGTTGCAGAAAGTCAAGAAGTGCAAGCTTATCGTTCCTAAAACCACAGTTCTTCCACAAAATGAGAATGAGTCACAGAGCCTTCTCAGGCGCTGCCCCAAAGATTTGGAACTCTCTTCCACCGGAAGTCCAACGAGTTTCTTCCACTGCTTACTTCAAAAAGGAAGCTAAAAAAAACCTAATGCCTAAGTTCCTCCCTTAAACGGCTCTGGCCCCACTGCTTATTGGCTGTCCCCTGATTGCCTACTAGATTTTTGTGCACCTTCGATTCACAGCACTCACCTGCTATGCTCATTTATTTATCGAATGTTCTTCTCCATGTACTGTATCCGTCCTACCCTAATTGTGATGCGCTCCTATCTTGTTCGTTTTATGTATATTCAATTATTGCTTGTCCTTCCCACCTCTATACCCCATCTATCCTAATTGTAAAGCGCTCTGATACCCACCTGGGTCACATTCGCGCTATATAAAACTTTCAAAATAAATACATAAATACAGCCAGTCACACACCCAGTCATACCGACTCTCACAGACCCTATCATACACCCATACAGCCACTTACACATACAGCCACTTACTCATACTGGCACTCACGCATGCACTCACTCACCCATACAGACACTGACTCACCCACTCACTCACCCATACAGGCCCTCATACATCCATTCACTCATCTACACATACACTTGCACATCCAATCACACACACCCATAAAACCACTCACCCACCCACTTACAAACCTATACAACTTCTCACACATAGCAAACACAAAACCACTCTTACACCCACTCGTACACCCATACAACCAGTCACACCCCCACTCACACACCCATACAACCACTCACACACCCACTCACACACCCACAACTCACACACCCACTCACACATCCATACAATTACTCATAACATCCAGTCACACACCCATACCACCACTTACACACTAACTTAAAAATCCATACAACGGCTCACACAGCCACTCACACCCCCACAACCACTCACACATCCATATAACCAAACACACACCACAAACACACAACCACTTACAAAACCACTCAAACACACATACAACCACTCACACAACCATTCACACACCCACACGGCTACTCAGAAACCCACTCACTCACTCATACACCAACTCACACACCTATATAGGTACTCAGACACCCACTCTCACACTGATACAGACAGTCACACAGCTACTCAGATCACATGTGTTAGAAATAGTATTAGTCATTACTAGTATACATAGTATACTAATCTAACTTTTGTAGTAGTTTAGTATATATGTTTAAACTCATAAACTCTTAGAAAATGCTTACACTCACTTGATGATGTCATAATGTGATGTAATTTGAGATTCTATCAGTGAGGTAATCAGTGATGCCACTGGCCATGTCATGAGTGATGTAATATCTAAGGTCATAAGCAACCCAGATGTAGTCTCCAATGAAAGAGTCAGCACCCCAGGGCTCTTAGTCCACAGCAATTTTTTTTAATCCACAAGTGCTTCCAGCAGAGCAGAAAAAGGCACAAGGTAACACGTTAGGGTCTCTCAAAGACCTTCATCCGACCACCATAATTTACTCTTCCTAACATTCAAATACACAAATCTCAAGTACGTCATGGTGTTGCAATAGATAGAGGACAGAAAACATGGTATTATTAAATTAGGTACATGTTAAATCTGCCACGATGCAGCATAGTTACATGGCTACATTGTGCGGAGTTATCATGTACAATTACATTTCCAAAATACCAATGAACTATAAATTCATCATACATTCTACTTGATTTTGTAAACAGTCTTTTGATGCATATAGGAAGTTAAATTCATTCATTTTAATACATAATACAATGAAGTCTAAGTGGACATTTTATTATTCAATCGATTATTACTGTTTCATCAAAATTGTCTTCCTAACATACACATTTGCTAATAAACAATTCATAATTTCTAGAGTTTACATCTCGCTTCATATCAAAGTGGGACAAACAAAGGGGCAGATTTACAAGAAAGTGACGCATCTGTAGAGATGCGTCACTTTCCCTGCGCCACTCTGAGAAACACTTGCGCCACCATGGATGCGCCGTATTTACAATACGGCGCACCATGGCGCAAGGATTGACAGATGCGTCAGAAATTCTGACGCATCTGTTGGGGCAAAAGTCACGCATTGCTGAAGTCGTGTCGCAAGCATGGCGCAACTCCAGCAATGCGTGTTGAGGCCTATTCCCACTACACTGCGTCACTACTTACGCCTGCTTCAAGCAGGCATAAGGTTTTGACGCAGTGGCGTCTTAAAACTGGCGCAGTGAAATCTTGTAGATTTCACTGCGTCACTTTTACGAGGCCTTCCTGCGTGAGAACGCCCACCCTGCATACATTATACCTGACACAGGTATAATGTGACGCAGGGCTTTACAACGTGACGCATGTCCTTAGATGCGTCACTTGTAAATAGGCCGCATTTTTAGCACCGTCTTTGCGTCCAAAAAAGTGACGCAATGGCGATGCAAGAAGGCGCAAGAGGCTTGTAAATCTGCCCCAGAGTTTTTTTTAGCATGTATGGTTCCTAAGATACGATACCCTGCTAGGATTGTGGATGGGATCATGCAACTGTCTACAGCAGATTACGCTTCCGGTATCCTCCCTGCTCCTCGGAACGAGCCATTGAACTAATTGTGTGCCGTGTACTTTGTACACTGGGGGGGATATTCACAAGGACGTATCTCCGAGTTATAACCACCTTAACACAACAAAAGTGGAGATAGATTTAACGCCCCATTCACAAGCGGTTGCAAACTGCAGACAACGCAAGTATTGCCGCGATAACTGCCTCAAAATTTAACTCCACGGGTGACACCACCAACTAACCCTAATGAGATGCAGAGTAGGCGTTCCCGTGCAAAAACACACGAAAACACCACTGCATCACTTTCACAACAAACTGCCAGATCTGCAATGCGAACCAAAAACAGGCGATAAGCTGCGGTAGCAGCAGGGAATTAACACCTGCCTTTTGCTGGTGTTAAGCAGGACGACTACCTGCAGCATGAAAGGGAGCCCAGCCAAGAGCCACATCTAAAGACCCACAGATGCCATGGAGACAATGATCATGCAGCTCGGAGACCCATGAGGGCCACAACACCCACCGCCACCACACCCAGGTGCCCCCCTGGACTCCCCCCCCGGACAAACACATACTGTGCACGACACAAGAGCCACAAAAAGCACATGATGTCTCACAATGACAAAAAGAAACACACATGTGTGGTCAGAAGAACGAGAAACAGTCACTCATCATTGAAGTAACAACCAAAAACTTTATTGAATACAACAGAAAACACCAATGCGGAAGGCTCCTGTCGGGTCTGTCTGGGACAATCCTGATGTCACAGCCTGGAAAATAAAGCACAAATTCAGAAAGTGTGTCATGCGCACATCAAAGGAGCGAGACACAGAGAAACAGAGAAGGAAAGAAAGGCAGAGAGAGAAAGAGAGAGAAGGAAAGGAAAGGAAGGGAGAGAGAGAGAGAGGGAGAAGGAAAGGAAGGGAGAGAGAGTGAGAGGGAGAAGGAAAGGAAGGGAGAGAGAGAGAGAGAGAGGGAGAAGGAAAGGAAGGGAGAGAGAGAGAGAGGGAGGGAGAAGGAAAGGAAGGGAGAGAGAGAGAGGGAGAAGGAGGGACACTGCCGCCCCGCGCACCCAGGCACCACTGCTCACCTGCTGCCACTGGTGTGTCTCCAACTACGTGCCGGTATGCACTGCAAGCCACCAGGTCTGCAATCTGTAATCGAGGCCAGAGTCAATCATTTTAGAGTCCATCACACTGCACACGGCAACAACGCCTGCCCGTCCTGCGCACACATGCAGCCGCACCCTACCCCCTCCCGCCGGCCAGTGCTGGCTGTCCGCACTTGCGCACCCAGGCCCCACTGCTCACCTGCTGCCAACGGTGTGTCCACCAGTGGGCACACCACGTGCCCGTGCAAGTTCCAGGCCCAGGTCCCGCCACCATGGCATTCTCCACATCATGCGGACATGCGCCGCGGCCCAGCAGGTCCCACACATGACGCTGAGTCCTGAGGCATCAATGGCAGCGACCACATCAGTGCACACGTCATCATCGTAGGCTGCACACCCGCTCAGCAATTTCGATGCCACCAACCCTGTGCAACCCCAGTCAGCGCCACATGGTGGTAGGCCCGTGACGGCCACATGGCTTCGGGTGCCACTAACCCTGTGCAACTCCAGTCAGCGCCACGTGGTGGTAGGCCCGTGATGGCCGCATGGCTTCGGGTGCCACTAAACCTGTGCAACCCCAGTCAGCGCCACGTGGTGGTAGGCCCGTGACGGCTGTATGGCTTCGGGTGCCACTAACCCTGTGCAACCCCAGTCAGCGCCACGTGGTGGTAGTCCCATGACGGCAGCATGGCTCCAGGTGTCATTAATACCTGATAATCTAAACAACAAAAGAGTGTAACCCTTGAACAAGAGAGCAGGCAAAAAGGGGGGGGAATCAAAATTTGATTCTATAAAAAGCCCTCACTCACCAACCTGGTTGGTGACATGCTTCATCATAGGGCCCCACCCGGAAGGTCGAATACCTCCCAGGTGTGCTTCAACGCCAGAATTACTGCGGAGCTGGTAAAAGATTGTTGTGACGTGATAGGGAAAAGTGAGTGTTAAAATGCCTTGGATGTAACCAATAACTTTATTCGCCGGCCAACCAGGCACGGATAAAAACAAAAACAAAGTAAGTGATGAAAAGCTGAAATAAGTATAAACAGCTAAATCTCACTACTAGTGAATGGTCAACATGTTTCTGCCACTGTCAAGCAAATAGCTGGGCATTCGTCAGGACCGAGGTGCGTAGACCCCGGTGGTATGAACACGCTAAGGCTCACCCAACCGTGAGTCAAATGTGAAAACAAAGAAACAGGGTGTATGGTTACAACCTGCTGTCAACGAAGGAATCCAACCTCAGTTCGGAGGATTCCACATGTATCTGCGAAAAAAGAAGACACGGACAAACACATAACTCAGAAACTCGTATCATGTTTTTAGCCATCATGCTCTCTTAGTAGTGCACTATAACACCCCTTCCACCAATTACCATGCTGATACCAAAATGGCATACATAGATGCACTCCTTGTGTTTACATTACTTAAGTGATACTATCCACAAGTATTGTAATTGTACCATGGTTTGTGGAAAAAGTATAGCGCACTATTTCACCTGCACGCCCTCTATGACGTCTAACGGTATCTGTAGATCAATCGTACTTAGAAAATTAAAAATTAAAAACCTTAATTACTAAGGTGTCGTGATAGCCCACCATCATGCGGTCCCACATACTCAATCGTAAAGAACCACTTTTCTTACACACTGGGTGAAAGCTCATCACACCATGGGTCTCGGGAGGGGGGTGGTGGCTAGTAGGCACACCCTGTCGGAAACGAAAAAATAAATCTATTTAGATAAAGAAAAAGCTACTTATCTGCCTCGATTACTGCCTACTGGGTTAGGATTACTCACGCCAGCAAAGCCAAGCACCCGCTTGGTACCTGTACAACCCTCTGATCACCGGACCCCGTCGATAGGCGGTTCGGTGACTCTGCCGGTTAAAAGCCTCACCCCGGCCGCCTCGATTGGACCTGCCCCCTTGCGTCGCAACGTGCGGCGTCTCACAGGTGTCCAATCAGGGCGTCGGCAGCACATGTGACTGCGGAAGTAAGGCGTTACAACTAGAACGCTTGCCGCTGTCCCGACAAAATTATTTCAACAAAGCTTTATAGAATCCTTGTAATCAACAGTAATGTAGCAGAAAAAGTAAAGTAGCAAAAGAGGAAATGCACGTGCTATTTAGCACGAAAAACAACCAGTGATGAAAAACTGCTCAAAAACAGTCTCCCAACCGGAAAAATCAGCAGAAGAAACAATCATGGATGCTATTTAAAAGGGGCCAGATATTCCAAAATGCAGGGAAAATCTGGAATAATAAACCCAATTTGATGATAAGGGATGGCAGGACGGTGATGACCTGCAAAAGGTGGGGGCCCCTCTATATTGCAGAGACAACTAGATAATCATGAATAAACACGAGGAATGGTGGAAATCACCTCATGAAATCATGATCTACATACAATAACCCAGGAGGAAAAAATCCATAATATTGGGGAATTTATGCTCTTAAGACAGTAGCCCAAGGGATGGAATCATTTAACCCCTCCTTATGCGTGCCAAGGCGATAAACCCACCTCTGTTCTTTTTCAAAGAGGGATTGTTGTATGTTTCTGCCATGGTACACCTGTTCAATCACAGTCCACCTTATATCATTAGGAGTGTGGTTGAATAAGAGGTAGTGTTCACTAAGTTTGGTCGTAATCTTTTTGCACCGGATGTTACTTCGGTGTTCAGTGATACGTTGTTTAACTTTTCGCGTCGTCATGCCGACATAACGCAGCCCACACGGACAAGTGATCAAATAGACCACATTGGTTGAATTACAATTAGTGTGGCTGCGCTGTGTCCATGATTTGCCTGGTTCTAAACTTAGTATCTTGGTTGGTGTCGTGAGATGGCAGATACTGCAATTTGAGCAGGGAAATGACCCACTATTTTCGGAAGACCCCATGCCTCAGTAATAGATATGGGTTCATTAGGTGGTAGGGTCCTCGGTCGAGTGTGGACTAATGAGTCTTTTAAACTGCGTCCCTTTTTAAAAGAAAAAAGGGGTTTTTCCCACTTCCTGTTGTTACTGTTGATAATACGCCAATGTTTGTTTATCGCTTTCTTAACCATTGTGGATGCAGTACTAAAAGTGGTGACACAGGTTAAGGGAATATCCTTAATTACTTTGGGAGTTTCTTCCAAAAGAGACTCTCGAGGTTGATTACGAGCTCTTTTGTATCCCTTACTGAGGATTTTAGCTGGGTACCCCCGAAATTTCAGTTTCTGGGTAAGGTCAGTTGATTGATTGCGAAATTCCTGGAGTTCACTACAGTTTCTTCTTAAACGGAGGAACTGGCCATAGGGAAGATTTTCTCGAAGGGGCCTTGGATGAAAGCTAGAGAAATCCAACAAGTTATTTTTAGCTGTCGGTTTATAGTGAGTTTTTGTAGTCAAGATTCCATCTGCCTTCTGAATGACCACATCCAGGAAGACCACTTCTTGTTTGTCCTGAATGTGGGTAAAATTGAGATTCTGATCGAGAGTGTTAATCCAACCTAGAAAATCTGAGAGAACACTATCGGGACCATCCCAGATCATCAGGATGTCATCAATATACCTCTTCCAAAAAATAATGGAAGAGGCATAGGGATTGCTGGTAGTGAGAATGAACTTACTCTCAAAGTTATGGACATACAGACCGGCCACACTTGGGGCAAAGGTACTGCCCATTGATGTACCAGTGGATTGGAGATATAGTTGACCTTTGAACTCAAAAAGTTCTGTTTTAAGGCCAAAGTGGCACACTTAAGCACAAATTCTTTTGGGGTCTGGAACTCCCACGGAGTCCTCTCAAGAGCTTCGCCCAGAACTTTGATGGTCTCATCCTGTGGGATGCTAGTGTATAGACTCTCAATGTCTAATGTTACTAGTACAGTGGTAGTGTCCACTGAGACGTCCTTCAGTAGATAGAGGAGACTCTTTGTGTCTTTTAAATATGTAGAGGTTTGTTGTATGAGAGGTTTTAAGAAAAAGTCACAAAAACGTGACAGCGGTTCAAGAAGAGAGCCAATCCCTGAAACTATGGGACGACCAGGTGGCGGTAGTCTATTTTTATGTGTTTTAGGTAATGTATAAAAATAAGGAGTGATGCTACTACCTTCCGATAAGAAGGCTGCCTCGTTTCTGGTAATATGACCATTATCTTCGGCCTCTTTTACCAAACCCCTGATATGTAATTCCAATTCAGGAGTTGGATCAGTAGTGAGGGGAGTGTAATTCCTAACATCACTAAGAAGACGGAGACACTCTTTCTCATAATCTACAGTATTCTGAATCACGATCCCACCTCCCTTATCAGCTGGTTTAATCGTGATCATTGTATTAGATTGGAGGCCCTGGAGTGCTTGATACTCGCCGGCGTTTAGATTCTTAAATGAATTTGTCTCTTCATGAGACTCGTTCTAGTTGTAACGCCTTACTTCCGCAGTCACATGTGCTGCCGACGCCCTGATTGGACACCTGTGAGACGCCGCACGTTGCGACGCAAGGGGGCAGGTCCAATCGAGGCGGCCGGGGTGAGGCTTTTAACCGGCAGAGTCACCGAACCGCCTATCGACGGGGTCCGGTGATCAGAGGGTTGTACAGGTACCAAGCGGGTGCTTGGCTTTGCTGGCGTGAGTAATCCTAACCCAGTAGGCAGTAATCGAGGCAGATAAGTAGCTTTTTCTTTATCTAAATAGATTTATTTTTTCGTTTCCGACAGGGTGTGCCTACTAGCCACCACCCCCTCCCGAGACCCATGGTGTGATGAGCTTTCACCCAGTGTGTAAGAAAAGTGGTTCTTTACGATTGAGTATGTGGGACCGCATGATGGTGGGCTATCACGACACCTTAGTAATTAAGGTTTTTAATTTTTTAATTTTCTAAGTACGATTGATCTACAGATACCGTTAGACGTCATAGAGGGCGTGCAGGTGAAATAGTGCGCTATACTTTTTCCACAAACCATGGTACAATTACAATACTTGTGGATAGTATCACTTAAGTAATGTAAACACAAGGAGTGCATCTATGTATGCCATTTTGGTATCAGCATGGTAATTGGTGGAAGGGGTGTTATAGTGCACTACTAAGAGAGCATGATGGCTAAAAAACATGATACGAGTTTCTGAGTTATGTGTTTGTCCGTGTCTTCTTTTTTTCGCAGATACATGTGGAATCCTCCGAACTGAGGTTGGATTCCTTCGTTGACAGCAGGTTGTAACCATACACCCTGTTTCTTTGTTTTCACATTTGACTCACGGTTGGGTGAGCCTTAGCGTGTTCATACCACCGGGGTCTACGCACCTCGGTCCTGACGAATGCCCAGCTATTTGCTTGACAGTGGCAGAAACATGTTGACCATTCACTAGTAGTGAGATTTAGCTGTTTATACTTATTTCAGCTTTTCATCACTTACTTTGTTTTTGTTTTTATCCGTGCCTGGTTGGCCGGCGAATAAAGTTATTGGTTACATCCAAGGCATTTTTAACACTCACTTTTCCCTATCACGTCACAACAATCTTTTACCAGCTCCGCAGTAATTCTGGCGTTGAAGCACACCTGGGAGGTATTCGACCTTCCGGGTGGGGCCCTATGATGAAGCATGTCACCAACCAGGTTGGTGAGTGAGGGCTTTTATAGAATCAAATTTTGATTCCCCCTTTTGCCTGCTCTCTTGTTCAAGGGTTACACTCTTTTGTTGTTTAGATTATTGATTTTGGGGGCTAAGAGTGTTCAATACCGGCTCCTTTCCTCTCTCTCTTGTTGTTTAAATGGCGTTTTAGCAGCGTACAGCTGTGAGAGTTAATTTGTAGGTGTAGGATCTCGAAAATCTGAGACCTGCTGCCAAACCTTATTACGTTTTTCTTTTTCTCTTATTTTTATCTATTTACACACTATGGATAACCCAGGTCTTTCTTATTCAGATGCAGAAGTGGATGCTATTTTGGCGGGCCCCTCTTTGTTTGCAGATGCAACTATCTCCCAAGCTATCACACATACTAGCGAATGGGATAAACTGTCCGAACAAAAGCGGGACAGGATAAGAACTATCTTGCATGGGACCATTCTTACTGAATACTTGCGCACAAATACAGCGCCAAGGGGACTTCTGGTCTCTAATGCCCCACGTATTTTCCTGGAAGATGCTACTTTCAGAAAGGAGTGGGCAATGATCGCATGGCATTGCACACGCGATTGGCTGGTGCTAATTATAAAAACGGCGATGAGACTATCAGAAGCCCTCTTGATTGAAATTCAACAGACAGAAAATCATTTTAAAACAACACTCACAGGGTTTAAGAAAAAACTTGATGAGATTAACAAAGATATTACAGAGTATAAAGATAATTTGACCCAATCTAAGATTACCAAATTTCAAAGGATCTTAAAAGATTCACTTTTAATCAAGTCTATCCTTATGCCGATCCTGCATTCACACCACCTCCTAGGAACAATGCAGGTTCAGATTATTCCGATGACAATACATCCAACTCGAGTGGTTCTAGTAATGGGAGTTCTAGACAGAAGATGAGGGGAGGGACTAGAAATACACCAAGATCCAATTATTCGCAACCTATGTGGTCACATTTCCCCACAGGGCCAGGTATGCATCCCATGCATCCTATGCATTACCAGCAACCATCTTACCCACTAATGGGTTGGAACCCAGCATTTATGCCAACTCACCCTCTTCCCCATAATTCGTATCGTCCTTTTTTAGAGAGGGGCCACAGAGGAAGAGGCAGAAGAAGAGGACAGAACCAGAACCAGGTCAGGTGGGAACAAGACGACCCAGTGGGCAATCATACTCGCAGCAAGTCCCAGGATCAACATCCAGGCCCGAGTACCAGGAGAGTCTAATCACGAATTTGTCCGAAACCATCTTGTCCCCTATTGAAAAGCAAGTTTTGGAGAAAGGACTGGGTTTTGTTCCAACTGCTCGCCTCAATAAGTTTAAACTCCACTGTGAATTAGCAGAGTTTTTTAGGAAACTGAAACTGAAAGCGTTTTTTGAGGGGCATGAGACCAACTTACCAGATGTGGCCCCAGTGACCACGGGACTGAGATTAAAATCTACCTTCACCCCACCTCCCTATAGAGTCCCAGCAGAAATTGTAGCTTTTGAGCAGGCGGTCTTTCATGAAATCGAGTCTCATGAAGAGACAAATTCATTTAAGAATCTAAACGCCGGCGAGTATCAAGCACTCCAGGGCCTCCAATCTAATACAATGATCACGATTAAACCAGCTGATAAGGGAGGTGGGATCGTGATTCAGAATACTGTAGATTATGAGAAAGAGTGTCTCCGTCTTCTTAGTGATGTTAGGAATTACACTCCCCTCACTACTGATCCAACTCCTGAATTGGAATTACATATCAGGGGTTTGGTAAAAGAGGCCGAAGATAATGGTCATATTACCAGAAACGAGGCAGCCTTCTTATCGGAAGGTAGTAGCATCACTCCTTATTTTTATACATTACCTAAAACACATAAAAATAGACTACCGCCACCTGGTCGTCCCATAGTTTCAGGGATTGGCTCTCTTCTTGAACCGCTGTCACGTTTTTGTGACTTTTTCTTAAAACCTCTCATACAACAAACCTCTACATATTTAAAAGACACAAAGAGTCTCCTCTATCTACTGAAGGACGTCTCAGTGGACACTACCACTGTACTAGTAACATTAGACATTGAGAGTCTATACACTAGCATCCCACAGGATGAGACCATCAAAGTTCTGGGCGAAGCTCTTGAGAGGACTCCGTGGGAGTTCCAGACCCCAAAAGAATTTGTGCTTAAGTGTGCCACTTTGGCCTTAAAACAGAACTTTTTGAGTTCAAAGGTCAACTATATCTCCAATCCACTGGTACATCAATGGGCAGTACCTTTGCCCCAAGTGTGGCCGGTCTGTATGTCCATAACTTTGAGAGTAAGTTCATTCTCACTACCAGCAATCCCTATGCCTCTTCCATTATTTTTTGGAAGAGGTATATTGATGACATCCTGATGATCTGGGATGGTCCCGATAGTGTTCTCTCAGATTTTCTAGGTTGGATTAACACTCTCGATCAGAATCTCAATTTTACCCACATTCAGGACAAACAAGAAGTGGTCTTCCTGGATGTGGTCATTCAGAAGGCAGATGGAATCTTGACTACAAAAACTCACTATAAACCGACAGCTAAAAATAACTTGTTGGATTTCTCTAGCTTTCATCCAAGGCCCCTTCGAGAAAATCTTCCCTATGGCCAGTTCCTCCGTTTAAGAAGAAACTGTAGTGAACTCCAGGAATTTCGCAATCAATCAACTGACCTTACCCAGAAACTGAAATTTCGGGGTACTCAGCTAAAATCCTCAGTAAGGGATACAAAAGAGCTCGTAATCAACCTCGAGAGTCTCTTTGGAAGAAACTCCCAAAGTAATTAAGGATATTCCCTTAACCTGTGTCACCACTTTTAGTACTGCATCCACAATGGTTAAGAAAGCGATAAACAAACATTGGCGTATTATCAACAGTAACAACAGGAAGTGGGAAAAACCCCTTTTTCTTTTAAAAAGGGACGCAGTTTAAAAGACTCATTAGTCCACACTCGACCGAGGACCCTACCACCTAATGAACCCATATCTATTACTGAGGCATGGGGTCTTCCGAAAATAGTGGGTCATTTCCCCTGCTCAAATTGCAGTATCTGCCATCTCACGACACCAACCAAGATACTAAGTTTAGAACCAGGCAAATCATGGACACAGCGCAGCCACACTAATTGTAATTCAACCAATGTGGTCTATTTGATCACTTGTCCGTGTGGGCTGCGTTATGTCGGCATGACGACGCGAAAAGTTAAACAACGTATCACTGAACACCGAAGTAACATCCGGTGCAAAAAGATTACGACCAAACTTAGTGAACACTACCTCTTATTCAACCACACTCCTAATGATATAAGGTGGACTGTGATTGAACAGGTGTACCATGGCAGAAACATACAACAATCCCTCTTTGAAAAAGAACAGAGGTGGGTTTATCGCCTTGGCACGCATAAGGAGGGGTTAAATGATTCCATCCCTTGGGCTACTGTCTTAAGAGCATAAATTCCCCAATATTATGGATTTTTTCCTCCTGGGTTATTGTATGTAGATCATGATTTCATGAGGTGATTTCCACCATTCCTCGTGTTTATTCATGATTATCTAGTTGTCTCTGCAATATAGAGGGGCCCCCACCTTTTGCAGGTCATCACCGTCCTGCCATCCCTTATCATCAAATTGGGTTTATTATTCCAGATTTTCCCTGCATTTTGGAATATCTGGCCCCTTTTAAATAGCATCCATGATTGTTTCTTCTGCTGATTTTTCCGGTTGGGAGACTGTTTTTGAGCAGTTTTTCATCACTGGTTGTTTTTCGTGCTAAATAGCACGTGCATTTCCTCTTTTGCTACTTTACTTTTTCTGCTACATTACTGTTGATTACAAGGATTCTATAAAGCTTTGTTGAAATAATTTTGTCGGGACAGCGGCAAGCGTTCTAGTTGTAACGCCTTACTTCCGCAGTCACATGTGCTGCCGACGCCCTGATTGGACACCTGTGAGACGCCGCACATTGCGACGCAAGGGGGCAGGTCCAATCGAGGCGGCCGGGGTGAGGCTTTTAACCGGCAGAGTCACCGAACCGCCTATCGACGGGGTCCGGTGATCAGAGGGTTGTACAGGTACCAAGCGGGTGCTTGGCTTTGCTGGCGTGAGTAATCCTAACCCAGTAGGCAGTAATCGAGGCAGATAAGTAGCTTTTTCTTTATCTAAATAGATTTATTTTTTCGTTTCCGACAGGGTGTGCCTACTAGCCACCACCCCCTCCCGAGACCCATGGTGTGATGAGCTTTCACCCAGTGTGTAAGAAAAGTGGTTCTTTACGATTGAGTATGTGGGACCGCATGATGGTGGGCTATCACGACACCTTAGTAATTAAGGTTTTTAATTTTTTAATTTTCTAAGTACGATTGATCTACAGATACCGTTAGACGTCATAGAGGGCGTGCAGGTGAAATAGTGCGCTATACTTTTTCCACAAACCATGGTACAATTACAATACTTGTGGATAGTATCACTTAAGTAATGTAAACACAAGGAGTGCATCTATGTATGCCATTTTGGTATCAGCATGGTAATTGGTGGAAGGGGTGTTATAGTGCACTACTAAGAGAGCATGATGGCTAAAAAACATGATACGAGTTTCTGAGTTATGTGTTTGTCCGTGTCTTCTTTTTTTCGCAGATACATGTGGAATCCTCCGAACTGAGGTTGGATTCCTTCGTTGACAGCAGGTTGTAACCATACACCCTGTTTCTTTGTTTTCACATTTGACTCACGGTTGGGTGAGCCTTAGCGTGTTCATACCACCGGGGTCTACGCACCTCGGTCCTGACGAATGCCCAGCTATTTGCTTGACAGTGGCAGAAACATGTTGACCATTCACTAGTAGTGAGATTTAGCTGTTTATACTTATTTCAGCTTTTCATCACTTACTTTGTTTTTGTTTTTATCCGTGCCTGGTTGGCCGGCGAATAAAGTTATTGGTTACATCCAAGGCATTTTTAACACTCACTTTTCCCTATCACGTCACATCAATCTTTTACCAGCTCCGCAGTAATTCTGGCGTTGAAGCACACCTTGGAGGTATTCGACCTTCCGGGTGGGGCCCTATGATGAAGCATGTCACCAACCAGGTTGGTGAGTGAGGGCTTTTTATAGAATCAAATTTTGATTCCCCCCCCTTTTTGCCTGCTCTCTTGTTCAAGGGTTACACTCTTTTGTTGTTTAGATTATTGATTTTGGGGGGCTAAGAGTGTTCAATACCGGCTCCTTTCCCTCTCTCTCTTGTTGTTTAAATGTCATTAATACCTGTGCGCAACAAGTCATGGGCCCTTTATGATTGAGTATCGTGGAACGTCCGTCATCCAGTCACCACCGGCAGTGGGGAATGTGACGTTGTCGGCCCCTTATATTGGCGGGGTCACATGGCCTGTGACGCCTGTGCCGGATGGGTGTGGTGTGCATACAAACCTGCCCTTAGGGAGTGGCCGTGACATGCTGACAACTAGACCAGCGACCTGCAGACCACTAGCGTGTAAATCTGCGACTTGTAGCTATGTGGCCCCCCCCTCGGAGCGTAGGCAGAGTGGTCTGGCCTGGCGTACGCCGGACCAGCGCAGGGCTTGCAACAATGACTCGGGGGCTCTGGACGTGGTTCAGTCCATGTCCACACAAGGAAGTGACTAATGCGTGTGTCCCTGTTGTGGTGTCTGCGGCACCCGGAACGCAATCGGCAATGTAGCACACTGTGACTGGATTCCCACTAGATGAGCATCATTGACGTTGGGGGGAATCACTGAGCCTACATTCATCCACACATTCATACTTGAATGATGAAAGACATGACACAGCAGTGCGTTTCTGAATGTTTAATGCACATCCAGTGGAGTTTTGCAGCTGGAGCAGTACAGGGCCATGCCAACCCCACTACACAATATGGGCCCGTGGAGGGCCAGTCCGAGTCCATCGGGGATTGACAAGTACAGCGGAAGAGGAAGGGTACAGTCCGCAGTGTGGTCGCCATGTCATTGGTCACCAAACAGGATATGGCAGTCCATGTCGCGGTCCAAGGTGAGAGCAGCAGAGTGTATCGGGGGTCAGTGGAAGGTCATGGGGCAATGTGCGGCACCAAGCAGCAACAGGCCAGGTGGCGGACATGAATGCTAGTGCCTCCTTCTGAACTCAAGCCCATCCACGTCCTCGTCCTCGGATGTGTGCTCTGCCCCACCTGTGGGTGGTGCAGTTCCGGCTGCGGCACTGTGTGCCACTGACACATCAGGGGCCGGAGGTGGATTGTCGGCCACACTGTGTGGCAGTGACACATCAGGTGCCGGAGTGGAAATGCCTGCCGCACTATGAGGCACTGACACACCAGGGGGCGGAGATGTGGATGGTGTAGGGGCAGCAGCATTCATCTGCGCCATGCCTTGTGGCAGCAATGCCATGATGAGGACATGCAGGGCATGGTAGATCCCAGCTACATTTCGCTGATGTGCAGCGGTGGCTGTCATCCTTTCCGCCTACATCGGCACCATGTCCTCCATGAGCCTCCGCATGTGTGCCATCTCACGGCTGAGATCGTTGGAGCCACTCTGAGTGGACAGGTGTTCTTGTCTATGAGTCATGACTCCAGCGATGTCAGCCAGGGCTCGTTGGAGACCATGGAGTGGCATGTGGGTGTCCGTTAGGGACTGGAGGTGGTCCCTGATGGGACTCAGACACCCATGGATGGCGTCAAGTTTGGTAGCCATGAGGTCGAACCCCACCCGCACCTGCTCAGCCATCTCCCTCTGGACCTCCAACACACGGCGTTGGAAGGCCATGGGTTGTTCGAGGGGGTCTTGGGAGACAGCCGGGGTTGTGGGTGCCTCCTGCTGGGTGGTTTGTGGAGTGGGTGGGGTTTCCTCGATGCAGCTGGGCTGCCCTGGTCCTGGAGATGATTGGCGGATGAGTTCAATGATGTCTTGGAGGGCTTGGGTGTCGATGCTGGTGGTGTCCTCCTCGTCATCAGTGAAGAGTGGCTGGGACTGCTCTGCAGGTGGCGTTGACGGTGCCCCTGCAATGTGATGGGGAGATGCTGTGTTACAATGTGTCCACATGTATGTAGCCGCATGGTACATGTTGACATTCAGACAGCATGGCAATGTACATTGTGACAGTCTGTAGATCAGGGCCATGATCCAGAGCCATTGTGGGTGTGCACTGTGCTCTGCTTGATTGTGCATGTGTGCCATTGTGGCCATCTCCCCCCGTCCCCCCAGTACCTGGTGGTTACTCACCCTGTTGCTGTTGTGTTGTGTCATGTCGAGCAGTGTCCGGTGCCCCAACTCCTGCCACGGTCTCCACACTGATGACTGTCGACACCAGCTCCTCCATGTCATCCAGCTCCAGCTGTTGCGCTGGGCTCCCACCTCCAGTCTGCATTGCTGCCTTCTGGTTGCCTGCGAGTTTCTCCTTGGTCTTGCACTTGATGTCAATCCATCGCCTCTTGACCTCGTCCATTGACCTCTTGTGCTCTCCGACGGCATTCACCTTGTCCATGATGGACCGCAATAATCCATTTTTGGTGCCCAATGACACATTGGAGGCGACGAACAGTTGTTGATGGTGTTCTATCACCTCCGTGACCAGGATCCTATTCTCCTGCGGACTGAACTTCGTCTTCCTCTTCTTCTTGTCCTTGCCCTTCCCTGTCACCGAGGTCCCAGGCTAGTCATCCGGGGTGCTTGTGGGGTTCCGCTCGTCCTCTGCGCCTGCTCCGGCTGCCTCCATGGTGCTTGGGTGTTGGTCATTTTGTGTTTGTGTGTTTGTTCTACTTTTGTAGTGATTTTCTCACCGGCCGTGTGCGTATGGCAGGCCTGGCGCTGCTTATAGCTGATTTCCTCATCGCGAATGGGCTCATCGCACGTTTTTTGGTGTTGGGGTTTGTGTTTTTGACTCCGTCGCGGTGGTTGTATCGCGGACATTGGCCGCGTTTTCGGAGGACTATCGCATGGTACCGCCGTGTTGTGAATTCCAGGTTAACACAGGGTTATTTTCCCGCAATAGACTGCGATGTGTAAAGTTGCGTTAACATTTTCTGGAGATGTTTAGTGCACAATCTTGTGAATATCCCCCTGGGACTCCAACAGTACCGCTTCTTTTTGTGACTTCGTTCTCTGGCCCCAATTCAACAGCAGAGGGCCAGAGGTGTCATGTGTCTCTCTAACACCCCCGCCTTCCTCCTCCCACTTCTAGAACTAGGATTGCTGAGGCTTTGGGTGGTCAAGAGGTTAGTTCACTCATGCTCTTGACAAGCCAACAAGCAGAGAAAAACAAACATTGAAAAAAGAAATAATTAAAAATACAAATTGTCAATCTGCAATGGTGAGATTGTCAGGAGTCTTACGTACCTATCTCAAGAGAAACTGGCGTAAAAATTAGTGTTTTTTTTTAATCATTGGATTAGAATAACCAACCATGAGACACAGGGAAAGCTGTCCAGCAGCCAGAGAGTTATAAGGCTGCAGTCCTTTCATGATAGGATTAGCTGAAGTGGCTACAGTACTTCCACCCTTGGAGGCAGCCATGCGGCAGCAGCACGCAGTTTATTTTTATAGATGGCGCATGATTTTCTACTGTTGAGAAAAAAATGTCTACTTTGACAGACCCTGAAGTATTGGAATGTTTTCTAAGCTCCATTTTAGAACTGCCTGTAACAGCTGTGGCTTTTACTGCACTGTATTTGTAAGAACAGTTGTACGATGTATCATTTGTCCTCCTCATTGGAAAACATTTCTCGGGAGAACACCACCAAATCCATCCGTCAAACAACGGAATTCGCTCTCTGCGCTCACTGCTTTTTTCTTATTTATTTTACTTTTTCCCATTGTCGATCACGTGTCGAGCTGATTTGCTGTCTCTTGGTTTCACTGCCTAGTACACCTGTATTTTTTTCCTGCTCTCATTTTGCTGGGAACAATTCTGTTATTTTATTGGTGCTCTCTAAACGACTGTATGTGTTTCTCTTTCCTCCTACAGCAACATTCCTTTATATTCCTTCTTCCTATTACGCAGTGATACTTTTGGTTTTGCTTGTTTTCTAATACCATCCTTATGTGGCTCATGGGCCACCCCTCTGTACAGTCGCGGCCAGCATGGCTCATGGGTGAGGTGGATGGGGGGGGTCACGCGGGGAGGGAGAGGTCGTGCGGGGAGGTTGCACGGGGGGGTTAATTAAATATTTTTTTTAATTAATTAAACTTACATTTCCGCCGGCCGGGTCCTGCTCGCCTGCTCACAGGAACAGGAAGCAGAAGCAGGCAGCCAGGCTCTCTCCCCTAAGCCAATCACAACGCTGCAAGCAGTTTTGTGATTGGTCGGGACGCCGCCCAGCCAGCGGCTTACGGGGAGGCCATCTTCTCCATGCAGGCTGCAATGCAGCCTACATGGAGAAGGGCAGAGTGCACCTGACTGGTTTAGGCGGCCCCAGGGAGATGACCAAGCAGTCTTTGCACACTTGGGAGTGGGCAGGCACACCACTCTGCCCCTGCGTGCTCGCAGAGCAGCCCTCCCACCCGCCCGCAACCAAACATAAAATGTCTTGCACTGCGAGAAAGCAGTGGGGCGACCCTCCTCCGTCCTAGTGGAGGAGCCGCCCCTGTATGAAGTCTCTCTAAAACACCCAGTTCTCTAACCCCCCACTGAATTCCTATCTCTTTTAAACACTTTTGTCTCCTCGCTGTATATCTCGCTTCGCTCTCCCATCTCCCTTCTCTCTTCCTCTCTTTTTTGGGTTACGGTGCACTCTTATCCGAGTTGTACTTAAGACCAATGTTTCTGATGTCGAATCTCAGCATAACTTTGCTTAATTCACCTTTATCATATGTAAATAGCACTTGTGCTTCTATTAACAGTTACCTGTGTAAATATTGTAACACATGTTAAACATATGGTATTATAGGCACGGCGAACTCCCAAATATTTTACACTCCAAAACTTTACCTCAATAGAACGCCCAGGGCTGATGAATCAGCGACACTGTTAAATCTCAGTATCATGAGGCAATGTTTCCACGAGGTAAGGCATCTCCCAACACACCAAAAATATAGTCAATTAAATAAGGGCACACTCAAATTTGAGTTCTAGATCAGCTGAATAAGTTCAAGAATTTTACTGCAAAAATTCAAAAGGATTGCGATACAGAATCAGCATAAAGTCATTGCCATGAAGACTATTAGCAAATAGGACATACAGAACAAGTGCAAATCAAAATAATTCTAAGTCTCAATTGAGCACCAACATCAATTGAGAAACAGGCAAAATCCCTAGTAGAATAGGAAAGTCTTCTGGCTCAACCTGAAAATCAAGAGTTTATTTAGGAAATCTTCTCATACAACATAAAAGAAAGTGCAGATTCCTCATGGTGGGAGCAAGTGTATCATCTTGTTAGCATATCAGAGCACAGTTTTATTTTACATCACATTGTCTTAGTATCTAAGCACTATCCCACTACATTAAAATTGATTCTGCCCACTCTGTACTAATGCCATCTGGAGATGGTAGGACAAACTAGATACATGAACACCAGCAAACTATTAAGAATGAATAGGGCACTGCTAGAGAAAGGCCCTTGGAAAAGATCACAGTATTAGGAACCTGCTAGAAAGACTTCAGCTAGAACAGCAAGAACAATGTCAATGGAAATAAAGGAACATAACTGTTTGACTGTGTGCAGGAAAAATAATGAACAATGAAATGTGCAGGGGAAAGACATCCATTTTGACAAAGATTGCTGCTGGGCCTAAATTGAGGCCTAGTTAATATGAGTGAGGAAAACATACTTCTACAAGTCATAGAGAAATCACTTCAAAGCAATTATTACTATATCAGTGTATATATGTACAATCAAGAATAAAACTACCTTCTACATGTTATTAATAATGCACAAAAATATAAATGCACAAAAATCTTCAACGGTATACATGGCAAAACTACTTGTTTATATTCCATCACAGTCTATTAATGGTTGGATTTGTGCTTGGAGTTCACTCTATATAAGACAATTAATTCATGAAACATTTTGAATATATATAAACATATTTCGATTGTTACATTTGGGAACAGAATTACAAAGACTTCATGCAATGCAGTGCAGCATGTAACAGTTCTGTACTGTGTTGCATGAATGGTACAGAGCAGACCTGCACCATATCTAATTAGAAATGGTGCATGTTGGACGTGGCCCTTTTTGCAGGGTTATCCCCAAACTTTTTGCTTCTTCCTCCTATTTTTTTCCTGACCTGTTGTTGTTGGTTTTAGGACTCTGGGCACTTTACCACTGCTGATCAGTGCTAAAGTGCATATGCTCTCTGTGTAAATTGTTATTATGATTGGTTCTCCCTGATTGGCATATTTGATTTACTGGTCAGTCCCTAGTAAAGTGCACTGAGTGTGCCGGGGCTGGTAAATCAAATACTACTAGTGGACCTGCAGCACTGATTGTTCCACCCACATGAGTAGTTCTGAAACGGTAACTCAGACCTGCCACTGCCGTGTCTGTGCGCAGTTGTTAACTGCCATGTTGACTTGGCAAGTGCACCCACTTGCCAGGCCTTAACCTTCCCTTTTCTTACATGTCAGTCACCCCTAAGGTAGGCCCAAGGTACCCCTGTGGGCAGGGTGCAGTGTATGTGAAAGGTAGGACATGTACTGGTGTGTGTGACATGTCCTGATAGTGAAATACAGCCAATTTCATTTTTCACTATTGAAAGGTTATCTTGCCCCATAGGACAGAATGGGGAATGCTTTATAACATTTTACAAGCATATCTTCCCATAGGGATAAGATGTAAAAATAAAGTTTAGGCTCTCTGAACTCAGAATTTAATAACACATCTTTTACTAAAGATGGTTTTTAAATTATGGGTTTGAAAATGCCACTTTTAGAAAGTAGGCATTTTCTTGTTTAACCATTCTGTGTGCCTCTGCCTGTTTGTGTATTGACTGTCTGGTTTTGCAGTGACAGGGGCTGGGGAGGTGCATTCTCTCAGACAGCCACCGGGGGTTGATGTGTGTCCTGCCTTTCCTGAAAGAAACAGGGCTGGGCTGAATAGACCTGGAGTGCATTCAGAGTAGGGGGAGGAGTTCTCACTAGCATCTGAATAGGCCCGGTCTGCATTTAGAGTGGTGGGAGGAGATTTCCCTTGCACCTGAATAGGGCCTGTCTGCCTTACACAATGCTGTCTCCACCTCCTGCCGGGCAGCTGCACCAGAGAGGACAGAACTGGTTTGGACTGGGCTCAGAGACCCTTGCACAAAGAGAACAAAGACATTTTGGGGTATAAGTATTAGACCTAAAACCCCTGAACTTTAGACTACTTCTGGAACCAAGAGGAACCTTTGCTGAGGAGAAGAGCTGGAGAAACTGAGGAGAAGTACTGCCCTTGCTGTGTGTCTGGGGTTGGCCTGCAGTTGCTGTTTCTGCCAAAGAAAGGAGAAGGACTTTGCTGTGTGCTGTGTCCCCTGCTTGAGGAAAGTCTCCAAGGGCTTGAGTAGAGCTTGCCTTCTGTTTTGAAGTCTCAGGAACACAAAGACTTCACCCCCAGCTCCCCTGAACTTCCTTCCTGGGAGTTCTGACCTGCCAGGAGTGCCTGTGACTGTGTGTGGCCTCTGGAGGTTGTTTCTGCTGCTGGGAGCTGGAAAGCAACGCAACAACAAGGAAATAGAGGCATCGCTCTTCTTGCGACAGTTTTTCCGACGCAACGCCGTGGTGCGAGAGAATCTCCCCGTAATACCGCGCCGCTGCTGAAACCGATGCAGCGCCTGTCGGCGTGGCAAGAACCGACGCATCGAGGGATCGCGGCTGAAAAGGTCGAAGCAGTGCCGCTCGCTGCCGCCGCATCGTTCGCCAATGCATCCCGAATTTCTACGCATCGTCCCTGTGCGGCAAGTTTTCCCCGGCGCATCACCCGCGGATCTGAGTCGTCTCAGAATTGACGCATCGCTTCCCCCTACAGACTGGACCCGACGCATCGCTCCCCTGTGTACAGTGGAACTGTCGCATTGCATCCACGAAGGTCTCAGGAACGACGCATCTCTTTGATTTTTGGCGCTCCTCATCGCTGCGGCTGTGTGGCTTGGTGAATTTTGTCGCAACAACAGGTACTTTGCAGGAAATCATAAATCCATAGTTTTCTATGGATTCAGTTGCTAAAACCTTTTGAAAGTCATTTTTCTTAATACTTGTATGTTGGATTTTTGTCGTTTTGGTCTTGTTAAGTTTAGATAAAGATACTTTATTTTTCTAAACCAGTGTGGTGTCCATTTGTGGTGTTATCACTGTGTTACTGTGAGTGTTGATACAAATACTTTACACATTACCTTTGGGATAAGCCTGTCTGCTCGTGCCAAGCTACCAAGGGGGTGAGCAGGGGTTATCTAGAGTGTGTATCCCCCTTACCCTGACTAGAAGCAAGGGTCCCTATTTGGACAAAGGTACCTACCTCTGCCAACTAGAGACCCCCATTTCTAACAGTGCAGTTCTGCTCTCTTTCTGTGCTGGTGCACTTTTGGCTTCAATGCACCCACGCAGGCAAGCTTGCATCAAAGTGCAAAGGTTTCTGCGTTGTAGTCAGCATAGTTGTTTGCAGAGAGAGATCCCTTCCTGCACAACAACTATGCTTTAAGGCATTTTTCTCTCTGTATATCTACTGCAGAATACAAAGAGGAGAAAACATTTCTCCTCATTATACCTGCCTCAGGGAGGTATAGGATTTTGGTGCAAATCCCTGTCTGCAATTTCGGTAGATAGGGATTTGCTTCAAAAGTCATGGTAGTTGCATGGGAATGCCCATGCATCACCTAAGAAACTCACCCTTGGTGCAAAGTAAGGCAAGGCAGCACATTGATTAGTTTCCAATAATGTCTTGGGTATCATCCACTTTTACTTCTCCTCTGTGGAGGACAGGAGCTTGTTGTGTACAGGAGGGATCAGGAGAGAGTAAGAAGAGTAAAAACACGAGAGTGACCCCTTAGTAGCCAAGAGCCAGCGATAAAATGCCTAATCTATATAAATGCAATGCATATGTGTTAGACCTGGCGTCCTTGGCGTGGGTCTCCCTTCCATTTTTTCGTAATGCCTCCACTGTTGCCGATATGTTTTTGCTGGACTAGATGCTCATGGGCACTTTGCCGCTGCTAATCAGTGCCAAAGTGCAAGTGCTCCCTATTGTAAATTGATGTATGTATTAGTGACTCCATGATTGGATGATTGGTTTACTTGTCAGTCCCTAGTACCATGCACTGAGTGTGCCCAGGGCTTGTAAATCCAATGCTGCTGGTGGGCTTGCAGCACGGGTTGTGCCACCCACAGAAGCAGCTTGTAAAGTGTGTCTCAGGCCTGCCATTGCAGAGCCTGTGTGCAGCCTAGGGCTGCCATGTCGACTTGGTGAGTGCACCCACTTACCAGTCCCTAAACCTTCCCTTTACTGCATGTTGGTCACCCCTAAAGTAGGCCCTAGGGCAGGGTGCATTGTAAGTATAAGGTAGGACATGCACTGGTGTGTGTGGCATGTCCTAATAGTGAATTACAGCCATTTTCGTTTTTCACTATTGAAAGGCTACCTGCTCCCCATAGGCCAGAATGGGGGGTTTCGATTATTACACCTTATAATCCTAACTGACCCAGGGAACATGGTAGAAAAAAGAATTTAGTATGCCTGCCTTCCACAATGCTGGCTCCACCTCCTGCCGGGTGTCTGAGTACCCTGCCCCACATTCTGAAAGGAAAAGAAGGAGACCTGTACACAGAGTGCTCCAAAGCTGCACGGAACTGGTTTTAACTAGGCAAAGGCCTCTCTGCCTCCAGAGAACAAAGAGAAAAGGAGTATAAGTACTGGGGCCCAAACCCAGGAACTTTAGATCGCTTTTGGGAACAAGAAGAAACCTTTGCTGAGGAGCGGAACCAAGAAGAAACTGAGGAGAGACTATCCCTAAGCTGAAGTGTTGCTTGGGGGATTGGCCTGCAGTGGTTTGCCTGACTGCCAAAGAAAGGAGAAAGGAACTTTTGCTTTGCTGTGACTTTCATCAACTTGTGAAGGATCTCCAAGGGCTTGGAAGAGAGCTTGCCCCTTGACCGAAGTCCCAGGACCATTGGACTTCACCCCCTTTGTGAATTGCTGCTGGAAACTCTGTTTCAGTGGCTACAGAGGTAGGGAGCTGTGACCGACTCTCCCGACCGGCTCGGTGTCCTGTTGGCACCGCATCGAGCAATGCCTGCATCTTGCAACGCACGGCCTTGGTCTCACCGACTCCGTCAATGAGCCGCTGCCTGCACCGTAACCTGTGAGCACCGCACCTTGCAACGCCTCGCTACACCGAATCCATCTGGTCCGACCGACACGGTCACTGTTGCTGAGTTCGAGTCCTATGACCGCACCGGAGTTGGGCACCGCTCGCACGCTTCGCGACGCACCGCCCGACTCGCACCGCTGTTCGGACTGATCGACGCCAGCTCCTGAATCCGGCTCCGTCGCCGCACCGCAACCTGCCAGCACCGCATCGAAGCATGTCTCGCCCTGCAACGCACGGCCCTGGTTTCACCGACTCCGTCTCGACGACGTCAACGAGCCGCTGCCTGCACCGCATCGAGGGACAACGCGTCCTGCAACGCTTCCATTTTTGCATCGCGACCGCGACGAACAGCCATCCGGCTCGCACGCCCGTGCCTGCCGCTTCAAGTAAAAGGTACTGTGACCGAGTCTGTCTACGCTGTGTTGGCCCGTCTCGACGCGGTCAGCTGGATTTGTGAGACTCTGTTTGTTCTTGACATCGCCGTAGCCAGAGAAGGCTACCGACTCGCACAGAACCTTGAATTAAGCCTTTTTGATCAGAACTACGCATTCTTGACAGTATTGTGGATTATTTTTGTCGTTTATGGTCTTGTGATAAATCTATATAAAGTATACCTATTTTTATAAATATATAACCTGTGTGGTGTCCATTTGTAGTGTTGTCACTTGATTACTGTATGTGTTCACAAATGCTTTACACACTACCTCTGAACTAAGCCTGTCTGCTCGTGCCAAGCTACCAAGAGGGTGAGCAGGGGTTCTTTCAGGAGTGTACCTACTTTCCTGACTAGACTCAAGGGTCCCTATTTGGACAAAGGTACCTACCTCTGCCAACTAGAGACCCCCAAATCTAACATTGGTGGTCAGCGGTGAGGATTCTGGACTTGCATTTGTGACTCATGTACATTGATTGGTGAACACTACTTAGTGAGTGCAGACCAAAACGCAACCACATACTTTTATAGCATTTTTTCTGGGATTTCCTATTTTTGCAACTGCCAAGTTTAATCACTATGGAGAAACCAGCATCAGTAGCCTCTGTTGAGTGTGATTGGGAAGAAGAGAGGCTAGAATGCTACACCCTCAAGCAGCTCAGGCAATTCTGTAAAAGTTTAAAGTGTCCATGACCGGGCTCTCCAGGAAGGAGGACCTCCAAAAGGCGCTGAGGGCCTGGGTCGAATCAAGGAGTGCCCCGGTGGAGGGGGCCGAGAATGCAGAAGGGCAGCTGGAGGGGCTATTGGGTCTAGGGGCAGGAAGACCACCTTCCCCAGTAGGTAGCAGTGTTTCTGCCAGAGGACTGTCTCCAGAGGAGTTAGAGGACAGGAAAGAGAGTAGGATGCACGAAATGGAGCTGACCAAGCTCAGGCTGAATGGGCAGTTAGAATTTGAAATGCAAACTAGGAAATTAGCCCTAGAGGAAAAGAAAATGCAGTTTGAACACGAGAAAGTTTTGAGGGAGTTGGAATTGAAGGCCAAAAGCTTAGAGATTACTCCCTCTGGTGGCAGTGTACCGCCTGTGCCTGTTGAAGCTAGGGTGTATATTCCCAAAGATGTGGTGAAGGAGTTTTTCAAAAATGATGACATTGGGCAGTGGTTCAAAGCCTATGAGGTAGCCATGTCTTCCCACCGGGTCCCTGAGAAGGATTGGGGAGCGGGGTTGTGGGGGTGGTTTGTTAGTGAAGGGCGGGATACCTTGTTGGATTTGCCCTCTGAAGTCTATAATTCATACAGCCACATGAAAGATGCTTTAATGACTAGGTATGGTTTGACCCCTGAGCTTTATAGGCAAAGGTTCAGGAACTGTAGTAAGATTGAAAGCAGTACCTGGGTTGAATATGTGACCTTCTTTTGCAGAGCCTTGGATGGTTGGGTAAAGGGTAGCAAAGCGACTGATTTTCAGGCGCTCTTTGATTTGATTTCATGGGAGCACTTGTCCAGTAATTGCTTTTCTGAGCTACGCCAGCACCTGATTGATAGTAAGCTGACTAACCCTAGGCAGCTTGCTGAGGAGGCGGACCGCTGGGTGAGTACCCGGGTCCACAAGGGTCACGTGGGAGACTCCGCCAAGGGTGGGCAGGGTCCCCAGCAGAAGAGTGGGGGAAAAGGGTAAACAGAGGGAGTTCCATAAAGGGCCCCAAAGTAGACCCCAAGGGAACCAAGGGAAAGGTTCCCAGCCTCCCCTGAGAAGAAGCCAGTGGCCCTGACAGGCCCCCTGTTCACCAGGGACCACTGGTATGTTACAAGTGTGGCGCCCCTGGCCACAAGGCAAACGATCCTCGTTGCCCTTTGCATGGAAAACCAGCACCCACTGGTGCAGTCCCCCGGCAGTTGGCTAGTGTAGCCCTGGGGGAGGAGTTGGGTGCCCAAGGTGGGGGGATCCCACAGTGTTCTCCCTTGTCTCATTAGGAGACTCTGAGATGGTCCCTAGGACCCCGCTGCCTGAGAACACTAAGAAATACAGGCAGTGGGTGACCATCAATGGCCATAGGGTGGAGGCTCTGAGAGACACAGGAGCCAGTGTGACAGCTGTCAAGTGTCACCTGGTGTCTAAGGAGCAGGTTATCCCTGATGCATTCTATCTGGTTGTTGCCGCTGACAACACAGAGAGTCACTGCAAGGTGGCTCAGGTTCCCTTTGAATGGGGGGTCTCGGGTACTCTTCAAGTAGCTGTGAGGCCAGCCATGCCTGTTGACTGTTTGTTAGGGAACGATTTGGAGAGCTCACCTTGGGCTAAGGTGGAGCGGAGTGCGCATTTAGAAATGTTGGGCTTGCCTGATTGGGCATGTGTGACCACCCGGTCAATGGCAGCGAAAGGTGTTCAAGAGGACCTGGAGCCTGAGAGGGAGGCCCAGGTGCCTGCCGGAGAGAGAGGAGGCAGGGGTGCGGGAAACCGGCCCCCGAAGTTCCCACGGTCCAGGAGGAGGCAGACCCTGAGGGGGATGCCCTGGAGCCTACAGGGGAACAGGTAGCTGAACTGGGGGACCTACCTGAGCTGACCCATTGGCAGCAAGAAGGAGGACCCTCCAGGGAAGAGTTCTGCGAGGAGCAGAACGCATGCCCCTCTCTCATGGGTCTGAGGCAACAGGCCACAGACCAGGCAGCAGGTGATCAGTCTGGATCACATTGGATTTACTGGGAGAATGGTCTCCTGTATTCAGAGCCTAAGGTTGCTGAGCCTGGGTCAGCCCGTGTGCTGGTGGTACCCCAGCGCTTCAGAGCCTTCCTACTGGGTTGGCTCATGATGTACCGTTAGCAGGACATCTGGGGCAGGACAAGACCTTTGACAGGCTTGTTACCCATTTCTATTGGCCCCAGATGCGCAGGAGTGCCGCCACTCACTGCAGGACATGCCAGACTTGCCAGGCAAGTGGAAAGAGTGGGAGGAAGCACAAGGCTCCTCTCCAGCCATTCCCTGTGGTCAGCACCCCTTTGAACGGGTGGGTATTGACATTGTGGGGCCACTGGACCCCAAGACAGCCATGGGCAACAGGTTTATCCTGGTCTTGGTGGACCATGCCACCCGGTACCCTGAAGCCATCCCTCTGAGGACAGTGATGGCCCCGTGGTGGGACGGGCACTGATGGGAATTTTCTCACGTGTGGGATTCCCTCAAGAGGTGGTGTCTGACAGAGGTACCAACTTCGTGTCCAAGTACATGAAGTCCCTGTGGCAGGAGTGCGGTGTAACTTACAAGTTCACCACTCCTTACCACCCTCAAGGAAATGGGCTGGTTGAGAGATTCAACCGGACCCTCAAGGGCATGATTATGGGTCTGGAAGAACCCATGAGGCGTAAATGGGACGTCCTCTTACCATGCCTGTTGTTTGCATATCGGGAGGTGCCACAGAAGTCTCTAGGGTTCAGTCCCTTTGAGCTCCTCTATGGACACCCGGTGCGAGGACCTCTGAGTTTGGTCAAGGAAGGCTGGGAGAAATCTCCCAGGAAACCTCCCCAGGATGTATACAGTTACATGCTGGCCTTCAGGAACCAGACTAGGCGTTTCAGAGAACTTGCTGAGGCAAATCTGGAAGCCAGCCAGGATGAGATGAAGCGGTGGTACGACCAGAATGCCACTCTGGTAGAGCTTCAGCCTGGTCAGAAAGTGTGGGTCATGGCCCCTGTGGAGCCTTGTGTGCTCCAGGACAGGTGGACCGGCCCTTTTACGGTGGTGGAGCGCAAGAGTCCAGTTACCTATTTGGTGGACTTGCAGTCTCCCAGGAACCCCTTGCGGGTCCTGCATGTGAACCGCCTGAAGCCCCACTTGGAGAGGTCCCAAGTGGGCATGCTCTTAGCTACAGATGATGGAATGGAGGAGGAGACCGAGCCTCTTCCTGACCTCCTGTCAGCCCGAGAGCAAGATGGATCAGTGGAGGGAGTAAACCTCTCTACCTCCCTGACACCTGAGCAGCAGGGTGACTGTCGCCAACTGTTGGGGCAGTTTCCTGACCTGTTCTCCCTGGTTCCCAGTGTCACTAACTGGTGCGTCCATGATGTGGACACTGGGAACAGTCTTCCTGTGAAGCACAAGGCTTACAGGGTGACTGACAGGGTACGAGCTTGCATCAAGGAGGAGGTCTCCAAGATGTTTGCGTTAGGGGTGATTGAGTCCTCTAACCGCCCTTGGGCCAGCCCAGTGGTCTTGGTTCCAAAGGCTGCCGCCCCTGGTGCCACACCAGAACTCCGGTTCTGTGTGGACTACAGGGGACTCAATTCCGTCACCAGGACTGACGCCCACCCCATCCCCAGAGCTGATGAGCTCATAGATCGGTTAGGGGCTGCACGGTACCTCAGCACGTTTGACTTAACGTCTGGGTACTGGCAGATCGCCTTGACTGATGGGGCAAAGAGAGGTCAGCATTCTCCACACCAGAGGGGCACTACCAGTTCCGGGTGATGCCCTTTGGGATGAAGAATGCCCCTGCCACCTTTCAGAGGTTGGTCAACCAGGTGTTGGTTGGACTGGAGGATTTCAGTGCCGCCTACCTGGATGACATCACAGTGTTCAGTGCCAGTTGGGAAGAACATCTGCGCCACCTCTGGGAAGTGTTGATGGCGCTGTGGAGGGCAGGCCTCATGGTCAAGGCAAGTAAGTGCCAGATCGGGCAGGGTTCCGTGGTATACTTGGGACACCAGGTTGGGAGCGGCCAGGTGGCGCCCCTCCAACCGAATATTGATACCATTCTGGCTTGGGAGACCCCCAAGACCCAGACAGAGGTGAGAGCCTTCCTAGGACTCACCGGGTATTACCGGAGATTCGTCAAGGGGTATGGCAGCATTGTTGCCCCCTTGACAGAGCTGACTTCCAAGAAGCAGCCCAGGAAAGTGATTTGGACCGACGCCTGTCAGAAAGCTTTTGACACCTTGAAGACTGCCATGTGCACTGCGCCTGTGCTCCAGGCACCCAACTTCTCCAATGAGTTCATTGTTCAGACGGATGCTTCAGAGCATGGTGTAGGGGCTGTTCTATCACAGATCAATGAGGAAGGCCTAGACCAACCTGTAGCCTTCCTCAGTAGGAGGTTACTTCCTCTGGAACAGAGATGGAGTGCTATTGAGCGGGAGGCATTTGCTGTGGTCTGGGCACTGAAGAAGCTGAGACCATACCTGTTTGGGACTCACTTCCGGGTTCAGACAGACCACAGGCCCCTCAGATGGTTGATGCAGATGAGGGGTGAGAATCCAAAGCTGTTGAGGTGGTCCATTTCCCTACAGGGGATGGACTTTACGGTGGAACACCGCCCTGGTACAGAACACGCCAATGCTGATGGTCTGTCCAGATTTTTCCGCCTTAGTGATGAGAACTCCCTAGGGGTAGGGTAGTTCTCCCCACATTTCAGCTGGAGGGGACACGTGTTAGATCTGGCATCCTTGGCGTGGGTCTCCCTTCCATTTTTTCGTAATGCCTCCACTGTTGCCGATATGTTTTTGCTGGACTAGATGGTCATGGGCACTTTGCCGCTGCTAATCAGTGCCAAAGTGCAAGTGCTCCCTATTGTAAATTGATGTATGTATTAGTGACTCCATGATTGGATGATTGGTTTACTTGTCAGTCCCTAGTACCGTGCACTGAGTGTGCCCAGGGCTTGTAAATCCAATGCTGCTGGTGGGCTTGCAGCACGGGTTGTGCCACCCACAGAAGCAGCTTGTAAAGTGTGTCTCAGGCCTGCCATTGCAGAGCCTGTGTGCAGCCTAGGGCTGCCATGCCGACTTGGTGAGTGCACCCACTTACCAGTCCCTAAACCTTCCCTTTACTGCATGTTGGTCACCCCTAAAGTAGGCCCTAGGGCAGGGTGCATTGTAAATATAAGGTAGGACATGCCCTGGTGTGTGTGGCATGTCCTAATAGTGAATTACAGCCATTTTCGTTTTTCACTATTGAAAGGCTACCTGCTCCCCATAGGCCAGAATGGGCGGTTTCGATTATTACATCTTATAATCCTAACTGACCCAGGGAACATGGTAGAAAAACGAATTTAGTATGCCTGAACTCAGAATGATAAAATACATCTTTTAGTGAAGTTGGTTTTAACATTCTGTGTTTGAAAATACCACTTTTAGAAAGTGGGTATTTTCGTGCCTAACTATCCAGCCTGCCTCTGCCAGCTTGTGTATTGTGTGTCTGGTTTGTGCGTGACAGGGGCTGGGGGTGGCTACAGGAGACAGGGTGAGGCAGCAAAGGGCTGAATAGAGAGATCTGCATCCAGAGTGGAGGGAGGAGTTCCATCTGGGTCTGAATAGGGCTGTGCCTGCCTTCCACAATGCTGGCTCCACCTCCTGCCGGGCGTCTGAGTACCCTGCCCCACATTCTGAAAGGAAAAGAAGGAGACCTGTACACAGAGTGCTCCAAAGCTGCACGGAACTGGTTTTAACTAGGCAAAGGCCTCTCTGCCTCCAGAGAACAAAGAGAAAAGGAGTATAAGTACTGGGGCCCAAACCCAGGAACTTTAGATCACTTTTGGGAACAAGAAGAAACCTTTGCTGAGGAGCGGAACCAAGAAGAAACTGAGGAGAGACTATCCCTAAGCTGAAGTGCTGCTTGGGGGATTGGCCTGCAGTGGTTTGCCTGACTGCCAAAGAAAGGAGAAAGGAACTTTTGCTTTGCTGTGACTTTCATCAACTTGTGAAGGATCTCCAAGGGCTTGGAAGAGAGCTTGCCCCCTGACCGAAGTCCCAGGACCATTGGACTTCACCCCCTTTGTGAATTGCTGCTGGAAACTCTGTTTCAGTGGCTACAGAGGTAGGGAGCTGTGACCGACTCTCCCGACCGGCTCGGTGTCCTGTTGGCACCGCATCGAGCAACGCCTGCATCTTGCAACGCACGGCCTTGGTCTCACCGACTCCGTCAATGAGCCGCTGCCTGCACCGTAACCTGTGAGCATCGCACCTTGCAACGCCTCGCTACACCGAATCCATCTGGTCCGACCGACACGGTCACTGTTGCTGAGTTTGAGTCCTGTGACCGCACCGGAGTTGGGCACCGCTCGCACGCTTCGCGACGCACCGCCCGACTCGCACCGCTGTCCGGACTGATCGACGCCAGCTCCTGAATCTGGCTCCGTCGCCGCACCGCAACCTGCCAGCACCGCATCGAAGCACCGTCTCGCCCTGCAACGCACGGCCCTGGTTTCACCGACTCCGTCTCGACGACGTCAACGAGCCGCTGCCTGCACCGCATCGAGGGACAACGCGTCCTGCAACGCTTCCATTTTCGCATCGCGACCGCGATGAACAGCCATCCGGCTCGCACGCCCGTGCCTGCCGCTTCAAGTAAAAGGTACTGTGACCGAGTCTGTCTACGCTGTGTTGGCCCGTCTCGACGCGGTCAGCTGGATTTGTGAGACTCTGTTTGTTCTTGACATCGCCGTAGCCGGAGGAGGCTACCGACTCGCACAGAACCTTGAATTAAGCCTTTTTGATCAGAACTACGCATTCTTGACAGTATTGTGGATTATTTTTGTCGTTTATGGTCTTGTGATAAATCTATATAAAGTATACCTATTTTTATAAATATATAACCTGTGTGGTGTCCATTTGTAGTGTTGTCACTTGATTACTGTATGTGTTCACAAATGCTTTACACACTGCCTCTGAACTAAGCCTGTCTGCTCGTGCCAAGCTACCAAGAGGGTGAGCAGGGGTTCTTTCAGGAGTGTACCTACTTTCCCTGACTAGACTCAAGGGTCCCTATTTGGACAAAGGTACCTACCTCTGCCAACTAGAGACCCCCAAATCTAACAATATGCAATTCCTATAAGCAATCACACCACAATACTTCACAAGTCCTGAAAAGGAGAAACCAAGGGATGTGTATGTATACAAAGGATTATTTTAATTAAAACATCATCAGAATGTACAGTGAATAAGTTACATTGAATAATTTTTCAGCCATGAGAGATCAATAACATTTTTAATAAAAATACATAATATTTAAAAAAGCATAAAAACATCATCAAAGAGAGACAAAGAAATGTAAAGACATAGAATTAGTCATTGGTAATGGTTATTCCAAAAGAATCCAAAACAGTATTGGCAACATCTAATTTTTACAAACAATACTATCCGTTCTTTGGATGAAACCCCACAAAGACAAGCGTCGACACGTTTCGGTGGTACTCAAGAAGAACAATAAACCACCTTCTTTAGGACAATATAAATGCTACCTCTCTTTCTTATGCTCAACCTCTACACTTGAGGTGGTGTTCACTTTAAGAAGCCGTTCCTGAAACGTTACTTGACGAATCGGCCAAAGTGAGTAATTAAAATACAACCTTAATGGTATAAGGTCGCCAAAAAGATTCTTAAAACTCCTTTTTTCCTTTCCAAAAGTAGTAGACCATTTGTAAAATTAGATCCTTTATCTTTTTTTTTTTTTAAATCCTGGTGGGTCGAATCCTGCTCCACTTCACCCAAAAGGCGTAGGGGGATTGATGATTAAAAACCAGTAGGTATCACTAAGCAGTCAGTCCTTTAGATGATAATACCCTTCTATTTGGTATATCAATGCACGGATTCAGTGCTATAAAAAGCCTTTCCTCATGGGACTGTTGCATATAAACGTTCACGGAAAGCACTCGTGTCGTGTGCAGATAGCGTCTGGGTCTTTATTAATCGCTGTAAAAGCCCATGAGGAAAGGCTTTTTATAGCACTGAATCCGTGCATTGATATACCAAATAGAAGGGTATTATCATCTAAAGGACTGACTGCTTAGTGATACCTACTTGTTTTTAATCATCAATCCCCTTACGCCTTTTTGGGTGAAGTTGGGCAGGATTCAAGCCACCAAGGACTGACTGTTTAGCGGTACCTACTGGTTTTTAATCATCAATCCCCCTACGCCTTTTGGGTGAAGTGGAGCAGGATTCAACCCACCAGGATTTTTTTTTTTTTTTAAAAGATAAAGGATCTATTTTTACAAATGGTCTACTACTTTTGGAAAGGAAAAAAGGAGTTTTAAGAATCTTTTTGGCGACCTTATACCATTAAGGTCGTACTTTAATTACTCACTTTGGCCGATTCGTCAAGTAACGTTACAGGAACGGCTTCTTAACGTGAACGCCACCTCAAGTGTGGAGGTTGAGCATAAGAAAGAGAGGTAGCATTTATATTGTCCTGAAGAAGGTGGTTTATTATTCTTCTTGAGTACCACCGAAACGCGTCGACGCTTGTCTTTGTGGGGTTTCTTTCATCCAAAGAATGGATAGTATTGTTTGTAAAAATTAGATGTTGCCAATACTGTTTTGGATTCTTTTGGAATAACCATTACCAATGACTAATTCTATGTCTATAAATTTCTTTGTCTCTCTTTGATTATGTTTTTATGCTTTTTTAAATATTATGTATTTTTATTAGAAATGTTATTGATCTCTCATGGCTGAAAAATTATTCAATGTAACTTATTCAATGTACATTCTGATGAAGGTTTCTCCTTACAGGACTTGTGAAGTATTGTGGTGTGATTGCTTATAGGAATTGCATATGAATTGCATTTCTATAGATTAGGCATTTTATCACCAAGAGCGGTCTTTTTTTGAATATTGAGAGTAAGAAGAGACCATGATATAGGAATGATCACACCTTTTGTGTCAATGTGCGAAGAGTGGTCTAATGGTATAATGTCACAGAAATAATAAAACAACGAGAGGCCCACTGACAGAACTCTGGTATAAGACATTAACTCTGTGTTTGCATCCAGACCGTGGGTCATATACAGTGTATGGCTCCAATACAAAATAGGGCCGTAAGATTGAAAAAAAGCTACTTGGTTGATAGTTATGGCAGTGAGGTGTGTGTCTGTGGGGGAGGTAGCGCCCCTCACTGAGTGATCAGTGCAGCAACAAAGTTGTGCCGGTGGGTAAGTTACATGCAAAGAATCTAAATTATGGCAATTTACATGGTGTAAACTTATGGCTTAGCATGTTCACAGACTGCGAGGACACAGTTGATCCCAAGATGAGGCATTCTATTTATCTCTGTTTTTCATCCACTTGACTAAAGGACTGGATGCAACCATGTAAGTGTGTCATTTGCTCTGTAATATGACATGTAGAATTTTCTCAAGGCTGATGGGTGCCGGTTAAAATGAGGACTCCTCTGTGACATCTTATTTCGTGATGAAATGAGGACAGATTGCTGACTTTTTGCTGAGCAAGATAAACGAAACCTGAGTTGCAAGCTAGGCAGAGGGAGATGAAATTGTTTTTGACGGTCAGCCATTGCCCACTCTACAGACACAAAACAAAGACCATTATTGCCTTTCAACCATTTTGACCGATAGTCAGACTTTTTAGGTCGAGCCTAGGCAGCGCGCATGCGCTGTCTGCAAGACCTGGAGTAGTCCATAAAGGACTTTGCTCCCGTTTGCTCCCACCCCATTGGTTTAAAGCAGTGCCACTCTTCTTTGCTGCTTTCTAAATCGTTGAGGCAGCGATATGTCACTTCCGTTTATTCTGGAAGCAGCACCACCCAACTACAGTTTTCGTCCGCTTGCATGGTTGATGTGTTGCTGAGGAGAACTCTTTCATACGATTGTTGCAACCCAGCATGCTAATTGTTATGCGCGGGTTTGGTGTGAAGCCGATGGGTTCCTCTGCTGCACTGACCCGATCCAAGCGTGCCATGACTCCGGCTGGAGCCGCTTTGCTTGTTTAAAATGTCTTCTGTCCCTTTTCTATGTTTTTCTGTGATTGCTTGAGCTTGTTTTTTCTCCCACCAAACCCGCGTTGCGCTGTTTGTTACCGCCGACAGAAGCGGGTGATTTCGCCTGCAGCGGGGTCCTCCTTTTATAATGCCTCCATGCTGCTTCAGTATTTTGCCCAAATTCGCAGTATGCTGAGCCCAAGCCGAGACTCAAACCTCCATGTCCGCTGCCGACAGGAGGGAGTGGTTTTGCCTGCAGCTGGGGACTCGTCCATAAAGTTACCATGCTCCTTCAGTGATTTGCCTAAATTCACAGGATGTTGAGCCCATGCCGAGACACAATCCTCCATGTCCGCCGCACTTTGTTTTTTTCCTCCACCTACACCGCCTTGCGTATGCAATCGGTCACAGCAGCGGGTGGTTTTGCCGTGCAGCGGGGGCCTCCTTTAATAAAGCCACCATGCTCCATGCTGCCCGAGTGATTTGCCCACATTCACAGGTTGTTGAGCACACGCCGGGACTCAAACCTACATGCCTGCAGCCACACTTTGTTTTTTTTTCCCTCCCACCTAACCCGCGTTCCGCTGTTTGTTCACTTAACAGGCTTACAGGCACTTCCCATAAGTGCCCCCACTTCAGCTTTGAGCCTTGCGGCCGTTTTGGGCTGAATAATTAACATATTACAAAGTTCCAAAGATTTATTTGCCACCCTTTTATTTCACTTAACTTCGCTGATCCTAGTTTAGTTTGCAAGTGCTTGTTTTTTCAGCTGATCCTCGTTAGTTGCTTGCAAACTAACGAGGATCCGCTGAAAACACAAGCGCTTGCAAACTAAACGAGGATCGGCTGAAAACACAAGTGATTGCAGCTTGTGTTTTCAGCCTATCCTTGCCCCTCCCCTCCAGCCGTCCCCTCTGGTTTCGTTTTTCAGCAAGCGCTCATGCTTTCAGCTGATCCTCGTCCCCTCCGACCCCTCTCTCCTGGTGATAGGCATTCCTGCAAATTCATGTGCTAAGATACACTTACTTCAGAGCCGAGGACACTACCAGCTTTATGCTCCCCGGAACTAATCGTGGAACATCAGCTCTATCCAGCCACAGCCTAACTATCTTAGCAACATGTATAACTGCAATGGGGACAACTACAACCAGACATAAAACGCCATGGTAGGTGACCCTGGTTATTTCTTTTTTAACACTCCATATGAGAGCTGTGTTTTTTACAAACCGCTTCACTTTTAAAATAATGCTTCTTTCACAAGGCATGTTTATCAACTTTCTGCATGTTTCTGCAGTCCCTAATTCAGCCCTGCCGTTGCTGCTTCGTTGTTTGTGTTGGTTCCCTTCCTCCGCCACCTCGGCCTCCCAGCTGTTTCTGCTTGCTTTCCCACCCCCTACCACACTACTCCACTCTCTGTCCTGCTTTAATTGCCACCAACATCTCGCCCTCGTGTTGGTTGTTTACTTTTTAGGTCTCGCCTGAGCCAGCTCATGCGCTGCTCTGGCGAGAGTTTTAGTAAGCGGGTTTTGGAAGTGCAAACAGTGGCTTTTGCTGGCGACTAGCCTGCGTTCACGCGAGCGTGCACGCGCGATCAGGCGCCATATGGCTTCCCTCGCCATCTGGACGCTCGAGTGAATGCAAGCTGATCGCCAGCAAAAGCCACTGTTTGCACTTTCAAAACCCGCTTATTCACGATTACTTTCACTTTCACGGCCGCGCGGCCGTGTCAGTTTCACGGCCGCGCGGCCAAGGCTTGTTCTGTTTGGATAGGATCGTCTTTCTGTTTGGGATCTCCTTGAGATCTCGTGTTCACTCTAAGACTGTGTTGGAATGGATCGGGTCTTGATTTTTTAATTCTCAGCCATGCCACTGCTTGGCATCTGCTCTTTGGGTGGGTTGCCTAGACGCCCTGAAATATGTGTCTGTTAGGGGTTTATGTTTGGGAAGCTCGTGGTCTGGTCTTGATGTCCCGCTGGCGGGTTTCTGGAAACAGGTGTGGCGTGTAGGCGGCGCGAATATGTCTGGGCTTTCAGTCTCGAAGCTTTATCTTCATTACAGCTGCAGGGTTTTTTATTCTCTTGTGTTTCTCTCCTCCTCCCCACGCTTCTACTTCTTAACGTCTCCGTTTACATGCAAAGCCGAAGAACGCATTTGGGGAATGGGATTTCTGTAACAAATTAACCCCCATTCCTACAGCATAGTGTTGGGATTAGTGAGACAGCGTGAGTGAGAGAGTAAGAGTGCGAGAGAACAAGAGGAGGAGAGTTGGAAAAAGACCAGTTTTTTTTGCGTGAGTATACTGCTTTGGTCTGAATGCAGTGTAGAGGAAACAGATTTGCTGAATAACTAAAATATAAAAATGAAAAATAACGAAAGACGACTTTCCTGCCCTTCACAAAAATCTTGAGTTTTTCCCCGAGAACCCCACTTGCCGTCGGTCCTACTCCGCTCGATCCTGTCCCTTTTCTCTAAAACTGCCTTTCTCTCGATTCTGAAATCATTTTCGGGCGGCTCCTGATTGGCTGCTGATGAGCTCACTCAATTGTCCGGAGCCCCGTGGGGAGGGGAGTTGGTGGGTGATGACATCATCGCCCAAATATCCCATCTGTGTGGGGCAGTTAAAGTGGGCAGAATCTGTTGGAATTAATATCAAAACCTTCTCCGTGCTCCCGTAAGGGGCTCCAGCGATTTTCCCCTTCTTGTCCCCAACAAACCTCAAGCCCCCTGCCAGCGATTTTCCCTTCTCGCCCCTATAAACCTCGGCCAGTCGCACCCTCCGCCCACACACAATCCTAATGTGTTTTTAGGTCTCGGCCTGCACCAGCGCTTGCGCTGGTCTGGCCGAGAGTTTTAGTAAGCGGGTTTTGGAAGTGCAAACACTGGCTTTCGGCTGGCGACCAGCTTGAGTTCACGATGGCGTGCACGCGCAGCTGGCATCTGGGTTTCCTATCTCTTCCTCATTTCCTCGTCATGGCTCATTAACTCTCTGGACTCTGATGTTTCAATCGCAGCAGCAGCTCACATTACCAACTAAGGGCCCTGGACTACAGTCACATTAAAAACAACAGCGATTAGCATTGAAATGCAAGCTTTTTTTTGTCTAGTTAGAAATATTGCTTCGGTGGGTTGATTTCACCTTATATCGCTATTTGTTTTATATTGGGAGTCACAGCCTAATTACCAGTATTTTTGTCTCTCACTGTTTTTTTTTTTATATTTATTCGCGCAAATCACAAAGCTATATTTAAGGTTACTTTTTCCGCGTCACTTCTTCACTTTATTTAAACTCCACACCCCCACTCTTATTGTCTCTCTCCTTCTCTCTCTCTCCCTCTCTAATTCTCTCTCTACTTAATTAACTCTCCCCTCTCTATCTTTTTTAGCCTTTCATTCTCTCTCACCCCTTTATCTGTTTCTCTTTCAAACTCCTTCATTCACTCTCTCTCCCCTTCTTTCTCTCTCTCTATCCCGCTCCACTCTTTATTCTATGTACACCCTTTCTCTCTCTTTCTCTCTCACCACCCTCTCTAATTGGGCATTATATCTTCACTCTATCTCTCACTCGGCAACACCACAGCATCACTCAGCGCAACCACAGCATCAATCAGAGCCAGCACAGCATCAATCAGAGCCAGCACAGCATCACTCAACACCAACACAACATCTCTCAACGCCATCACAGCATCACTCAACGCCATCACAGCATCACTCAGTGCAACCACAGCATCACTCAGTGCAACCACAGCATCACTCAGTGCAACCACAGCATCACTCAGTGAAACCACAGCATCACTCAGTGCAACCACAGCATCACTCAGCGCAACCACAGCATCACTCAGTGCAACCACAGCATCACTCAGCACAACCACATCATTACTCAGCACAACCACAGCATCACTTAGCGCCACAACAGCATCACTCAGCGCCACCACAACATCACTCCGCGCCACCACAGCATCACTCAGCACCACCATAGCTTTACTCAGCGACACCACATCATCACTCAGGGCCAACACTGCATCACTCAGCACCACCACAGGATGACTCAGCACCACAACAGCATCGCTCAGCACCACCACAGCATCGCTCAGCACCACCACAGCATCGCTCAGCACCACCACAGCATCGCTCAGCGCCACCACAGCATCGCTCAGTGCCGCCACAGCATCGCTCAGCGCCGCCACAGCATCGCTCAGCGCCGCCACTGCATCGCTCAGCACCGCCACTGCATCGCTCAGCACCGCCACTGCATCGCTCAGCACCGCCACAGCATCGCTCACTGCCACCACAGCATCACTCAGGGCCGCCACAGCATCACTCAGCGCCACCACAGCATCACTCAGCGCCAAGACAATATCACTCAGCACCACCACAGCATCACTCAGCGCCAAGACAATATCACTCAGCACCACCACAGCATCACTCAGCACCACAGCAGTATCACTCAGCAAAACCTGAGTATCATTCAGCATCACCTCAGCATCGTCTCCGCAACAGTCACCACCACCACCACTCAGCCTGCTCTCGGAATCTGGCATCTGTTGATTCTCCCCTAGCATCTGGCCGCTGCTAGTGTTATAATACAGGTACTAGTTCCCAACCTTCACCCTCCGATTGTTTATGCCCCCTCAAAAAAAAAAGCTTTAACAAACAACCATTGCAATAGGCAGAAACAAGTTGCCAGCATTGCAAGAACAAAAGAAAACTGAGAATTTTTTTATTGTAAATACTTTTTTAATATGGTCGTTCAGTTTTACATAATGCCTTCTTGGTCATATATAAAGTAACAAAAATGCTTCTGACACTTTTTATTATAACTTTTCAGCATGCCGCACAGCAGCCACACTTCTCTACAGCACAGCTTGAAGACATTGGCAAAGTCAATAGCTCTGGCTAAACACTTATAAGGCCCCAAAGGCGAGACCTATTGGCTATGCCAATGCTTGTTTCTTTAGGACGGTAGAAAATAAGTGCCTGTTCGGCCTCACACATAAAGGGAGTTTATAAATTAAAATTCAGCATTCTTCTCTTTCTGTTTACCTTCTTTTTATGTCCAATTAAGACAATGAGTGACAATCACACTCGGAGCCCAGCTTAAGAAAGCAGATGTCAATAATGCAGTGTTGCTGCCCATAACCAGACACGCTTAAAAATAGCCCCCAGTTTAACACCTCCCTGTTAGGCTCCCGGTGTCTGCAAGGAGCCACTTTGTCTGCCATTTGCTGATTATGTGTTTTTTACATGTTCTGTGCATCTGGAATGCTTTCATAAAAATAATTTTCGTCATAAAAGCTTACACTCACCCACTCCACATCACACAATTCCACCACTAACAATACCAATTCAACCCACAAAATTCTACTCCACTCCTAACCACTGTTCCCTGTAAGCTGCGTGCCTGCGCACCCCTCCTACCTCGAGCGCGCAGTGTGGCATTTGAAGTGCACACAGTGGCAGATAAGTTCAGCAGCAAGTGCCTCCAGCACTTGCTGCATTTCTTTTGTTAAAAGGGGGCGGCCGTGGGGGAGATTGTCTGCCTTTGTAAAAGTATTCATGTTAATCGCAGCACCCGATAATGCATTGCAATTATCATGATTACTTTCACAAAGACACACAATCTGCCCCGCAGCTGTGCCCTATTAACAAATGAAAGGCAACAAGTCTACAATCACGACATGTGCTTTCAGGTGATTGTGAAAGCACACGTTGTGCTTCTAGACTTCCTGCCTTTCTTTTGTTAATAGAGCGGGGCAAATTGTGTGTGGAAAGAATGCCTGGGGCAAGATCTTAGCGCAACACGGCTGGACAAAACAGGACAACGCAACCACAGCAACCTCTGGATTGGACGTTTTCTGTACCTCAGCAGTGACACTACTTTCGGGGAACTTTAACATTAAGCCTCCTGGGATGGAATTGATATGTGGATGTGAACACATTTCATTTGATTCGGTGTGTGAAGAACTGTCGTGTTTTATACACACGCCACTGCCTGCTTCCTTCCTTTACAGTTGGTTCCCTCCTGCCACTTCTCTCTGAGCTCTACACTTCTCTGTTTCACTGAAACTAATGTGTATCTCCCTGCTTCCCATATAAAGCACTTCACCTGTGGTCGGATATCCTGCCGGTTTTTGCCATCAGCCTCAGAATGAAAAAAATCGTAACTCTGCAGCAGTGCCACCTTCACTGCCTTTGATGTAACTAAAAAAAGACTTGTTATAGTTCTTTCAGTCTCATCATGACCCCTGACCTTGACTGGTAGGTCGCTCCCCCACCACACAGCTCCGTCTGTGTGCCCTGCTGCTGCCCCTGATTGTGCTCGTTTTTCCTTTCTGTGCCCCCTTGCTGCCCCTGATTGTGCTCGTTTTTTCCTTTCTGTGCCCCCCTTGCTGCCCCTGATTGTGCTCGTTTTTCCTTTCTGTGCCCCCCTTGCTGCCCCTGATTGTGCTCGTTTTTCCTTTCTGTGCCCCCTTGCTGCCCCTGATTGTGCTCGTTTTTTCCTTTCTGTGCCCCCCTTGCTGCCCCTGATTGTGCTCGTTTTTCCTTTCTGTGCCCCCTTGCTGCCCCTCATTGTGCTAGTTTTTTCCTTTCTGTGCCCCCTTGCTGCCCCTGATTGTGCTCGTTTTTTTTCCCTTTCTGTGCCCCCTTGCTGCCCCTGATTGTGCTCGTTTTTTCCTTTCTGTGCCCCCTTGCTGCCCCTCATTGTGCTAGTTTTTCCTTTCTGTGCCCCCTTGCTGCCCCTCATTGTGCTCGTTTTTTTCCTTTCTGTGCCCCCTTGATGCCCTGATTGTGCTCGTTTTCCCTTCTGTGCCTGTTTCCCGCCGCTGCGCCCCTGCGGCCCCGCCCCCTCACTGCCCATTCGCTGCCCCATTCCCTGCTCCTCCCTCCCACCTCCCCATTTATGGCAGCCGCTGTGCGGCAGCGCAGCGGACATGCGCAGCGGGCGTGCCGCTGGCGCGCCGAAGGCACGCCTAAGGCAAGCCCGTCTGCGCCTGTCCGCGCGCCCAGCGCCAGACCCCCTGGTCCGGGCATCCCCCGTGCCCGCCACATCAACAGACGCCGATACGACGGCAGCACCCTCCACGCACTCAACCCCGGAAAAGATCACGCCTGCTACCAGGCCACCCCGAAGCGCACCCAAGGGCCCTTCACCTGCCGGAACTGCAGCTTCACCAGCACCCGCCCCGCCAAACCACCGCCCAGGAAAGAACCCAACTACCTCAGATGCATCCTCCTCAACACCCGCTCCGCCCGCAAACACGCCATCGAACTCTGGGACCTTCTCGACTCAACCTCCCCAGACGTCGCATTCCTGACGGAGACCTGGCTGAATCCCGCTTCAGCCCCCGACATCGCCATTGCCATCCCGGACGGATACAAGATCACCCGCAGGGACCGCACCAACGGAGTCGGAGGAGGCATCGCCATCGTCCACAGGAACACCCTCAGAGTCTCAACCAACACCGACGACACCCTCAGCACCGCCGAACACATGCACTTCCAGATCCACACCGATCCCAACACCACCCTCAGAGGAACCCTCATCTACAGACCCCCGGACCCCGACCACAGTTCAGCGATTCCATCGCTGACTTCGTCAGCACACACGCCATCGCCTCCACGGACTACATCCTCCTCGGGGACCTGAACTTCCACCTCGAGAACAACAAGGACACCAACTCCACCACCCTGATCGACAACCTCGCCACCCTCGGACTCAGACAGCTCGTGACTACACCCACCCACGCCGCCGGCCACACGCTCGACTCCATCTTTTCCGCAAGCCCACACGTCTCCTTCAACCACACCTCCGAACCCCACTGGACTGACCACCACTGCATCCACTTCACCTACAGGAAGCCCACCATGCACCACCGCACCGAACAAATGCCTCGCCACTGCTGGAGCAGAGTCACGGAAGACCAGCTAACCACAACCCTCGCCCTGAGCCCACCCGCCGAACCCTCCGACACCGCCGCCCGCAACCTCAGACAGTGGATCGACGACTGCGCCAACACCCTCGCCCCGCTCAAGAATCCGCCCAACAGCCACACCAGCAAGAAAGCCACCTGATTCACCGAAGACCTCCAGGCCTCCAAACGAACATGCCGAAAACTGGAGAAGATCTGGCTCCACGAACGGACAGCGGACAGCTACGCCTCCCACAAGAGCGCCACCCGCAGTCACCATCACCTCATCAGATCCGCCAAAAGGGCCTCACTCAAAGACCGCCAAGACAACAACGCACACAACAGCAAAGAGCTCTTCAACATCGTGAAGGAACTCTCCAACCCCAGCTCCAACACCAACGACATCCAGCCGTCGCGAGACCTGTGCGACTCACTGGCCACCTTCTTCCACCGCAAAATCGCCGACATCCACGACAGCTTCAACACCACGACCGCCCCGGCAACCACCGAGACCACTGCCCCCACAACCACCAACCGCCTGCTCTCCTGGACCAACATCAACGACGAGGACACCAGCGAGATCATGAACACCATCCACTCCGGTTCACCGCTAGACCCGTGCCCTCACCACATCTTCAACAAAGCCAGTACAGCCATCGCGCCCCATCTCCGGAAAATAATCAACATCTCCTTCGAGACAGCAACCTTCCCGGAAAGCTGGAAGCACGCCGAGATCACCGCCTTACTCAAGAAACCCAAGGCAGACCCCAAGGACCTCAAGAACTTCCGACCCATCTCTCTGCTCCCGTTCCCCGCGAAGGTCACCGAGAAAATCGTCAACAAACAACTGACCCGCTACCTCGAGGAGAACAACATCCTGGACCCTTTGCAGTCCGGCTTCCGCAGCAACCACAGCACCGAAACCGCCCTCATCGCCGCCACCGATGACATCAGGACCCTGCTAGACAACGGAGAAACAGCAGCCCTCATCCTCCTGGACCTATCAGCCGCCTTCGACACGGTCTGCCACCACACACTACGAACACGCCTTCACGACGCCGGGATCCAAGAGAAGGCCCTGGACTGGACCACATCCTTCCTTTCCGGCAGAACACAAAGCGTCCGCCTCGCCCCTTCCGATCCAAGGCCACCAAGATCATCTGCGGCGTACCCCAAGGCTCCTCCCTCAGCCCAACGCTGTTCAACATCTACATGGCACCCCTCGCCCACGTCGCCCGACAGCACAACCTCAACATCATCTCCTACGCCGACGACACCCAGCTGATCCTCTCCCTCACCAAAGACCCTCACACCGCCAAAGCCCACCTCCACGAAGGAATGAAGGCCGTCGCCGAATGGATGAGGACCAGCCGCCTGAAGCTGAACTCGGACAAGACAGAGGTCCTCATCCTTGGTTCCAACCCTTCAGCCTGGGACGACTCCTGGTGGCCAACATCACTGGGAACAGCCCCGCCACCCACCGACCACGTACGCAACCTAGGGGTCATCCTCGACCCCACCCTCTCCATGACTAAGCAGGTCAACGCCGTTTCCTCATCCTGCTTCAACATCCTCCGAATGCTCCGCAGGATATTCAAGTGGATCCCCACCGAAACAAGAAAAACAGTCACCCAGGCCCTCGTCACCAGCAGGCTGGACTACGGAAACGCCCTCTACGCAGGAACGACGGCTAAGCTCCTGAGACGGCTGCAACGCATCCAGAACGCCTCTGCACATCTTATCCTCGACATCCCCCGACGCAGCCACATCACACCCCACCTGAGAGACCTGCACTGGCTCCCTGTCAACAAGAGGATAACCTTCAAGCTCCTCACCCACGCACACAAAACACTCCACAACTCCGGACCAGCCTACCTCAACAGACGACTCAGCTTCTACACCCCCACCCGCCAGCTCCGCTCGACCAGCCTCGCCCTCGCCACAGTCCCCCGCATCCGGAAAACGACCGCCGGCGGCAGATCCTTCTCCCACCTCGCCGCCAAGACCTGGAACACCCTCCCCACCAACCTCCGACAGACCCAAGACCTACTGGCCTTCAGAAGACTCCTCAAGACCTGGCTCTTCGATCAGTAGCAGCACCACCCCCCTCTTCCCCCAGCGCCTTGAGACCCTCGCGGGTATGTAGTGCGCTTTATAAGTGACATGATTGATTGATTGATTGATCATGTCAGACCTGAAGCATTTTCAATGTTATATACAATGAAGCCATAGTTGTTGCCTATTTATCTTATGCAACGAACAACCACTGACAAAGCCAATATTCCTGGCTTGTTGTAGGTGTAATTTTACTTGTTATATTATATATCTGGATGCAGTGACAAAAGCAGCAAAAATACCTATCGGGCGTCACACTATGCTAAGTACAGATTTTAAGTTTACTGTGCTTTTAAGCCACGCCCTTAATTACATCAGCCACGCCCCTTTGAGAGACCCCCCAGTTTTTTCATCCCACTTAAAGCCCTGGGTGACGGCATATGATACTAGGCTCCTTGAGAAACCCACTGAGTGAGCAGCATAATACCAGTGGGGCAGCACACTATGCTAAGTACAGATTTTTAACTTAAGTGTTTTAAGCCACTCCCTTAATTACATTGGCCACGCCCCTATGAGAGCCCCCCAGTTTTTTCATCCCACTTAAAGTCCTGACTACAAGCATGACGTGCTTTGAAGTGCCATCCCGTGGTGTCAACGGACTTACTTCACGCCTGTGACTCGCTGCAGGGGAGAGCGAACGTACACAGGTATATTATTGTTTCAAAAGGACCAGCTGCAAAGTTCCTTGCCTCCAGCAATTTTCAGGTAATAATAAATATTTCAAGATAACTCTGGTGATTAATGTTCTGCCTGGAGAGAGATAGGAATTTGCTCTAGTGGAAGTTTTAAGGTAGCGCAGAGGGTTAATATGCCTGCTGCAAAGAACGTGTACCATGCAGATCACAAAGTGCATAGAATGAAAATTGGTTAGCGGGTTACTACTTTTATCAGAGAGATAATTTTGTTACTTTCAGTTTATAAGTTAAAATCCTAATATAGAACAGTAAACTATTAATTGTCATCAAAGAACTTCATGCATACTGCAAGGTATAGATTAGAGAGTTATGATTTTTTCCCCAGCCATTCATTATCCTAATGTTGCAAAAAGGGTTCATTTGGGTACAAAGCGATTCTTATTAAAGAGAAACCCTAACCATGGTTTTACATTTTAAATTCCAAGTTTGTTCTTCTCCAGACAAAGCACTCTTAAACTATACTGCCTACCAGTATGAATGACATGTCACTCCTTCACCTTGCAGTCCTCTGTCATATGTAACATTTCTTACACACTGATTTGCATACCTATGATTGATTGTCTCTGTTTAATGTGTGTGCAATGTAAAGTACACCCTACACTGGTATGAGTGGCGCTATAAAACGAATTAAGTGCATCTCAGAGAGAAGGTAATGGAGACTTGAGCGGCACTGTTAAAGGGTAATAGTGAGGGAATCACTGGCGGGGGTGGTCATTGGGGTGCGCCAACAAACATTGTCACACAGGGCGCCACCAGCGCTAAGTCCGGCCCTGTGCGGGGCATATTGTGTGCCTCTGAGAAAGTATTCATGTTAATTGCAGCGCATGACTGGTGCTGCGATTAACATGAATACTCACACAATCTGCACTGATATTTGTCGCTACACCCACACGCGCGGTCGGGTTCCTGGCACACATAACCTTGGCTGCAGCGCACAGTCAGAGACCTTATACTGCACACAGAGGAAACAAATTAGAGGGAACATTGCTCCTAACTAAAACACATAGGTAAAATACATTGTCATTTACAACGCAAATAGCTCTACTCTTACAAATGCGAGTCCTATTGCATTGCAAATGCTTGTTTTGAACGAGCCAACTGTAACTGGTTGTTGGACTTCCTTCATTTTGGGAAACAATTAGATCACATTACCAGTCGTCTACCTACATGAAGTGAATAAAATGAGACTTTGCATGATGTATACGGTTCCTCTTTCTTAAGTGGGTAGAATATGCAAAATAAAGACAAAATGCCACGTAAGCCCTCATTACGAATACGAGTAAGTTCACCCCTAACTCTGCGAAACGAAACTAGTGTCTGGTTTAATCAGGACCGCGTTTGCAGACCTGATCATATCGGACCGAGGGCCTGGAAACGTGTATTTGCCCCTGAGCTGCGCCTTACCCCCAGGGCCGGACTGGGAACCAAAACCGGCCCTGACAAAGTGCTCGGCTGGCACCGCCCGCACCCCCGGGTGTTGGGGGTGCGGCCGAGCACTTTGCCAGGGCCGGTTTCGCCGATTTTGTTACAGGGGCCGATTTTGCAGCTATGCTGCAAAAACGGCCCCTGTAACAAAAACGGCCCCTCAGGGGCCCAAAACCGGCCCCCACCCTGGCGGCCCACCGGGGAAACGCCCGGTGCCCGCTACGGCCAGTCCGGCCCTGCTTACCCCTCGCGCCACCCCCATAAGCATAGCGATACTTCGGGAGCAGTCGAGGAGACTACTATAGGACCCCTTTGGTGAGCTACAGCACAGTATTGCTCTGCATTAATCTGAATTGTACGGCCCCTCACTGCCCCTCGCTCTGCGTGTGAATCACTGCCTTCCCTTCATTCCTGGCAGGGTGACACCTTCGCCTCCGGTGATGCCTACGTGGTGTCGAGGCTCAGGGCGTTCGGAAGGTGTCAGCCATGCTATCTGCCGCCGACGTTCTGCAACCTGGCAACCAGCCGCCCTCCGACCCGGCAGGTAGGCACGCGCCTTCTCGCGCTAATCAAGCCTGCCTGCAGAGGTGGCCTGCTCTGAGGAGGCGTCGTGCAGCAGGATTACGCGTTTGATATGTCATCCATCAGCAAACGCTCTTGTACTGCGGCCCCTGGGAAATGAATGCCCGGCAATGGAAGTTCACACTGAGCGGGGAGATCAGGCAGTTTCTCTGAGACCGATGAGGTCTCTCCTATTTCCTTTAACTAAATACGATTGCGCGGAATACAAGGGATACAATATACTATGGAAATACTGGTTTTTTAGAGGCTCGGAAAAGAAGGGCACGCTGTCTAATAGGGAAAGGAAAAGAAAAAAAAATCATGATTCAAACAGTGAGAGAAACCAGAGCCTAATAAAGAAATAGAGGGTACAGGTTCTCTGATGCAAATATATAAGAGAAGCTTTGTAACATCGTCTGAACTGGCGTATTTGTAGAGTGCACAATCAATCCTGTTGGCTTCTTTGCGCTATGGCCAGATAGTGGATGTTACGAGCTCAGTGATACTAAATTCATCGACCTCGGAAGGGTAAAAGGCAGAAAGGGCCCACCAATATTCAAACATATGACAATGGAGTCAAATGTCGACCCCTGCAGCGGATACATTAGTCCACCGAGCCACAATAACTGGCTTACTCTTATTTTGGGAGTTGATCCATGGTTCATTGGCTTGTTCGGAAAGTATCTTCCAGGAAGCAAGAATCAATGTTATTCTATTGAGGTTCAAGGCCAGAGAGGCTGTCCAAAGTGCTGGAATATTTCCGGGCTGAAGTTTATGGTAGTGCAAAGCCTCAAAAGTCACTACTGACAAGTACCTTTTGAAGGCTGTCTACAAATCAACCTTCGAAATTTTGACACAATATTGCGGTATTTTGAAAAATAAACCACAATCCCGAATTAAAGATTTGGGGGCAGATTTACAAGCTCCCTGCGCCACCAGTACGTCACTTTTTGTGACGTGCCGGTGGCGCATGTTACTGCTCCATATTTACAAGGACAGGAAAAGCCACCCTGCGTGGCTTTTCCTGTCCTTGTAAATATGGCCTCTTTCAGTAGCGGTGGTGGTGGGAGTGCCGCCAGGCACTGACGTGGGGCGGGGGAGGGGCAGGGTGGGGGATAGTAAACTACGGATTACGGGCGATTACAGGTAAGTACACATATAAATAATTAAAACGAATTTCGTTTCTCGCGCTGCATCACATTTGGCGATGCAGCGTGAGAAACGAAATTCGTTTTATTTATTTATATGTGTACTTACCTGTAATCGCCCGTAATCCGTAGTTTACTACCCCCCACCCTGCCCCACGTCAGCGCCCGGCAGCACTCCCACCACCGACCGCTACTGGCCTCTTTACACGCAGCACTTTGCGTGAAAGGGGCGTTCCATGGGTGTTGCTGTGGGTGTTCCCAAGCAACACCCATGGAACAAGACACATTTCCAGATTTACGAGGAATCGTAAATCTGGAAATGCGTCTGAATGCTATAGCGAGGCGCAACGATGAGAAATGTTTTCATTTCTCCTCGTTTTTTCCTCTTTAAATGCGTGCTGCATTCTACAGCACGCATTGAAAGAGGAAAATGCCTGTAGCGATTGTTTTTGGCAGGAAGGTGCCCCTTCCTGCACAAAAACAATCTCCCCATGACGCAGGCATCCTTGCACCATGGTGCAAGGGTGTCTGCGCCGGCGCATGGCAGCAGTTTGTGCACCAGGGCAGGGGAGAGCACAGGAATGTGACATATTATTGTAAATATGTCGCATTCCTGTGCTTTGGAAGTGCCGCAGCGTGGCGCAGCCTTAGGGCTTGCATTGCCGCGCTGCGGCACTTTCTTGAAAATCTGCCCCCGGAATCAGTCAAAGTTGAATTACAAAAAGATAATAGCAGTCATTTTAGATTGATTTCTACATGCCATATTCAGTTTCTCATTCTATCCCAGGGTCAGGGGACTTCCAGGACCAATATTTTGAAATCTAAAAATCACAGTCAAGGAATTTCATGTCAGTAGGCTTACAGAGGTCTCCAGGCTAGCCAGCCAACCATAACCGCTAGCTTTAAATGCCTTTATATTTGGAATTGTTAGTCCTGGTAAAAATAAAACAATTCTGACTGATACTTGGGAAAAATGATGAAAAAGGGATGGGTGGAATGTTTGAATTAATCTCAACTACTGCCAATTACACTGGGCCACAATGCTCAATCAATCACTCAATCAATCAGGGTTGGTAAAGCGCAGCTACTCACACGCGAGGGTCTCAAGGCGCTAGAGGGAAGGGGGGAAGGGGGCGGCTACATTGAGTTCTGGGGTAATCCGAAGAGCCAGGTCTTGAGGTCCCTCCTGAACTGGAGCAGTGTGTGACTTGCCGGAGGTGTAGGGGGAAGTCGTTCCACCATCCATCTCTTTTTGAGCATGTGAGTGCATGTTCATGGCTAGGGACTCATAGCAAGTTAGAACTTTAATATCTTTCAATAAAATAACATGGGTCAATGGTTCTTGCTGCCAGAGGAATAGTTATATAAATATGGAAATTAAAATAGCACACACAAATAGTATTAATGTAATTTTTGTGTGATTTTGATACAATATTCTTTTATTATGGGACATTTTATTTACAAATAATTTTTTACATGAACTTTTCAGCCTTTATAAATCTCAATGCCAAAATTAACATACAGTAAAGTACTTGTCAGTTAACTCAAAGATTGTGCACATGCATCCTGCTTTTTAAACTCAAAACATCACCCCCGCCCGCCCCCCCCTCTCCAGGTCGGCCAAATCCCCACACCGGCACTCAGGGAGGCGGGTCTCAGGGGCTGCCTGTGTGCTGGAGGCGAAGCCGTGAATAAACAAACACTCAGGGGCCGATTCCGATCTCGGCCGGTAGGGCTCCGAATCGGATTCGGCTTAACCGGATCCGATTCGGAGCCCTATTTCCCGACCGATTCGTACGTGCGTCCGGGCGAGCGAGTACGATGCGAAATCGCCGACCGACTCGTCCGGGCGTCCCGACCGCTCCGACCGACTCGTTCCCGGGTCTAACCGCACCGACCGACTCGCTCGGACTCGACTCGCACCGCGAAATGGAGACGTTCCCCGGCCGGGTAAGTAAGATGCGCGCCGCGAGCAGTCCGACCGAGCCGCGCACTCCGGCTCCAAAGAGCAGTCAGAGCCGTACTTTGGGGGTCCGTGTCGGACCCCCCTGTACGCGTAGCTGCGGGAGTCGCACACAGGGGGGACCCATGGGTCCCCCTACACGTGCATGTACGGCGCGACCCGCATCGATGCGAACACGCTGTAGGGGGCGCCCTTGTTCGCGTCGTGCCCATTGAGTCAATGGGAGCCCATGTACGCGTCGTACGACTGGCTCCCATTGACTTCAATGGGAGTCCGAGCGAATCGAGTCCGATAGCATACGTGCGCATCGTACTCGTTCGGTCGGACTGCTAGAGTCCGATTCGGTCGGAAATCTCTCCGGGTCAGGCTCGGTCGGAGAGATTTCCGGCCCGAATCGGAATCGGCCCCTCAGTGTAGTCCAACCAGGAATGCGGGGGATTAAGAGAAGTTTTCGAGATAAGATTTTAAAAAAAATGAGAAACAAAGAGCTTTATTGTGCGTGGGCTGAGAAAGGAGACAAGAGGCGAGTCGATTTAAGCACCACAATTAAATGGATCCAAAAAAAGAAGAAACACTCTTGCTGCAAATGTCTTTGTCTGACATTTTTCTACTCCAAAATGCAGCCTCAGGAGGAGAGAAAAAAAAGTTTTAAAATACAAACAATAAATACATAACTAAATAAAGCAAGAGAGAGTAGTCGCAAAGTGGCCAGATTGGTTTTATTTACACTGAAACACATTAGCGCCACCTTACAGATTTTGCCAGTGAAGCGCTACTTTTCTTTTCATGTTGTTAGCTTTTCAAGCAAAAACACTCATTGATTTCTGAATAATGAGTGTAAAAGCTTTAAGTTGTATTCCCTATGAGTGTTTGCTTTTTTCCAGTATGTTGTTACTTTTTTCAGGCAGCATATTACTGTAGTCTAGTGCATAATTTGAATTGAATTACTTCCAGGTGTTTATAGCGGGGCACAATTGGGTTGCAGCTGAAGGCAGTGTGAGTTTCTCTTAGTGGGGCAGTATGGTGTTCAGTGGGGGAGAGGATGTGGCACTCTGCCGATGACAGAAACTGGGAGGCTCTGAGACAAATGGCTTGTGATAGCACTTTTAAGCATATTTGGGACATTCTGCAAATGGCAAAGTTTTCAGATGAATGTATAGTGTCGACCAATAACAACTGAGCGCATGTGTGCATTGTCAATTTAAATAAATGTGGAAAAATACTAGCTGTAGCGTCGTCTTTTGCTTGTGGCAAAAATAAATGTGGATAAATACAGAAAAAATGCCGAAAAAATAAATATGGATAAATACAGACGGAAATGGCAAAAAAATAAATACCATAAAACCGGGAGCCCTAGTTATAATTAACTCAAGAAACTTTAATTTTCGCCCTCGCCATGCACAATGATGTCATCAATGATGTAATTTCAGTTATCATCAGTGATGTTATTAATGATGTCATAGAACATGTAATGAGTGTTGTAATATGTGAGGTCATAAGCAGTGCATGGTGAGGGTGCAAGTTATAGTTACTTGATTTAATTATAACCAGGGCCACTGGAATTATGCAGCAGCGGAGGGCCGGATTATGAGGCAGGGTTGAGTAAATTATGAATCAAGAAAAGGCAAATTATGCTGGGTGATGTGGTACATTTTGTGATAGTACTAGTTCATTATTTTGTCATCTTTATACTTGTTAACACTGTCTGGAAATTGGTTACACCTCATTAGGACCAGATTAACATCCAAATATAACAATCAGCAACAGAAAGGTGACTAGTCAAGCTTTGCAAAGGGCCTTTCACTGAGCAGAAGCGTGTTTTGCTGCATTTTTAGTAACTATTGAACCGTTTGAACTAGAAATAATTTTTTTGTGACAATCTGCAGACTATGCAGCAGATTTTGGATGATGTGGCAAATGCAAAAAATCTGTAATTACACGAAAAATGCAGTGGCCACACAATTGCATAATTACAGTGACCCTGACTATAAATGATGAATTTAAGGCAATTTTTGGGTTTAAAATGTTATGTTTCAACTGAAATTCTCACCTAACTACAATGTCACTTTAACCTTTTTTTCAGTAAATTGCTGAGTTTTTTTTAAGGAACAGTAAGATATTATTTCCATACCCAACTATAAAGCCACTGTAACATTTGTGTTTTTCAGTGAATTTTTAGCTTGTTTAAATGTAAAGTAAGATTTTAATACCATACCTAACTTTGCCACCCCCCGCATGCGGCTCATCTCCTGTCATGCAAGTCCTTTGGCTTTGTGTTGCGTGGGGTTAGTTGTAGGGCCTAGATGCAGGCCAGGCCCTGTGTCTACCCCTTTCCTGTGTGTGGGCAATCCCTGCCATGCACGGCTTCGCCTTTGGCCGAGCGCAGCAGGGCCTGGCAGCGGGCAAGGCCCTATACCCAACCCCAAAGGGCGGCTAATCTTCCCAACCCCAATGAACACCAATTGCCCCTTTCTTTTAAAATTGCTTTTCTGATCCCAAGGGACTCTTGTGTGAGCCAGTAGGGTATGCTTGCTCTCGTGGGACTCCAATGGTATTTAAAGTACCATCACTAGTTCCCTTGGGATGCACGCGGGAATGCAGCACCCTCTCAATTTTTTTATTTGTTTATTTTGGCCCCAGGAGGGTTTTCTGGGACTCCTCCACAAGGTCCAAGGGGGTGAGAGTACCCCTACCTAGCACCCTCATATCATATTTTATTTTTATTTTCATGACATGGTGACTGAGTTCCCAAGTCCTATAATGGTGACTGGAACATTTCTGTTCAGGTTGCGGCCAGGCAATCAGATTGCCAGCTCCTTCACGACCCGCAGGAGCAAGGGAGCTGATGGGGAGAAAAGCCCTCTCGGTCAGTCAGATTACTCTATTTTTTAAAGTTGCATGACTGCTAGACTCCTACAGGACGCCCACAAACGCAATCATCCAGAACCTAAACTTTTGAATCTTAGTTTCTCAAAATCTACCGATAAGGCCTGGAGAATGGGGGAGGCGCATGGCCCCTTCCCCTTTTTTCTGAAATTTGGCCCCAGGGATGGGATCCCCAGGACCTGAAAAGGCTTGGGGAGGTAGGCAATATGCTCCCTCTCCTTAGAATTTGGCAGGCCGTATGCCCCCTTCCTTAGAATTCGGCCCTGGGGATTGGAGTCCCCAGGGCCTATTAAGGCTCGGGGAGAGGGGGCCATGCACCCCCTCCCCTTTTTTTGTTGAATTTAGCCCCAGGAGATGAGATCCCCAGGGCCTATTAAAACTTGGGGAAGAAGGTTGCATGCTCCCCTCCCCTTAATATATCTATTTTGGTCCGGGGGCCCGAAGACTAACCCTACACAATGTTGCCAAAGGCTGTGCGTGGCGTGGGGTTGGCAGCCTGCAGGGGGTTGGCTGCCTCGGGTGAATTGGCCACAGGGCCTGGACTGAAGTTAGGTACTGCAGCCAACCCCGCTGCCCACGGTGAAGGCTGTGCGCTGCTTAGGGTAGGCTGCCTTCGGAGGGGGGATGTTGGCCACAGAGCCTGGTCTGGCAAAAGTCTATGCACAGTGTGGATTTGGCTGCCTGAGGGTGGAGGGTGCCACAGGGCCTGGCCGAGTCTGTGCACTTCGTGGGTTTAGCTGCCTGCAGGGGATTTGCCACAGGGCCTGTAGCCAACCTCGCAACGTAGGTTATGCTGCCTGTGGGGGAATTGGAAAGGTACTGGCTATAGGCCAGTACCAGTGACCAACCCCCTGCCGCACATGGCTAAAAGCCATGCAAGGCAGGCTTTGGCTTTAGGTATGGTAACAACATATTACTATACGGTAAAAAACCTTAATAATTCACTGAAAAACCCAAAGGTTAAAGTAACAATTTAGTCACGTAAAATGTTTAGTAAAAACGTAACATTTCAAACTAAAAAAAAAACAGAAATTCATCAGCTATACTTATAGTTATCTCAAGTAACTATAACTGTGCCTTAAGGTAACTATAACTCGCGCCCTCACCATACACTGCTAATTACCCAATATGTTACATCACTCATGACATCTTCTATGACATCATTGATAATATCTTTGCAACATTTGCAGTTAAATTATTCATGAGAAAACTGCGCATGGCGGGGGTGCGAGTTATAGTTACCATAGGGCATGAGTTATAGTTACTTAAAATAACTATAAGTGGTGAATTTCTGTTTTCTTTTTAGTTTAAAACGTTACACTGTTACTGAGCATTTTACCTAAATATAACATTACTCACTTTAACCTTAATTTTCTTCAGAGATATATATATATATATAAATATATATATATAAATATATATATATATATATATATATTCACTGAAAAAACCATAGGTTTTAGGGACAGTTATAGTTACTTGGACATTGCACTCGTACAAAACCCGTGAAATTCCCCGTTATAGTTAGTTCAGCTAACTATAACTCGCGCCCCGCAATGCACTGCTGATGACGTCACATATTACATCACTCATGACATGGTCAGTGACATCACTGATGACATCACTGATGACATCTCAAATGACATCACTGTTGACATCATCCAGTGACTGTGTGTTTCTGTAAAGTTTAAATATTTTTAATATATATAGGGAAAGGCGTTTTGAAGAATGAGTGGGTGTATAAGTGTCTGTATGGATGATTTAGTAGGTGCGTGACTAATTCTATAAGTGAGTGATTAAACGTATCTTACTGAATGCATGGGTTAGTGACTAAACTGGGTGAATGTCTGTATCTGTCTGTTGCTGTGTAAGTGGCTGCATGGGTTTGTGAACAGCTACATGAGTGTCTATAAGAGTTATTGATTTGTTGTCTGAGTATCTGTATGGGTGCCTGAGTGTTTGTGTGGATGGGGTGTGTGCGACTGTGCATAGATGTGTGAGTGGGTGATTCACTGGGTGGATGGTTTCAAGAGTGCATCTGTGATAGACTGTATGGGTGGGTAAGTGTGTGTAACAGTGTGTTAGTGAGTGAATGTATGTCCCAGTGGTACATGTGTGAGTAACTACATATGTGAAAGGCAGTATATATGTGTGTTAGAGTATTTAAATGGCTATAAGTGAGAGTGTGTTATTGTGAGAGTGGCTGTATGGATGAGTGTGTGCTTGTATCAGTGATTGTATAAGAGCGTAACAATGTGCTAGTATTTGTATGATTAAGTGAGCTGGTGTGTGTATAACTGTATAGGTGAGTAAATGGCAGTGTGTTTAATTATTTGCATGACTGACTAGGTGTGTGAGTACCTCTATGGATGAGTGGCGGTGTTTGAGTGTCTATATAGGAGTAAGAGTGCATATGATAGTCCTGTACTGAGTGACCATAAGTATGAGTGACTGTACGGGTGAGTGAGTGGATGTGTGTGTGTAGACCTAAGAATCAGTGAGTGGGTATGTAGTTATTGGTGTTGGAGTGTCTATGGTTTTGCGAATGGCAGTCTGTAATTTAGAGTGGGTGTATCAAAGGTTATATTAGGGTGTGAGGAGGTGCATCAGATTATCACGTGGATGATGTCATCAGTGATGTCATTTGAGATGTCATCAGTGATGTCATCAGTGATGTCACTGACCATGTCATGAGTGATGTAATATGTGACGTCATCAGCAGTGCATTGCGGGCGCGAGTTATAGTTAGCTGAACTAACTATAACGGGGAATTTCACGGGTTTTGTACGAGTGCAATGTCCAAGTAACTATAACTGTCCCTAAAACCTATGGTTTTTTCAGTGAATTTCAAAGGTTTTTTAAATGCTAATTTGTAACTATAACGTGTCTGAAACCTATGGTTTTTTCAGTGAATTTCAAAGGTTTTTTAAATGCTAATTTCTAACTATAACGTGCCTGAAACCTATGGTTTTTCAGTGAATTTCAAAGGTTATGTAAATGACAATTTTTAAATGTATTAATTGTTATATTAATTTTTTTCATACTGATTTACTACATTTTTAGAAACAATTTTTTTTACATATTTTATTTTTTAAATTACATTGTAATTACATTATACATTACATTACAAAAATACTTTCTCAGAATGAATTACTTTAGTTTAAATACTTTGCACATAGGCAATAGACTTTTAAGTACAGTAGTTACAGTTGTTGCAATGGGCAACACATTTTCAAACACAATGCAACATTCAGCTCAATGTGAATTTCTAGTTAAATGCAATTAGTTACTTTATGGATTACTTTTCTAACCACAGGACTGGATCCTAGATTCAGTCCTGGGACATCTCCTGTAAACAGTTGAGTAAAAGCGTTTTGGTTACAGTACTGATTTTTAAGGAATATTATTGTATTTTAAAAGTTGACACTTAGAAACTTTTTCTCATATGGTCACCAATGTTATCCTATGGAAGGAAATTCACTTAGCAGGTAAAAACTGTTATTGTTACTTTTTCTTACTCAGTGTTGGATCCTGGATCCAGCACTGGTGCATCTCCTGTAAACAGTTGAAAGAATGCGTTTAAGTCATACAGGTGATTTTTAAGGAATATTTGTAGTTTGTAAAAATCAACACTTTGAAACTTTTTGCTGAAAACCAGACAATGGATTCCTATGGAAGAAAATATAAGTTACTGGTAAGTACGGTTAAAATTACTTTTCAGGGTCAGTGCTGGGCTAAAAGATGCAGCACTGGGTTCTCTCCTGATAACAGGTGAGTAAATCGGAATTCGTATTTCGGCTGATTTTAGAGGAATATTTTAAAGTTCCAAAACTCCACACTTAGAAGAATTTCCAAGTGAAACCAGTCAATGTTAGCCTATGGAAGGAAATTCAAGTTACTGGTAAGTACGGTTAGAATTACTTTTCAGGGTCAGTGCTGGGCTAAAAGGTGCAGCACTGGGTTTTCTCCTGATAACAGGTGAGTAAGTCGGAATTCGGATTTCGGCTGATTTTAGAGGAATATTTGTATGTTTCAAAAATCAACACTTAGAAACTTTTTCAGCAAAAAGCAGGCAATGATATCCTATGGAAGGAAATTCAAGTTACTGGTAAGTACGGTTAAAATTACTTTTCAGGATTAGTACTGGGCTGAAAGATGCAGCACTGAGGTCTCTCCTGATAACAGGTGAGTAAATCGGAATTCGTATTTCGGCTGATTTTAGATGAATATTTTAAAGTTCCAAAACTCCACACTTAGAAGAATTTCCAAGTGAAACCAGTCAATGTTAGCCTATGGAAGGAAATTCAAGTTACTGGTAAGTACGGTTAAAATTACTTTTTAGGACCAGTACTGGGCTGAAAGATACAGCACTGAGGTCTCTCCTGATAACAGGTGAGTAAATCGGAATTCGTATTTCGGCTGATTTTAGAGGAATATTTGTATGTTTCAAAAATCAACACTTAGAAACTTTTTCAGCAAAAAGCAGGCAATGATATCCTATGGAAGGAAATTCAAGTTACTGGTAAGTATGGTTAAAATTACTTTTCAGGACCAGTACTGGGCTGAAAGATACAGCACTGAGGTCTCTCCTTATAACAGGTGAGTAAATCGGAATACGTATTTCGGCTGATTTTAGAGGAATATTTGTATGTTTCAAAAATCAACACTTAGAAACTTTTTCAGCAAAAAGCAGGCAATGATATCCTATGGAAGGAAATTCAAGTTACTGGTAAGTACGGTTAAAATTACTTTTCAGGACCAGTACTGGGCTGAAAGATGCAGCACTGAGGTCTCTCCTTATAACAGGTGAGTAAATCGGAATTCGTATTTCGGATGATTTTAGAAGAATATTTGCACAATGGTGAAGGGAGGGGCGGGGCCTGAGGTGACATCTGTGCAAACGCGCCCCGTGGCGCGTTTTAAGTTGGGGATTAAGTCCCTTGAATCCTGAGGGTCCCTAGGGGCCAACTAGCCCACCAGGAACCTCCAATATGCGCCAGGGGCTGCGTTGCAGAGACGTGTAGAGAGGCCACACCCTTTTACACCTCTCTGCAACGCAGCTCTGTGGCGCTTTCTGGATGTACCTGTTGGGCTAGTTGGCCCCCAGGGACCCTCAGGATTGAAGGGGATTTAATTCCCCATCTTAAAACGCGCCACGGGGCCTGTTTGCACACATGTCACCTGAAGCCCCGCCCCTCCCTTCACCACTGTGCAAACGCACCCCGTGGCGCGTTTTAAGTTGGGGGATTAAGTCCCCTTGAATCCTGAGGGTCCCCGGAGTCCAACTAGCCCACCATATACCTCCAAAAGCGCCACAGAGCTGCGTTGCAGAGAGGTGTAAAAGGGGCGTGGCCTCTGTACACCTCTCTGCAAGGCAGCCCCTGGCGCATACTGGAGGTTCCTGGTGGGCTAGTTGGCCCCAGGGACCCCCAGTATTCAAGGGGAATCGTTCCCCTCTGCAAACGCGCCAGGGGCGCGTTTGCAGAGTGGTGAAGGAAGGGGCGGGGCCTGCGGGCCCAATCGTTTTTTTTGTTTTGTTTTTTTGTCTCTGAAGGGGGCTGTGTGGCCCCCTTCCTTTTTCATGTTTTTGGGCCCTGGGGACCCCATCCCCCAGGGCCTTACCCCTTTTTTAAATTAAATATTTAAAAAAACGGGAAGAGGGCCGCGGGGCCCCCTTCCCTGGGCCTGTATTGGCCCCGGGGACCCCATCCCCGGGGCCGGCCTTTCCGTTTTTTTAAATTTAATTATTTTTATTTTTGAGGGAGGGGGCCGCGTGGCCCCCTCCCGGGCCACTACTTGCCCCGGGGACCCCATCCCCCGGGGCTGGCCCTCTCCGTTGGGGACTGTGGGGGGTCCCCAAGCCCCCACAGTCCCGCCGGCTCCCCGCGTCCCTTGGGAGCCGGCATTGCTTTACACATGGGGAGCTGCTAAGATGCAGCTCCCCATGTGGAAAGCAATGTGCTTTGGATATTGGAAGAGAGAGCAGGTTCCCTGCTCTCTCTTCCAATATCCAAAGCAGTTTGCTATGGCAGGACGGGAGCCGCGAGGCTCCCGTCCTGCCATAGCAAACTACAGTGTCCCGGGGGTAGGCACCCCGGGACACTGCAGGAGCCGGCCCCGGGGGGTGGTGGTCCCCAGGGCCATCAAGGGCTCCAGGAGGGGGGCCGCGCGGCCCCCTTCCCATTCAGGTCACAGCCCCGGGAGGTGGTGGTCCCTGGGGCTCTGGGGTCCGTAACGGACCCCCATATTTAAATGTTAGTGCCCCGGGAGGTGGCGGTCTCGGGCGTGTGGGGGCTGGAGCCCCCCACACAGGTTTTTTAATTTAAAAAAAGCCCCGGGGAGGTGGTGGTCCCGGGGCTGCGGGAGGGCTCAGAGCCCTCCCGCACCATTTAAAAAAAAAAAGCCCCAGGGGGTGGCGGTCCCCGGGGCTTGGGGGGCCTCAACACACATAAAATTAACCCCCCCCCACCATGCCCCCAGGACTTGGGCCACCCGGGGCCAATTAACATCGAGCGCGGGAGACCGCGCTTCGATGTCTCGGCAGGATTCGCGCACCCTGAGCGCATCCTGCCGATTTAAAAATTTTTTTTTATTTTTTGCCCAGGGGGTCCTTGTGGGACCCCTGAGCAAACCTAGGGGTCAGGGTGTTTCTACCCTGCCCCCTTTGTGCGCTTTGCGCACTTGTTTCTGTCCCTCGGTTCTACCGAGGGACAAAATGGCTGCCAACATTTCCTGAATCGGAATGTTGACAGCCAGCTGACAGCCAATTAACATGCAGCTCGTGATCGGGACGGTGCGCGCAGGGTGCGCTGAGGGTACGCGGACCCTACTCGGCCATAGATATCACTATCTTTTTTACTTTTCATTTTCTCAGCAACTACTGAACGGATTTACACCATTTAACAAAAAGGGTTCTTTCTGAACCAAGAACTACCTCTTTGCCAAATTTGGTGTAATTCCGTTCAGCAGTTCGGGCTGTAGCCGTGTCTAAAGTTTCCTATGGAAAAATGCATGGGGAAAACGCGTTTTGGGACCCCCCTTTTTCTCGGCCCCCGCTTGACGAATCCCCCGAGACTTTCAGGGTAGGAGCGGAACGGAGCGGGCCACAAAGTTTGAAAATTTCGCGAAGATACGTCAACCGGCAAGAGAGTTATTTCAAATAGAATGTCGCGGATTTCCTATGGATAATAGGTTGTAACTATAACTATCTACTGGCGACCGCCAGTAGATAATATATATATATATCAGCAGCACTCCACCCTTCCTCGATCTCCCAGGAACAGGAGCAGGGACCACAAATAGGTGCAGATTAGAATTTATTTTTGTTAAACAAGCACCAGCAGCATGACGCGTTTTGACTCAGAAGAGTCTTGATCACATATCTAACAAAAGTGTTCCCTCACGCGGATTCTGGCGAGAAGAAGCGAGCCACTCCAAGGTAGAGTTTCACAGACTTTGTAGTTTAATGGCACAAAAACAAAACGACGCGTTTCGACCTCTCACGGGGTCTTGGTCACACACACATACATTTCCTTTCCGATAATCAAAGTCCCTAACGCGTTTCAGAGCGGCTGCTCCTTCATCAGAGGGGAATTGTCAGTCACGGAGTCTCCAACACGCACTCGCCTTCCTCGTGCATGCTTTCATTAATTGCCCTCCGGTGGGCCTCTCAGTTGAGTACTGCTTCCACTGCATGCTGGGGAATGTAAGTGCGTGTTGGAGGGCAATTAATGAAAGCATGCATGGGGAAGGCGAGTGCGTGTTGGAGACTCCGTGACTGACAATTCCCCTCTGATGAAGGAGCAGCCGCTCTGAAACGCGTTAGGGACTTTGATTATCGGAAAGGAAAGTACTGGTTTGAAAATAAAGATTCTTGTGGAATGCTTCCGTGGAGTGGCGTCCTTAAGCACAGGGCATTCTTGGATAAATATCTGCAACGCGGCAGTCCGGCCGTAGAGGATGCACCGCCCGTACACATCGAAAAGGGGTCTGCCGGATCTGAACTGTTCTAATCCGATCAGCAGCACGGAAGAGGTGTTATTGCAAACCGGCCTTTCCTTTCTGAGGCCCACTGGAGGGCTTCAAAATGAAATTTAATAAATGAATATTAACTGTCAGTAGCACGGTCCCCACTATGGAGTACGAATTGATACCAACACAGGCACTACATTCCCCAGCATGCAGTGGAAGCAGTACTCACCTGAGAGGCCCACCGGAGGGCAATTAATGAAAGCATGCACGGGGAAGGCGAGTGCGTGTTGGAGACTCCGTGACTGACAATTCCCCTCTGATGAAGGAGCAGCCGCTCTGAAACGCGTTAGGGACTTTGATTATCGGAAAGGAAAGTACCGGTTTGAAAATAAAGATTCTTGTGGAATGCTTCCGTGGAGTGGCGTCCTTAAGCACAGGGCATTCTTGGATAAATATCTGCAACGCGGCAGTCCGGCCGTAGAGGATGCACCGCCCGTACACATCGAAAAGGGGTCTGCCGGATCTGAACTGTTCTAATACGATCAGCAGCACGGAAGAGGTGTTATTGCAAACCGGCTTTTCCTTTCTGAGGCCCACTGGAGGGCTTCAAAATGAAATTTAATAAATGAATATTAACTGTCAGTAGCACGGTCCCCACTATGGAGTACGAATTGATGCCAACACAGGCACTACATTCCCCAGCATGCAGTGGAAGCAGTACTCACCTGAGAGGCCCACCAGAGGGCAATTAATGAAAGCATGCACGGGGAAGGCGAGTGCGTGTTGGGGACTCCGTGACTGACAATTCCCCCCTGATGAAGGAGCAGCCGCTCTGAAACGCGTTAGGGACTTTGATTATGGGAAAGGAAAGTACCGGTTTGAAAATAAAGATTCTTGTGGAATGCTTCCGTGGAGTGGCGCCCTTAAGCACAGGGCATTCTTGGATAAATATCTGCAACGCGGCAGTCCGGCCGTAGAGGATGCACCGCCCGTACACATCGAAAAGGGGTCTGCCGGATCTGAACTGTTCTAATCCGATCAGCAGCACGGAAGAGGTGTTATTGCAAACCGGCCTTTCCTTTCTGAGGCCCACTGGAGGGCTTCAAAATGAATATTAACTGTCAGTAGCACGGTCCCCACTATGGAGTACGAATTGATACCAACACAGGCACTACATTCCCCAGCATGCAGTGAAAGCAGTACTCACCTGAGAGGACGACAACATTTTTTTGAAGAATTAGTTAAAAATACAAGGGAAGGAGTGCATTCTCTACATATTTCACTTGCTTTGCAATTCTATCGTCCCGACAGTAGTTTGCACCCCGAGGATAAGGTTAAGTGAGAGTATTTGGAAACAAGGAGCGTTCATACACTGCTGGGACAGCGAAAGACTGGAGTGGATTTATTGGACATTTGACAAAAGAACAATTTTCAGCCTATTCATGAACAGCTGGTCTTTGTTTATGTATTCTTTATTTTTAAATTATATTTCATTTTCAAATCACTTGTTGTAGGCAGGATGGTGTTGACGCACGTAATAATGGAGAAATGGATTTATTTATTGAAAATGAGGTATCACAGCATTTTCACATGTTGGTTTGGGAATCACATTGATGCTTTAGCTCACATCCATATAGTACACAGAAGGTTAGGTACATATTAATTTGATTGAGGGTATTTTATCATGATTGGGTAGTGGAGGGTGCATTGTGGAGTTAGTAGTTTGGGAGCAGCATTAGAACAACCTAGTGCGACGTATGAGAACAGGTCACAGGGTTAACAATCGCGCTAGGATTGGGTGGAAGCAGGTGAGGAGTTGGTTGAAATCTAATGGACCGAGCTGATTCTTTGAGATAATGGGGAAGGTGAATGAGGAGGTTAAGCCGCCGGCTGCGGTTTCATCAAGGTATTTTATAACTATCCCGCATGATGGAGCACCAAAATGTGGGGTGTTTATGTAGTCACAATGGGGTGGCAATTTATTTGTTTAAAAGTGGGTTCAATACATAAAAAATCAGGAATGACACTTTAGTTGTATTTGTTTTTTAGGAAGTTCAGTGAGGGAGGGCACGCATGGTTGGAAAGGGGAGGGAGGGGACTACTTGCTGTTTGATCAGTTGGGTTAGATATTTAGGGAAGCACGGCATGCAGAAATGAGTGGGAGGTAGCAGGTTTGAGCACAGTGAGCGTGTTATGATTGTTTTTTATGATTGTGATTTAACAGCGATGGGTAGCAGGGTACAACTGGCTGAATTGTCTTTTGTTTCTTGTAGAAACCCCTGACGAAGAGCCCATGAGGCTCGAAATGCATTGGGAATATAACGTGATGAGCCTACTCTGTTTTGTTTCACCTGTGATTTATGGAGTTACTGTGAAAAAGCCTCGAAGGGCACTCAGTTAACATTTTAAGACACTAAAATAAAGATTGAAGGTGAAAGGACGCTGTCTCTGCAGTGTTTTGAAAAATTGGAAAGTGTTTAAAACCATGATGACGATGGATGCTTCAAGATTACATTTGATTACTTTGGATAACGTTGGAAGAAATGAAATGAAGAAAAAAGGGGAAGGTTTCCCATGTTTGCAGTGCGGCAGGTGGGGCGCGAATCAGCGCCCCTAAATACAATGTCCTTAAGCACAGGGCATTCTTGGATAAATATATATATATATATATATATATATATATATACCAAACTCTTCAGCGCTCCTTCTGAATCACCGGAGACCCGTGGAGAGTGGCGCGTGTGTCGGCGGATCATACCTGTAGTTGTGATGACGAACAACATAACAATGTGCAACATCACTATGAGTGCGGTTTGACATAATTGGCACCAACATTAAGAGGGCACTACATCAACATTAACTGTAATGTTCAGCTATTATGAGCTCTGATTGATTGCTATACTTTTGAGTAGGTATGTTCACAGGCTTACGTGCTTGTATTCATGAATTATTTTACTTTGCGGCCTCTGTATTAACACAAGATGTCTGCCGCATTTTGACACCAGTGTGCCTCTTCTATGTTCATTATCCTGTTCATTTTCTTTACCTTGCGGCCTCTTTACTAACACAAGATGTCTGCCGCGTTCTAACACCAGTGTGCCTCTTCTATGTTCATTGCTCTGTCCATTTAATGTGCCGACATGTTTTCCGTTTTCACGTGATCAAGCCTGTTGTCAGGCGAAACGCGTTGTGAATAAACAGCGGTGATGCAGTAACACAGTGTCTGTCCTCTCTGAGAGCGCGTCTACACGAAGTTTTGATATTTGATATTGACGTCGGTGTGCTCCGCCGACACACGCGCCACTCTCCACGGGTCTCCGGTGATTCAGAAGGAGCGCTGAAGAGTTTGGCATATGAGTGAGAGTCACACTTTGGACCGGCCACGACTTCTTGCCCAGTGAGACACTTTGGAGGGAACAACGGACCTCAACGGCAGCACGGACAGATAGGTAAGCGGTAATCTGCGATCTTCCGTCCTTAGGGGGTGGGGAGTGGCGCCCGACGGCGGCCGGGGCCGTGTTTCCCACGTCCAGGGTTAACGGGGAATGCATCGATTTACTGCGGTGCCGTTATGTGCGCCTTGAATTGCATCGTGGTCAGTACATGCAACAGCTAGGAGCAGGTATCATCCCATCTCCTCCCTCGAGTTTCGAGCAGTCGGAATTGTACTCATGGTATTGGTGTCACAGCACAGAAATGTATTTGCTCTAAACTGTGGCAAGTACAACGTCGATGGGCAGAGAGAACCTACTACTCAGTAGGGGAGGGGATTGACACTGTGTTTAAAGACATTTGATTCACCGCTGGGGACAGGATGAATGAGGAAGAAGAGAGGAAATTGGCGGCACGGGTCCTGTTTGCTAGGAAGACAGGTCCCAGCACGTACATGAATGCCAACACTAAACAGGTGCAACCTAATGAGGAGAAGTTGCAAAGGTACGAAAAACTTAAAAAACAGAAGTTACCAAATGGTGGGAGGCTACATCTCTACAGAACTATGTAGATCAAGAAATGGTGCCTAGAGGGCTAAGAATATTCACCACTCCCACATATGAGAAACCAAATCCACTGATGCTGGAAGAATGGGCAACTAATTCAGCGCAAAGCTCAAGGAGGATGCTAGAAATCCTCATTAAGTATGCCTGGCTGGACAGAGATGTCATTTTGGATGAAATCAAAGAGTTATTGGATGATCTCAAGAAGAACATGGAGACAGATGCACTTGACAAATCCCTGACCAACATTAAGGAGAGAATCAATAAACATGAGGAAGACATCAAATTGCGCAAACAACGGAAATTAAATCGTGATTATATGGATTACGAAAGTGGTAGAATCCTGACATTTAGCCATAAATATGATCATCTCTATCAATCTGGACCCTCTGAATGCGAAGAACTCAACACCATTAAGGACACCACAAGAACTGAATCATCTGTCACAAGCGGGAGTGGGAGTGAATCTGACATCTCAGTGCAGAGTGAAACACCTGTGGTCACAGGAAGGAAGCAGGTGACTTTTTTAGACGAATATCGGACACTAAGGACAGGACGCCTAACGACGAGGGAAACACCGACACCGAAGACAAGAGGGTCAAGGGAACGTGGAAGGGGCAGAGGAAGAGGACACGGAGAAACCGTCGGGCAAGAATTAGACAACGATGGCAAAAGAGGCAGGGGACGAGGCGCAATGGGAAGCAAGACACGCGCCAGAAGAGCCTACTAATGGATGAAACAACGGTGAACAAAACCATTATTAATCTATCAGGGCGTGATATCAGTGCCACGGAGAAGAGAACCCTTTGCCTTGGCCTTTCCTTTTGTCCCTCTCACCCCTCTAACTATACAGATGTCAGGATTGATCTGTTTAAATATGTACGCAAATTAAAACTAAAAAAATGGCATCAACTCAGAGGGACTAACTTTAGTGATGCCAGCAGAGCAGGCTATACCAATGACAACAGTGAGAATGATCTCAACATCGGGGATATTGAGTTACTCACTGTACTCCATGACTTGGCTCAGGATAATGATGGGAACACACAGGGACTGACACAAACCCTTGTAGATCTTGATATTGATACTGATGCATCAGCTAATACTAACTTTAAAGTGAAGTCTACCTTTATGCCAGCATTACCCCATGATAGTATTGACACATTTTATGAATGTACCAGTAAAGCGCTTAATGAGGCAAGACATAGACACAACAGCAAGAACACACATATCCATAGGGAGTTTAATCTCACCCATAAACAGAGGCAGGGACTCAAATCTCTAATGGATGATGAGACTATCGTCATTCGTCCAGCGGACAAAGGGGGCAACATTGTCATCCTTTCCCGCGAACAATACATCAGTGAAGGGGACAAGCAATTGGCAGATAGGAATTACTATGAACCCACCGACTTCGACACATACTACACGAGCATCACTACCATCTGGGATCTCCTTACGGGTTGGAAAGACAAGGGTACACTCACGTGGGAGGAGTTTGGGTATCTCAAACGAGATTACCCAGTCCTCCCTGTGCTATACCGTCTCCCCAAAATACATAAGGACTCAGAGAAACCGCCTGGTAGGCCCATAGTGTCTTCGAGAGGCAGCGTGGCTGAGCATATCTCGAAATATATTGATTTTTTCTTGAGGGAACATGTGATCAACCTAGCCAGCTACATTAGGGATACCAAAGACTTTCTTAGGAGAATTGAGAACCTCACATGGGAGACGGATTCCCTTCTTATCACCCTGGATGTGCACAGCCTCTACACCATCATTGATCACCAACATGGTTTAGAGGCATGTAGGCTATTCTTGGCCAAAAGACCAATAAGGCTACGTGAACATACGCAGATGCTTCTTGATATGATAACATTTTGTCTGAAAAACAATATTTTTTTGTTCAACGGTACCTTGTTCAGACAGGTGACTGGAACTGCGATGGGTTCATGCTTTGCTCCCAGCTTCGCGAATCTTTTCATGGGAGGTTGGGAGCAGAGCATGTGGACCGATCCGGTGCTCCAGGAATATCTTAAACATGTGACGTTGTGGCTACGGTACATTGATGATCTCTTTATTATTTGGAAGGGATCAGAGGAGTTGGCATTAGAGTTTATTAACAAACTCAATGCGAACAAATCCAACATTGTCCTCAGTGGCAATATTAGCAGGACAGAAGCAGTGTACCTTGATGTGAAACTTGAGGTTAAGGACAACAAAATACAGACCATCCTACATAGGAAATTGACGGCAGGGAACAGTATTCTTCATGCCCTCAGCAGCCACCCTGAAACTCTCAAATGGAGTATTCCATACGGGGAGCTGTTGAGGGCGAGGAGAAACTGCAACACTGAGGACGGTTACCTTGTAGAATGTAAGAACATAGTTGATCGTTTCAGAGAGAGGGATACCCAAACTGGGTGCTTAAAAAAGCCATGGACAGAGTTCAACAGATTGAACGGACATCCACTCTTACTGACAAGTGTGTGTCTGAAAGTACCAAGGATGACATCTCTAGATTGATTCTAACCTATTCTTCGGATGCTAATAACATCAAACGCATCGTTACCAAGAACTGGGGCATCCTTAAAACTGACAGCATTGTGGGAAGTAGTATCCCTGACAGACCCAGCATTACGTATCGTAGGGGCAGGAACATCAGGGATATGCTGACACACAGTGATATTACTAAATACCCCAGTAACAACTTGCAAGGCCTCAAGGGTTTTTACCCTTGCGGTCATTGCAAAGCTTGTAACAACAGCAGATTTCACAAGCAAGTGAGTTACAATGGAGTCAGTAGAGAACTGAATCAGTTTCTCACATGCAGTTCGACATGCGTGATATATATCATAGAATGCACATGCAAACTGTGGTATATAGGCAGCACGACCTGTATGGCGAAGAAACGTATTCTTGAACACTGTAGAGCTATTACCAACTTTGACCCCAAATATCCAGTGGCACGTCACTTTAGAGACAAACATTTTTCCAACATAAGGGATCTGAGTTACATCATTCTAGAACGGGTTGATCGTAACCCCAGGGGTGGCAATAGAGTTTTACATCTGAGACAAAGGGAATCTAGGTATATCATAGATTTCCAAACCAAGTTTCCGGGAGGGCTGAATCAGGAAGAAGAAATGGCAGTACATCTTAAAGAATGATATCACCATGTCGTGTATATATCAGTATGCAGTCTTCTGTTGCTATATGTAGTAGTATGTCTGCCTTGTTCTCCTCCTGTTTCCTCTTGTTTCCTCTTGTTTCGTGTGTTTTTTCGTGTTTCTTTTTGTCTCTTCTTGTTTCTTCTTGCTATATTTCTCCCTGTTATATCTCTCCCTGTGCTGATATTTAGCTGTGAAGGCATTCATGTGCACTAGATGATCACACACATGTGCTGCTAGAGAGAGATATATATTTTATAATGCATTTTTAATTCCTCGTCATGTTGTCCCATGATTGTGAATTTTGTTGTGCCATCATCATTCGATATGATGTGTACTGATTTTAACCATTTGTTTCTTTTTTTATTTTTTTAGGAGGAAAGGAAGGGGCTCATTCACCAATATTCACTTGCACGGGCCACCTACCCTTTCTCCCTTCTTTATGGCACTGAAGCACTTGGATTCCTGTCGGCAATTGTGGTGAGAGTATCTGAACCTATTTTCATTGGGATTTTGAACATTGAGTATTTTTTCATGGTGTTTTCCTCCAGTTTGCCCTCTTTACCCTGTGACCCACATGGTATTGATTAATAGGCACTTGCCAGTACTGGCTTCGGGCCATTTGCAGTGTGACTGACCATTTTATTGTCTTACATGCGGAGGTGATTTGTTTATTATGTTTAATATATTGTATAATTGTTGATCATACCTGCTGTTGTGATGACGAACAACATAACAATGTGCAACATCACTATGAGTGCGGTTTGACATAATTGGCACCAACATTAAGAGGGCACTACATCAACATTAACTGTAATGTTCAGCTATTATGAGCTCTGATTGATTGCTATACTTTTGAGTAGGTATGTTCACAGGCTTACGTGCTTGTATTCATGAATTATTTTACTTTGCGGCCTCTGTATTAACACAAGATGTCTGCCGCATTTTGACACCAGTGTGCCTCTTCTATGTTCATTATCCTGTTCATTTTCTTTACCTTGCGGCCTCTTTACTAACACAAGATGTCTGCCGCGTTCTAACACCAGTGTGCCTCTTCTATGTTCATTGCTCTGTCCATTTAATGTGCCGACATGTTTTCCGTTTTCACGTGATCAAGCCTGTTGTCAGGCGAAACGCGTTGTGAATAAACAGCGGTGATGCAGTAACACAGTGTCTGTCCTCTCTGAGAGCGCGTCTACACGAAGTTTTGATATTTGATATATATATATATATATACATATATATATATATATATATATATATAATTAGTAGGGGGTCGGCAGAAATCGCTGAGTTACATGAAAACTATGCGAGATTCCGGGGAGCTCCACGAATGGGCAGAAATCGGCACGCCACACTGCTTGCGCTGATGTTTAGTGCCAGGAGCTCGTTCTGTGCTGAAAAATCAGCATGAACGGCATCATGTGGCACATCAGAAGGTGGTGCTTCTTGAGTTGGTTTTGCTGCAGCTTGAGTAGATTTTCTACTTGAGGGGCAGCTTTCTCACAACGAACTAGCGTGACCACTCATGTTGGGAAAATCTTGCTGGGTACCCTCCTAGCGCCCGAAAATCACGCTAGGGGACAACAGATCTTGCTTGTGCTTGCCAACTTACCATTGGCAAGTCGCGTGTGAGGAAAAAACTCCACCACACGGTGGTTGGCGCAATTTAGCTAGAAATTTGCATTACAAGTGTAACGTGGAGTGGCCAAAATTCCACCAACTCCGCCGGTGGAGCAGAATTTATCTCCCACCCCTACTAATTGCACAGCCATCACTGTGTAATTATAGTTAGGAACGGGATTCCACAGCAAATGGATTTATTAGTTTCATAATAACTTTGGGGCCATTTGACAAATCACTATAAAACTTTCCACAAAAAAAGGTTAAGCCAACTAAACTCCCTCATGGACAGTTTCAGAGTGGTCTGTCAGTGTGTCAAGCGGGGCCGAGAAAATGGAGAAGTCAGAAAATGCGTTTTCCTCAGGCAGTTTTCCATAGTTTCCATGCTAGAGGCATTTTTTCTTTCTTGAATAACTTTGGTGCTATTTTATCGGTACGCCTCGGCTCCTTCATGGAAAGATTTGCACTAATCCTTCAAGAGGGGACCAAGAAAAAGGAGGGGAGGGAGGCAAAACTGTGATTTCCCTTGTTACTTCCCATAGAAATCTTTGTGCTCCTATACAGAAAAAAAGCTGAACAGATTAAAACCAAATCTGGCACAAAGGTAGAAATGTATTCACAAAGTGTGCTGTTTTTTATTTGGTGTAAATCCGTACAGTTGATTGCTAGAAATTAGCATTTAAAAAGGGCTCGTGATGGACAAGAAGAGGGTAAAAAGTTTGGTATATCTAGACCATTGGTGTCCTGATATCCTCTGATTGGGCAATTTAATAGGGACTTAAAAATCCTGATTGTCTGGCCACAACATGAACAATTTGTCATGGCAGCCATTTAAGGACTCAGGGACATGGTCCACTCATCCTGAAAATGAACTAAAAATAATAAATATAAGGAGCAGGACTAGCACACCCTGATGCCCAGGGCATGTGTGCGTGAGCGTCCTAAATATATATTTGATGTGATGAAGACAAGAGGAAGGCTTGACAGGCCTGGGTTTTGACTGAGGGTTTCAGCCTACTCTGATTTACCCCTGTTTACCACCTACTGGGATGTATGGAGGAGGGGCCGCAGATCTATAATAGTAAAGATAACCTGGGTCCATTGTGTGATCAAGAACGAGAGAGTGGGTGGGAATGTACGCATGCATAACATTTTCAGGAGGCTTTTGGGGTAGGGTATACGTACCTACAATGACTCCATGTATCACCCTCTTTGTGAAGTACAGACCACAAGGAAGGGTATTGTATTGAAAGACAGACAGGAGTATACATTTTGTAGAACTAGGGAAAGGGAACACATATCATATGGGATCCAGATTTGCATCGTTCATTTAAAGGCTGTGAAATGTTTACACAAGTAGGTTACTGTTTGTAAATGAACTAATGAGTTACCACTGTGTACACGGCTCTTGATGGTGGAAGGACATTGATATATTATATGAATTGCTTTGTCACAGATTCTAGAATAATGAAAGATATGCACCCTGTAATGTACAGTCACATATTCTTCCTTGTACGGATGGCTTCCCATACGTACCTGCCTTGGGACCCGTGCCTGATGCTTCCCCTCCATTGATTTGCATACACTGCGCAGTGGGAGGACGCCAGACCAGGAGCTAAGATAAATTGATGGGCTGGAGACCAGAGTGCGCTGTTACTGGCTCTCGTGATTAAGAGTGGCTTGCCGAATACCTGGGGAGATATAGGAGGCCTGTCAGTAGTGCTACACGGCTGTCACATGGAGAGTGAGCGATTGGCCCCAGAGAGGGGAGGGCATGGAAACACTGCCTGGAGAGCGATCGGCGAGAGTCGGGATGATGGAAGAGGCCGGTCGAGACCAGAGCCTGCCTGTGCGGGGCGAATGGGATTTTGGTGTAATTATAGAAAGGTCTTGGGCTGGTTTACACGTCCTGTGATCTGGCTAAACCGACCCTCGGCTGCATCAGCAGCTCGACGGACGTTTCAGTCGCTTGCTAGAATAACAGACACCCCAACCCCACAGGCAGTAGAGAAGGCTGCTGGCAGAGACGGGGCACACAGCCGGGCTTGGACTTTATGTCACCGTCTTAGTCTCGGATACTAACACAACCTCGGTGAACGTTCTCACTAGTGGAGTAAAGTGGGAATTAAAATGGACATTTTAAAATGCACGACCTTCAGAATTAACGCTTAAAATGGAGCACCAACTTCCAGAGGACGCCACAGTTCTTCCCTTATGGTTGAAGTCCAGGATCCGGAGCGGCCACTTATTCAACCTCTGCTGGCTAAAACTTGAGTGGGCCCAAGATTTGATGGTAACGATTCTACCTAGCAGGCTCCTGTAGGGACTAACAGGCAACAGGTACACCTATTTTTTGCTGGTTCATACCCTTGAGAAAGCTAATGGGCCCGAGAAGTGAGATTTACATTTACCCACAGAATTGTGCTTCTTTGGTATACCTCAGATCAAGATCAAATCAAGATCTCAGATCGATGTCACATTTTCCCTTTCTTTCTCACCTGTGCTCAAACTCCTGCTCCATTTACCTAAATGTACAGAACATCAGCTATAAGAATACGAAGTCAGACTTCCTTTTTTGGGAATGTAGAAGGCGTAGCATTTCTCCAGAGCTAGTTTGCGCCACAACATAAACTCAAAAGTGGGAGAAATATGTCTTGACGCTGGTTCAAAATTTTCAGAGTGATACTTATCCTGAGCTTGTTGTCTCAGAAAGGTGTGATATTTTCAACAGGAATTTTGTGGCTTCAGGTGATCTATCAAGCATAGTTCACTCAAGGCTTGAGCTAAATTCTTTTTGCCATTTCAATAGAACTTGTTGAGTCATAAAGGGGTGTATATGTTACCTACGCCTCTACATTATCACACAATTCTCATTTTATGTGTTTTTGATATTTGAGAATTTATCCTTGCAAGTGGACAATAGGTTGTACCGATCGCTCTGTGTGATATACACAACATCTGATAGAACAACGGCTATAGTTAATTTAATGTCCATATGTGAACACAATATTCGTCACATCAATTAACTTTGTTAATGTAGCGGAGCAGCCTTTTTGATAAACACTGAAATTCATGTGACTTGAAGGTAAACATCGTTTACCACGAAAACATTTCCCCGCAGGGAATTACAACGCGGTCGTTATAACGACCGCGTTGTAACCACGCATACCATTACTCCGCAAGTCGGAACAACGACTTGCAGAGGGGGCAGAAGGTGTTGGATTTAAAATCCAACACCTTCCCTACTGTTGCACATACTGGAGTTGGAATAGTAAATTATACTATTCCAACATCCAGCGCCCCTCCTCCGCAAGACGTAGTTACGACTTGCGGGGTAATGGTATGCGTGGTTACAACGCGGTCGTTGCAACGACCGCGTTGTAATTCCCTGCGGGGAAAAAGCACGCGTTAAAAAGAGGCATATTCGTGACTTGAACAATAGTGGGTGGTAAAGTTAATAACAGTCAAGAGTTGTGTCCTATGAAAATCAAAACTATTATCCCTCCTTTACAGCCACCTTTACACAGCAGCAATATTCAACGCCCACCAATAATAAACATTGCCGACAATGTTTTGTGTCACACAGTTGAGCATGGAACTGAATAAGGGTACAAGGCAACCCTGTGATTTTTTGATTTTTTTATCAGTATTTGAAAGTAAAAAAACATTCTGCATGATTTGGTCCCAAAAATGTTCAACAGGAAAGATAACTTTTAGACAAGTAAAGTACCTTGGAGATGGAGGAGTGCAGTGATAGAGCATGCTCTTAAACAAGTAGCTGAACAAGAATTGTTTTCTCAAACGATTCGGGCCTCTAGGAAAAAAGGAGGCATTCAGTGGCTCTGGAAAAGTAGTACAACTGGGGTTGGGTCGATTGTTAGACTTCAGGCGCTACTCTGTGGGGGTCACAGTAACTCACAGCCTTTCAAAGAGATTTGATTATTGGATATAATTCATCTATTCTCTTGTAGACCAATCTTTATGTACCATTGGATACCACTCTGTTTCAACAGTCAATTTTTAAGAGCATGCAAATATACGAATACCTGGAAACAAAATTGTTTGCTGTAAAGAGGAGACTTTCCATGGTAATTTGGAAATTACAAATTGAGGGGAAAGTCACGTGCACAACATCGAGCTGTGGCACTGAGATCTGCTGCCCTAGCGCCATATGAGCGATTCCTTCTGCTGTGCTTAAGTGATGTTCTAAAGCTACCAACAGCACTGCAAGGCTATGCGCATCCAATAAGGTGCAACACACAGGCGTGGTCGGTACAGGTAAGAGCAGTGGGCCGGTGGTGAGGGCGGTGGGGAGTCAACAGACGACAGAATAGGGTAAAAGAAATAAAAAACAAATAAAACCACTTACCTTCCGCTCGCCGCATCGCCGAGTCGGCGATGAGGCAAGCGCAAGGTAAGGGTTTAAAAAAAAAAAAAAATTCCCTATTCCGTCGTCTGTCAACTCAACCCCCCCCACCTTACCCCACCTTACCCCGCCCCACCCCACCGCTCTTACTTGTACCGGCCACACCTGGCAACACAAATTTCCATAACATCACATAGCATAAAATAACATAATTTAACGTAAGATAACGTAACGTAACATAGCGTAACGTAGCATAACGTAACGTATAGCAGCTACAGACTGTCATCTGGAGCAGTTGTAGTTTGCCCCCTACCCACAGAGCTCTCGAGCTGTGCCATTAGCATTGACAATGCTATTTTCTGTGATGCACTGTAGACAACCTGAGTCACTTCTCCAGCTCAGGTAATAAGGGCCCTGGAGCATTTCATTTTTTCATCTGAAGTCTTCAATCACCCCAAGTGGATCCAGGCCTGTACTCCTTCATGCCTGGCTCTGACTCTAAGCGGCATGGACTGAACATGCATAAAGCAAGGTTTTTGGACTCCAGAGAAATCACTCTAGCTGACGCCAGCTCTCTCATTTAAAGCATAGAGACAGTGCTTAATTTGTGCCCATGATTAAAGGTGGTGGGAGCCGGCACTCATTTTTGGAGATCAGGCGTATTTTTCATCATAAGACTCTGAATCAGAGGAAGAGAAAAAACGACAGAAAGGGGAAACAGTAGTAGAAAGAGAATGATAGGAAAACAGTGACAAAGGGAGAAGGTGGGGATAAAAAAATCCACGAGTGAGATAAAGGTACATGAACTGTGTGTACTGTGGTGGAAGAAAGAGGAATGTTGTGAAATAAAGTAAGGAGTGTCCAGCAGTCCCGGCTTTTGACAATGCTGGTGACAAGCTCCTGAGAAAACTGTGGACCCCCTGCTCGTTTTTTAAGACAAATGAAGTACTGTATAAACATGAATTATTATCCAGATCCCCCTACCTGCCTACTCTTGCTACAGAGTGCTATGAGAAGCTCTTACCTCCACCAGACTTTTAAATGCCTGCATTTAGCTCAGGATGTATATTCTTGATAATTAAACATTTTCTTTAATATCTGCCTGAACATGCAAATGACAAATATGAGGGAGGAGGGTATGAGATACAGACACAGGAAGCTGAAGTGGGTGAGAAGCAAAGTAGTGAGAAGTATGTGTCTAATAGGAGGAAACAAATGGATGACAGAAAACGTTCAAGGGGAGTGCTTAAGGTGCGACCAACAGGAGATGCCATATTACAAGAAGGAGTAGAACATGTGGCACCATCTTAGATAGGATGGTACAGGAAAAAGTGCTACCGCATAGGGTCTCAAAATACTTGTACTTGCCCTGGGTAGTGGAGAGGAGAAAAGAAGTAGCTGACTGAAAAAGTAGGAGAGTAGTTTGGTGAAAGATAAAAGGGTTCACAGGGTGGGAGAAAACAGAAGAGTGTGACAATATGTGTAAGAGAATAAGGTGGAAGAAGAGAGTACAAGAAACACGTGTGACGAAGAGTGTCAGGGAGGCCAGGGTAAGAGAAGAGAGTCAAAAATGAAGTAAAGGTGACAAAAGGAAAATGAAAAGATGTTGAGAAGACAGAGAACTAAAACATGAAGATGTGAACATGAGAGCGATGGATTAAGAGAGAGAAAAGGGTGTAGAGCATGGGCAAGGAGAATGGACTGACAGGGGGAGTGAGAGAGAGGAAGACATAGGGAGGCAGGGAGTCAAAGAGACAGTCGCGGCCAGCACGACTTGGTGAGAATCTTAAGGGGACTATTGTTATTTTATACAGATACTTGGGTTCGAGTGAAACTTGGAGACGGTGCTAGAATCTCAAGAAAAGTGTATACAACCATGGGCCTGAAACAGGGGTGTGTGTTCTGGCCCCGCACCTGTTCAACTTATTCATATCAGACCTATCTGAAAGCGTGATAGAATCAATTCACATTCACCGTACTTAGGTAAGCTACAACTCTCACACCTTGCCTATGTAGACGACATTGTTCTTTTGAGTCTAACTAAGGTTGGTCTGACCAGGTTATTAATCGATCTTTCTGAATTTCTGTCCAGAAACAAGCTGGAGCTCAACACATCCAAAACAAAAACAATGCTTATTACCAACCGACTATCCCACAACACAACATCTGGCTAGAAGGCAAACTATTGGAGAATGTATCCAGCTACAAGTATTTGGGATATTATATAGATGACAAGTTATCCCTTTGTGACCAGAAAAACTATATGACACAGCGAGCGGGGGCCTTAACATTCGCCTTCAGGTCATTGGCAAAGAAATTGGGGGGGCCATCACTAAGGCCGCTCCTATCGACCATATCCGCCAAAGCACTGCCAACCTTATCTTATGCTAGTGCCGCTATGCATGGGAAGGATTCGTAGATTCTTAATAACAAGCATTTATAAAAAGGTTCTACAGCTCCCCATGACCACCTCGCCAGCGCAAATGCGCCTAGAATTCTGGCTAATGAATGAATCATTGGGTAGATTTTATACATATATAAAGGTGTGGTACCGGATAAAACAAAACGCGCCACAGTCTGGGACTTGTCCCACAGCCCAACAATCTGATGACCTCTGGAAAGAGGGGACCGTGACCAGGGAGGTGGGCGCTACCTCTCAGTTTGATGTATAGTCGATACAATGTCACATAGCGGAATTGGGGTGCAGGCAAGCGGCTTTCCCGCGGCCAGCGCTGGCAGAAGTACCCGCCCATGCTGTGAAGACTGCGTGCCCCGGAACACCACCTGCACCCTGCGATGATCCGCCTCTACAAACCGCATGGAACTGTACCATGGCCTTTCCTAACGAACAGTCCTGCGGTGCCCTGATGAACAGGGGCTTCTCACAGCCCCATCTAGTGACACGTCCTCACTGATCTAGCAACAAAGGCGCCACGGCAGAGTTATTGCTCAAATCCGTTTGTCTCTCTACCGAGATACTGAACATCCGTCTATAAGGAGGGGTCCTCCACACAACCCAACCCGAGCGTTTTAGTTTGGTTCCTGTTTTGCTGCAGTTGGGACGACAGATGCTTCTGTGCCTGAAGTATAGGGTGGGGGGACGGGGTAGGGATAGGGTTGGGACCGTTGTCCCATTGTTGATGTTGGTTTGATGTGTTGCTTCGCCAGCCTTTTTAATGCACACTATGATATTCCCACGTATCGCCTGCAAAGAACGGTTACATTCATTGTTCCGCGTCTGCGCCAGACCCCATATGCACCCGCTGCTAGCCAAGGTGCGGTGAACCTTCGCTCCCGCCAGCGGCCACCATGACTTGCACAACCGTTTCTGGAGCTTCCCTCCGCACACTGTCCTGGAATGTTAATAGGCTCCTGGATAGGGTCAAGCGAACGGCTGTCCTGCGCTATGCCCAACGCCTGTCTGTTGACGTACTCCTGCTCCAAGAGACTCACCTGGTTGGGAACCACTGCCCCTTCCTAGCACGGTATGGATACGATAGAGTATGGCATTCAGGGTTTGCCCGGGGCTCCCGGGGTGGCAATTCTTTTAAGGCGTAATCCTCCCTTTGTGCTCACACAGGCCACTCACAACCCCCAGGGAGGATAAGTGGCTCTGTGCGGTACTTTGGGCGGGAACCCCCTCAACCTTGTTTCCATCTATTCACTCCCATCGATGCTCACAATGACTTTGGAACATACCACCGACCTCCTCACCTCCCGACCTCTGGGCGCCACAATAGTCGGGGACGACTTCAATGCGGTTCTTAACCCACACCTCGACATTACAGGCTCACCGTCCGCCACCAGAATCGCCCACGCCAAGCAATTAACAAACTGGGCTGACTCCCTAGGCCTGTGTGACGCCTGGAGAATCTGGCATCCTCAAAGCAGGCAGTTTACTCACACATCAGCTGCACACCACACCCAGGCGCGTATTGACGCTATATTTGTCCCTTCTATTGACTGCCAAACGATTAAAGACATCTGTATTCTTCCCAGGGGTATCTCTGACCACTAACCAGTACTTCTCAGCACTGGAGAACTTCCCCCCTCAACGCGCCCAACCTGGTGGATAAACGCCTGGTTCCTCCAGGAGAAAGAGTTTAAAAAGACGGTTGGGATGGAACTCCAGCAGTACTTCCTCGCCAACACCGGCTCTGTTCCCTCTCCAGGTACCCTCTGGGAAGCAGGCAAAGCCACCATCCAAGGCTTTGCCAAGGGCCAACTTAATCTTCAGCGACTAGCCCAAGCACACCAGATTACCCTGCGAGAGGCTCAAGCGCTGCTCCTTGAGCAATCTCCTCCTGACGACCGTGACGCCGCCCAAGAGAGACAACTTACACGCCTGCGGGGCGAAATCAGGCAACTCTCCCTGGATGCCGCTAAGCTCCTTTGGAGATCCTCTATAGCTAGGGTGTACGGATGGGGCGACAAGAATGGGAAGATCCTCCATAGATTAGCTACATACCCAAGGGCCAACCGCATTATTCCGGAGATTGTGGACCTGGATGGTCTGACACACAGATCCCCTTTGTCAATGGCCCGAACCTTTGCCTCCTACTACCGCAAGCTTTATTCTGTACAGAGCCCCGAAACTTCCCACTCTGACTTGCTTGGCACAGCCCGTCTCCGCCTCCCTCGCCTTAGCTCTGCCGAGTCGGCTGACTTGGACCTCCCCATCACACGTGAGGAGATTAATGGAGCAATAGCGCATACCTCAGCGGGCAAGACCCCAGGCCCGGACGGGCTCCCGCAGGAATATTACGCTGCATACCGGGAGACTCTTATCCCGCACCTCGCGGATCTCTTTGACAAGGCCCTGGAGAAGGGCTCCTTTCCGCCTGAGACAGACATGGCCACTATTGTCGTTCTCCCTAAAACATAACCCTGTCACCCCGCTGTGCGGACTACCGCCCAATTTGCCTCATAAATACAGAGGTTAAAATATTCGCTACAATTCTTGCCCAGCGGATGAGGCCCTACCTCGCCAAACTGGTCCACCCCGACCAGTGTGGGTTTATGCCCATGCAGGGGACTAGACACTGCCTCCGTTGTCTCCATATGGCCTTAGCAAACCGCCACTTGCTCACTCCTTATCTGGCACTTCTTCTCGTCGATTTCGAGAAGGCCTTTGATTCTGTGGACTGGCAGTACCTGGGCGACGCGCTGGTAGAGATGGGTTTCGGCCCGCGCTTTCGCAACCTGGTGAAGGTTCTCTATGCCCAGCCCCAAGCACAGGTACTAGTCAACGGGGTACTATCAGAGGCATTCCCCATTCGTAGAGGAACGAGGCAGGGATGCCCTCTCTCACCCCTCCTCTTCGCTCTGCCGATGGAGCCCCTGGCGAGCCTTATTCAGTCAGATGACCACATCCGGGGATGGGAGTGGCCCAACTTGGAAGTGGATAAAATTGCCCTGTACGCAGATGATGTCTTAATTTTCCTTGCGGAACCGGCTCTCTCCGGCCCTCATTGTCTCCGGGTACTACACTCCTTTGGGCAGGCCTCCGGCCTACGGCTTAACCCCAGCAAGTCAGTCTTGTTCCCCTTACACTTAGCGAGGGACTGCTACGACTGGCAAACCACAATACCCCTTAGGCGACAGTCATTCAAATACTTAGGGATCTGGGTTGCCCTACTCCCAGACCTCGCCTGGTCCCTCAACATAACTCCACTGATGAAAAAAGCGAAGGAAGACCTCTGCAAATGGCAGACGCTCCCACTAAATCCCCTGGGGAGGGTCGCCCTGTTTAAAATGATGATTCTCCCCAGATTCCTCTACGTCCTTCAAAACACCCCCTTCTGCTTCCCACGGGCCTGGTTTCGGGATCTGGACAGCACAGCCAACAAATTCCTCTGGGGGGGGTCGGAGATGCCGCATAGCTCTAACCCGCTGCTGGATCCCACCCTTCGACGGGGGCATGGGGATGACCAATTTATATTTATATTACTTGGCAACCCGCCTCCTCACATTGCATGATTGGTTTAATGGGGGATGGTCTGACCCGGCCTACAGGCTCGAGCTGGGCCTACCCCGAATTCAAACTATGATGTACGGAGGGTCCATACCTTGCACTTTACCGGGAGTGACACGCACCGTTCTTCTAGCCTGGCGGGCAGCACTGCGGTACACCCAATGGACACATAAATTAACCCAGCACACGCCGCTCTGGCATGGTATGTGGCTCAGGGAGGTTAGTGGGCTAAAGGGATTTCGGTCTTGGGACCTTATAGGGATCTCCCAGCTCGGGGATGTGTGGGCCAGCGGTCACATACGTTCCTTCCAGGACCTACAATCCAGGTATTCCTTACACCCGTCACAATTTTACAGGTACCTGCAGCTGCGTCATGCTCTCCACTCACACATATCAGACAGCACAGCAGTACCAGAATATAACCCACCAGAGGTGCAGATTATTATGGGGAATTTGGGGAAGGGGGGCATCTCCCGTATTTACCGCACATTAACCAACAACACCCCAACCACACTGGACCGACTCAGAACCCAGTGGGAGGAATGGGTGGGTCCAATGGAGGAGGAGGATTGGAGGGATGCACTAATGGCGCCTAAGACGGTCACTGCATCGGCTAGACTCCGCCTGATTCAACTGTACTACCTGCACGCCGCCTACTTAACCCCCGCACGCCTTCACAGGGCAGGCCTATATCCAACTGCCTCCTGTACGCGCTGCGGCCAAGACCAGGCGGATTTCTTCAACATGGTCTGGGCATGTCCCCAGCTGGCGCGATTCTGGGGGGCATTGAAGGGGAACTCATGGAAGTCTTGGGTTGGGAAGTCACCCATGACCCACTGCACACGCGTCTGGGGATGGGTCCAGAAACGAGAGGCTGTTTTTTAACACAGCTATGGTTGTAGCTAAGCGGGACATACCCGCCAACTGGAAATGTCCTACTGGGCCTAGCCTCGTTAAAATGGCGGGAGGGGGTAGACTGGTGTGCTACACAGGAAAAACCTATGTATGAAGCGCGGGGCTGCCCACAGAAATACTGCAGGGTATGGGGCAAATGGTGGGTCCCATGGCTTAAATTTGTGTTGCTTGCTTAAATGTCTGTACCATATGTGACTTTACGAGGTCATGCAAGACAAAGGTTAACCATCCAACCAAGTGGGAATTGTCGCTCCTATTGTACAGTGCTATATTGCTGGTTTTTGTTACCATGTCAAAATCAATAAAATTGTTTATAAAAAAAAAAAAACGAGGAGGAAAACAGCCTCAATGAATCACTATGGTTGGAACTGGAAAAGGATAAAAAATCATGGGCCAACCAATTTTTGGACAGCGCGCTTAAGGCAACTTGTACTATTGATCTCTGGAATAAAAACATGCCTTTTCCAACATTCAAGCTGGCATTAAATAAAGCAGCAAAATTTCATTAGCTGATATTAGACAAAGGCATTTTCTCCCAAAGATCTCACTCGTGGACAGTGATTAATAACTACAAAGTCCTTAAACCGCCGGCCTACCTAGATTCTACTTTCTCTATCCACATAAAAAGACAACTGATGGCACTGCAGTTCGGGAAGTTCCCTACATTGGCTGATGCACCGCACTGGAAGCACATTGAGTCAAAAGAATGCCGTCTTTGCGGCAGCCAAAAGGAAGATTTTATTCATCTCTTATGTCACTGTAAGAAACTGTAACCAGCGCAGGTCACTTCCTTAAGGAGAGCTTTCTTGGATAGAGGAATAAGCTCATGTAGAACTGCCATCATTAGAGGAGTGGATCCAACCAACTCCCAAATGAACTGTAAACTGGTAAAGTTTTTACTTACTCATGACCAAGCGCTGAAAGCAGAAGCACTTTAATGAGGTAATCTTAACAGGGGATGAAAGCTACTCCCACTAGCCATTGTACAGAGGAGGAGACGATACAGGCGGTCACCTCCGATTACTTGAACTAACAAAGTATGCCCCCCTTCAGTAGTAATGTCAGTACAATTTGTTAGTTACGGGACTAAGGGACTTACAGATGTAACTCATGGCAAGATAGGAAGTAAATAATAGACTGACGCCGATAATGTTTACTTTTATCACATGCACTTTATTGGTACTTTTGCATGTACAGCTAGTAAAACAAGTAAGTAAGAGCAAAATTGATACGCGTTACACACTGATTTTATACTTGCTGTTTTTTACACACTTTACAATGATTTTTATTCTGTAAAATGTTAACTTGTTTTAAATTTTGATTGAAGGATGTTGTTTATGTAAAATTATTATGGTTTTTATTAACTATACAATAAACTAATAATAATAATGCTACAGAGTGCTATGAGAAGCTCTTACCTCCACCAGACTTTTAAATGCCTGCATTTAGTTCAGGATGTATATTCTTGATAATTAATCATTTTCTTTAATATCTGCCTGAATATACAAATGACAAATATGAGGGAGGAGGGTATGAGATACAGGAAGCTGAAGTGGGTGAGAAGCAAAGTAGTGAGAAGTATGTGTCTAATAAGAGGAAGCGAATGGGTGACAGAAAAAGTTCAAGGTGAGTGCTTAAGGTGCGGCCAACAGGAGATGCCATATTACAAGAAGGAGTAGAACATGTGGCACCATCTTAGATAGGATGGTACAGGAAAAAGTGCTACCGCATAGGGTAAAAAAATACTTGTACTTGCCCTGGGTGGTGGAGAGGAGAAAAGAAGTAGCTGACTGAAAAATTAAGAGAGTAGTTTGGTGAAAGATATGAGGGTTCACAGGGTGGGAGAAAACAGAAGAGTGTGACAATATGTGTAAGAGAATAAGGTGGAAGAAGAGAGTACAAGAAACACGTGTGACAAAGAGTGTCAGGGAGGCGAGGGTAAGAGAAGAGAGTCAAAAATGAAGTAAAGGTGACAAAAGGAAAATGAAAAGATGTTGAGAAGACCGAGAACTAAAACATGAAGATGTGAACATAAGAGCGATGGATTAAGAGAGAGAAAAGGGAGTAGAGCATGGGCAAGGAGAAAGGACTGACAGGGGGAGTAAGAGAGAGGAAGACATAGGGAGGCAGGGAGTCAAAGAGACAGTCGCGGCCGGCACGACTCGCGGGTGTGGGGTCACGCGGGGGGTGGGTCATGCGGGAGGGGGTTAATTTAATTTTTTTAAAAAGATAATTAAACTTACCTGGCCGGGTCCTGCGTCTTCTCTGCTCTCCTGCTCTCCAGGAACAGGAAGCAGAAGCAGGCAGCCAGGCTCCCTCCCTCCCCTAAGCCAATCACAACGCTGCTCAAGCAGTGTTGTGATTGGTCTGGACGCCGACGAGCCAGGGGCTAATGGGGAGGCCACTTTCTCCATGTAGGCTGCATGCAGCCTACATGGAGAAAAGGCAGAATGTGCATGACTGGTTTGGGCGGCCCCAGTGGACCGACCAAACAGTCTTTGTGCACTAGGGAGTGGGCAGGCACACCATTCCACCTCTCCCCTGCTCTCAGAGCAGCCCCGCCCACCAGCCGCCCGCCCGCAGCCAAACATACAATGGTAATAACAAAAGTTATTACCATTTTATGTTTCTGCTTCTCGCACTGTGGGAAGCAGTGGGTTGACGCTCCTCCGCCCTAGTGGAGGAGCCACCCCTGCAAAGAGATAGGAATACCTATATAGACAGAAGAGGAATATAGCAACAAGAAGGAGCAATAGAGGAGGAATGCAAGATCAATACAGAAGACCATTGTTTGTTTTTACTCTGTGAAACCTTTTGTCTATAATTAACCTACCAACTTCTCCCTACCTCCCCTTTACTCTACAAGCAGAGCAGGCCTCCCTAAAAGGTAAGGGTATATGTACAGCATGGAGCCTGGCATGTGAGATCTAAGGCTCAATGAAAAAATATGCAGCAAAACACGTCAGAAGTATGATCTATTGGAAATGACAGCAGCACGACTGCAGACATGACAACAAAAATAAATAAGCAGTGACTTCAGGACTCAAGTCACGTCACGTTCAACTTTATTCGGTCATATAGATATAGACCACAGAAGTACAATACAATCATATACAACAGTTACAAAGCACAATTCATTTAAAATCTGTAAATAGAGATACAATCAAGATACAAATATAACACAATCACCAAATACAATACATATGATATCATCAATTTAAAAACCTGCCTACAAACTTCTATGACAGAAGAGAGAGCCGCAAGAAAGTGATCATAAATAGCATATTTCATCGCACAATGGGATTGTAATCAGAACATAAAACATATTTCATCTTTGTGCTTGAATTACGGTTAATGCAAAAGAAACAATTGATGGACGGAATGCTGGACAATGCAAACATTCACCCCCAGTCACAAGGATCTGGGTTAAATCCATCATTCTTTTGCTCACCACACCACCCCAGTTTGGACCCAGCCATATGCAAATCAGTCTTGACCCTGTTCCTTGTGGGAACAGTCCAGCCCGAACTGCCAAGCCAGGTCCTCCCTGGACCGGAAACAAGCATCCTAGGACCGGTTTCAGGGCATCACCCTTCTTCAGCCAGGCTAGCTTGAATCCAGTGGTGTAGTGAGCACGGGACCCACGTCTGGGCATACCCTTCCCACTTAGGGCGACAAATGCAAAAGAAACAATTGATGGACGGAATGCTGGACAATGCAAACATTCACCCCCAGTCACAAGGATCTGGGTTAAATCCATCATTCTTTTGCTCACCACACCACCCCAGTTTGGACCCAGCCATATGCAAATCAGTCTTGACCCTGTTCCTTGTGGGAACAGTCCAGCCCGAACTGCCAAGCCAGGTCCTCCCTGGACCGGAAACAAGCATCCTAGGACCGGTTTCAGGGCATCACCCTTCTTCAGCCAGGCTAGCTTGAATCCAGTGGTGTAGTGAGCACGGGACCCACGTCTGGGCATACCCTTCCCACTTAGGGCGACAAATGCAAAAGAAACAAATGATGGACGGAATGCTGGACAATGCAAACATTCACCCCCAGTCACAAGGATCTGGGTTAAATCCATCATTCTTTTGCTCACCACACCACCCCAGTTTGGACCCAGCCATATGCAAATCAGTCTTGACCCTGTTCCTTGTGGGAACAGTCCAGCCCGAACTGCCAAGCCAGGTCCTCCCTGGACCGGAAACAAGCATCCTAGGACCGGTTTCAGGGCATCACCTTCTTCAGCCAGGCTAGCTTGAATCCAGTGGTGTAGTGAGCACGGGACCCACGTCTGGGCATACCCTTCCCACTTAGGGCTGACAAATGCAAAAGAAACAATTGATGGACGGAATGCTGGACAATGCAAACATTCACCCCCAGTCACAAGGATCTGGGTTAAATCCATCATTCTTTTGCTCACCACACCACCCCAGTTTGGACCCAGCCATATGCAAATCAGTCTTGACCCTGTTCCTTGTGGGAACAGTCCAGCCCGAACTGCCAAGCCAGGTCCTCCCTGGACCGGAAACAAGCATCCTAGGACCGGTTTCAGGGCATCACCCTTCTTCAGCCAGGCTAGCTTGAATCCAGTGGTGTAGTGAGCACGGGACCCACGTCTGGGCATACCCTTCCCACTTAGGGCGACAAATGCAAAAGAAACAATTGATGGACGGAATGCTGGACAATGCAAACATTCACCCCCAGTCACAAGGATCTGGGTTAAATCCATCATTCTTTTGCTCACCACACCACCCCAGTTTGGACCCAGCCATATGCAAATCAGTCTTGACCCTGTTCCTTGTGGGAACAGTCCAGCCCGAACGGCCAAGCCAGGTCCTCCCTGGACCGGAAACAAGCATCCTAGGACCGGTTTCAGGGCATCACCCTTCTTCAGCCAGGCTAGCTTGAATCCAGTGGTGTAGTGAGCACGGGACCCACGTCTGGGCATACCCTTCCCACTTAGGGCGACAAATGCAAAAGAAACAATTGATGGACGGAATGCTGGACAATGCAAACATTCACCCCCAGTCACAAGGATCTGGGTTAAATCCATCATTCTTTTGCTCACCACACCACCCCAGTTTGGACCCAGCCATATGCAAATCAGTCTTGACCCTGTTCCTTGTGGGAACAGTCCAGCCCGAACTGCCAAGCCAGGTCCTCCCTGGACCGGAAACAAGCATCCTAGGACCGGTTTCAGGGCATCACCCTTCTTCAGCCAGGCTAGCTTGAATCCAGTGGTGTAGTGAGCACGGGACCCACGTCTGGGCATACCCTTCCCACTTAGGGCGACAAATGCAAAAGAAACAATTGATGGACGGAATGCTGGACAATGCAAACATTCACCCCCAGTCACAAGGATCTGGGTTAAATCCATCATTCTTTTGCTCACCACACCACCCCAGTTTGGACCCAGCCATATGCAAATCAGTCTTGACCCTGTTCCTTGTGGGAACAGTCCAGCCCGAACTGCCAAGCCAGGTCCTCCCTGGACCGGAAACAAGCATCCTAGGACCGGTTTCAGGGCATCACCCTTCTTCAGCCAGGCTAGCTTGAATCCAGTGGTGTAGTGAGCACGGGACCCACGTCTGGGCATACCCTTCCCACTTAGGCGACAAATGCAAAAGAAACAATTGATGGACGGAATGCTGGACAATGCAAACATTCACCCCCAGTCACAAGGATCTGGGTTAAATCCATCATTCTTTTGCTCACCACACCACCCCAGTTTGGACCCAGCCATATGCAAATCAGTCTTGACCCTGTTCCTTGTGGGAACAGTCCAGCCCGAACTGCCAAGCCAGGTCCTCCCTGGACCGGAAACAAGCATCCTAGGACCGGTTTCAGGGCATCACCCTTCTTCAGCCAGGCTAGCTTGAATCCAGTGGTGTAGTGAGCACGGGACCCACGTCTGGGCATACCCTTCCCACTTAGGGCGACAAATGCAAAAGAAACAATTGATGGACGGAATGCTGGACAATGCAAACATTCACCCCCAGTCCTTGTGGGAACAGTCCAGCCCGAACTGCCAAGCCAGGTCCTCCCTGGACCGGAAACAAGCATCCTAGGACCGGTTTCAGGGCATCAACTGGGGTGGTGTGGTGAGCAAAAGAATGATGGATTTAACCCAGATCCTTGTGACTGGGGGTGAATGTTTGCATTGTCCAGCATTCCGTCCATCAATTGTTTCTTTTGCATTTGTCGCCCCTAAGTGGGAAGGGTATGCCCAGACGTGGGTCCCGTGCTCACTACACCACTGGATTCAAGCTAGCCTGGCTGAAGAAGGGTGATGCCCTGAAACCGGTCCTAGGATGCTTGTTTCCGGTCCAGGAGGACCTGGCTTGGCAGTTCGGGCTGGACTGTTCCCACAAGGAACAGGGTCAAGACTGATTTGCATATGGCTGGGTCCAAACTGGGGTGGTGTGGTGAGCAAAAGAATGATGGATTTAACCCAGATCCTTGTGACTGGGGGTGAATGTTTGCATTGTCCAGCATTCCGTCCATCAATTGTTTCTTTTGCATTTGTCGCCCTAAGTGGGAAGGGTATGCCCAGACGTGGGTCCCGTGCTCACTACACCACTGGATTCAAGCTAGCCTGGCTGAAGAAGGGTGATGCCCTGAAACCGGTCCTAGGATGCTTGTTTCCGGTCCAGGGAGGACCTGGCTTGGCAGTTCGGGCTGGACTGTTCCCACAAGGAACAGGGTCAAGACTGATTTGCATATGGCTGGGTCCAAACTGGGGTGGTGTGGTGAGCAAAAGAATGATGGATTTAACCCAGATCCTTGTGACTGGGGGTGAATGTTTGCATTGTCCAGCATTCCGTCCATCAATTGTTTCTTTTGCATTTGTCGCCCTAAGTGGGAAGGGGTATGCCCAGACGTGGGTCCCGTGCTCACTACACCACTGGATTCAAGCTAGCCTGGCTGAAGAAGGGTGATGCCCTGAAACTGGTCCTAGGATGCTTGTTTCCGGTCCAGGGAGGACCTGGCTTGGCAGTTCGGGCTGGACTGTTCCCACAAGGAACAGGGTCAAGACTGATTTGCATATGGCTGGGTCCAAACTGGGGTGGTGTGGTGAGCAAAAGAATGATGGATTTAACCCAGATCCTTGTGACTGGGGGTGAATGTTTGCATTGTCCAGCATTCCGTCCATCAATTGTTTCTTTTGCATTTGTCGCCCTAAGTGGGAAGGGTATGCCCAGACGTGGGTCCCGTGCTCACTACACCACTGGATTCAAGCTAGCCTGGCTGAAGAAGGGTGATGCCCTGAAACCGGTCCTAGGATGCTTGTTTCCGGTCCAGGGAGGACCTGGCTTGGCAGTTCGGGCTGGACTGTTCCCACAAGGAACAGGGTCAAGACTGATTTGCATATGGCTGGGTCCAAACTGGGGTGGTGTGGTGAGCAAAAGAATGATGGATTTAACCCAGATCCTTGTGACTGGGGGTGAATGTTTGCATTGTCCAGCATTCCGTCCATCAATTGTTTCTTTTGCATTTGTCGCCCTAAGTGGGAAGGGTATGCCCAGACGTGGGTCCCGTGCTCACTACACCACTGGATTCAAGCTAGCCTGGCTGAAGAAGGGTGATGCCCTGAAACCGGTCCTAGGATGCTTGTTTCCGGTCCAGGGAGGACCTGGCTTGGCAGTTCGGGCTGGACTGTTCCCACAAGGAACAGGGTCAAGACTGATTTGCATATGGCTGGGTCCAAACTGGGGTGGTGTGGTGAGCAAAAGAATGATGGATTTAACCCAGATCCTTGTGACTGGGGGTGAATGTTTGCATTGTCCAGCATTCCGTCCATCAATTGTTTCTTTTGCATTTGTCGCCCTAAGTGGGAAGGGTATGCCCAGACGTGGGTCCCGTGCTCACTACACCACTGGATTCAAGCTAGCCTGGCTGAAGAAGGGTGATGCCCTGAAACCGGTCCTAGGATGCTTGTTTCCGGTCCAGGGAGGACCTGGCTTGGCAGTTCGGGCTGGACTGTTCCCACAAGGAACAGGGTCAAGACTGATTTGCATATGGCTGGGTCCAAACTGGGGTGGTGTGGTGAGCAAAAGAATGATGGATTTAACCCAGATCCTTGTGACTGGGGGTGAATGTTTGCATTGTCCAGCATTCCGTCCATCAATTGTTTCTTTTGCATTTGTCGCCCCTAAGTGGGAAGGGTATGCCCAGACGTGGGTCCCGTGCTCACTACACCACTGGATTCAAGCTAGCCTGGCTGAAGAAGGGTGATGCCCTGAAACCGGTCCTAGGATGCTTGTTTCCGGTCCAGGGAGGACCTGGCTTGGCAGTTCGGGCTGGACTGTTCCCACAAGGAACAGGGTCAAGACTGATTTGCATATGGCTGGGTCCAAACTGGGGTGGTGTGGTGAGCAAAAGAATGATGGATTTAACCCAGATCCTTGTGACTGGGGGTGAATGTTTGCATTGTCCAGCATTCCGTCCATCAATTGTTTCTTTTGCATTTGAATTACGGTTAAGGCACTACATCACAGCAATACAAGAATGTCTAGGCAGCAGGAATGCCATAGGCGAAGATGCATCTCAAACCATAATACACACAAATGACACTTAACTGTATGGAGAACTACCCAATCAATTTGCTCACCTTTGGCACCAACTTCGGGAAGGTGTAAATTGTAATTGCTATCTTCTCTGAACCAAGAGATCGTAGAAAGTGGAAAGCGAATGACACAAGAAATACTTAATAAAGGCTTTAAAACAGAAGACATATAATAAGAATAAAAAGTGCAAAAAAACATTATGAGGCTAATTACTATGTCCGGCGGACTTAAGGCAGCCGGACACCGTCATGGTCATGGGACCGACCGACCTCTGGTCAGCAGTCCCGTCCGCCTCATTAGGATGCGACCCAACACTATTCGGTCGCATTTCTACATTTCCCTATGGGAGCAGGCATTATGGGCGTAAACCGGCAGTAATACATGCTCCCGTAGGAAAATGGGAGGTGTTGTTGATTCCTGCACCCCGTGGCAGGCACCTTAAGGTGCCCCCTCAGCCCCCAAACGAGGGCCGCGCACCCAAGGGGCCCAGCTGGGGGCCCCCAAACACACTTTCCAACATGGTTTCCATGTCGGATAGGCCGGCAAGGAAACCATGCCGGAAACCGTGCATCGTAATTCCAAGGGCGGAAAGGCCCGCCCTTTGGGATTACGAGCCGGTTCAGACTGGTTGACGGGCTCCTTGAGCCAGCCGGAAGGACCGGAATGTTTACTTTCCGACCGCCAGCATTGTAATGCGGCGGTCAGAAAGTAAACCGAGGGGCCGATTATGAGGCGGCCCAGAAGGCTCTGAACGTCGGTGGGAGCCTTTATGGGCCACATTGTAATCGGCTCATCCATGTAAAGTGCTCTGGGCTGATTTCTGATTGCATGGGCAGGGTGAGAGATCACCGGGGAAGGTAACTTTTCGGTGAAATAGACTAAGTCCAAACCTGAGTACATTAAAGTGCTGATAGTGCTGTGGATCACACAACAAAAATAGTTGGATGTTCCTGACTGGTTTGAGTTGCATATATGAGGCAACAGAAAAGAGTTCTGATACCCTTGCCCATCTCTCATTCTCCCAGTGGGTGCAGCACATAGCCCTGAGTATTCTTTTGTCTATCATGGGCAAAGATCGTAAAGGGTCTTCAAACAGTTTCCGCCTACCCAGGGCCACGGCCATGTCCATTATTTCCCTTAACTAGGGTATCTCTAGGCCTCGAGACAGGGTTAAACAATCCTCAATTAACATTCTATTTGGAGAGACTGTCTCATTGACCCAAACCTTTTGCCATGACATCATTGGTCTGGACCTTAAGATATCTTCCAGATGCGAAAAGCCCTATCTTTCTATGACTAATAAAAGAGGCGCTGGATGGTGGGAGAGCCAGTAAGAATACCCCAGACCCCTCCCGCATAGTTTGCTGTGCCAACACATTTTTCTCGGTAAAAGGCCAGCAGTGGGCGAGCAATCTTTTGCCTAATTTGGTAGCAAAAGAAAAGACAGCATTAACACTCCATGCTAGTTAGTTATTAATGATTTCTAGCTGTGGCTGCCAGGATCCCCTGCAATTAAATGTTACCCCTAGGTAACTAAAATTAACTACATACTTGAAGGAGTGGCATGGAGCTTGAAGGTTGGTGTCAAGTCCTTCCTGTATCCATAGGACATTATAAAGGATTTGCTGGTGTTAATCCTCATATCAAGCACCTACTTAAAGGATGCAAAGTCATCCAAGAGATGCTGCAGTGCAACGGGTGTGCAGCCCATAATAACGGCATCGTCAATGTATAGTAGAGCTGGTATTGGACGCTTTCCAATCCGGGGCATGTCCCCACACCTTAATGCTAACTCCCTCTCCAGATGGTTAATATTGGTAGTTTCCCAGCTGCAAGTAAGCAGCTTAAATAGTGGCCATCCCTGACATAATGTTGTATCCTTGTAGAAACATAATCCTGGCATAATGGTGATCAGTTTTGATATGTTTTGGTCTTCCTTGGCTTAATCTTGGAGCCAACCTCCCCAAATTTTGAGCATTTGTTTACTAATTATTGCCATCCCTGGCATAATGGTGGCCATTCCAGACATAATGGCCATCCTTGATATATTGCAGACATTCTAGTCCTGGCATAACAGTGGCCCTGTCATACTAGTGACCATTGCTGGCATATGGTGGGTTTGCTTGGTCTAATGGAGGCAACCCTTGGTATAGTGGTAGCTACCCTGGGGTGGCCACTTTTGGCATGTTGTGGTCATCCTTGCCATTATGGTGTCAAGCCCAGGCACAGCAGTGGCCCAGACATAATGGAGGCCCTCAGTGGAATTCTGTGGGCATCATTGGCATTATAGTGTCCACTCCATGCACAATAGTGGCCTTGGAATAATGTTATTTATCGTATTAATGCTTTGCCATGGAAGCTAGAACCCATAATTGTGCTGAAATTGTATATGTGAATACTAGATGAATACGGAAGCTGATTTTGGTGGACCAAACATTCATTTGCTAAAATTAATATTTTTTTAATCAGAAAATAGCACAGTTTTTAAAGAATATGCTTAAAATGAAAAGCTTCCTTTTGACAACAAAATGTATATATTTTATAAACGGATTAGCTCATGGTTGAAGACAACACTATTGCATTCCCAAAATATATTTAAAGTTGACAGCTGAATGATAATTAATGCTGAGTAATGAAAACCTATTGCGTAATACGTTTTTGGACATTCCAGAGGGGTTCGGAGCCCTTTCACCAACATCACTCATCCCTGAGTACCAGCAAAAGGTAGTGGGGGTGAAAGAAAATTGTGCAATTTAACTGAATACCTGAAAAACACTGAGGGGCAGATTTACAAGCCCCTTGCGACACATTTGTGCCGCCGTTGCGTCACTTCTGTGACGCAGCAGCAGCGTAAACCATGCGCCACGTTGCGACTTATTTACAACGTGAAGCATCTAGGGAGATGCGTCACGTTGTAAAGCCCTGCGCCACATGAAACCTGCGTCAGGTTTAATGTGGGCGTTCCGTCGCAGGGTGGGCGTTCCATCGCAGGAAAGCCTCGTAAAAGTAACGCAGTGAAATCTACAAGATTTCACTGAGTCAGTTTTACGATGCCGCTGCGTCAAACCCCTACGCCTGCTTGATGCAGGTGTAAGGAGTGACGCACCACGTTAAGTATGGGCGGCCCCTGAGCATTGCTAGAGTTGCGTCGCGCTTGTGACACGACTCCAGCAATGCGCCGCCCTTACGCCACTAGATGCGACACGAATCTGCCTATCCTTGCGCCACGGTGTGCCGCATTGTAAATGCGACGCATCCGTGGTGGCGCAAGGGGAGAATTGCATGTCGCATCTATTCTGGCGCATCTCTGCTGATTTGCAGAGATGCGCCAGTCCTTGTAAATCTGCCCCTGAGTAGGGAATTCTGGCATCTCTTTTCACAGGGCTGTCCTGATCCTATCAATATAGATGAGTTCTACCCTCAACCCGCGTTATGGCATTAGCACTTTAAGGAACTGTACGCATTAGTTGATCGGGGTGTTGACACTGATGTTACTGCTGACAGGCCCTTGAGGAGCACAGATGAGGGCAGCCGGTACCATATTGTGTTCACGTTGGATGAAAAGGTGAGGACTATTAACTCTATGAGGGGGGCAAAGCAGCTGGTCTAGAGAAGATCCCAGCTGACCTATACCATTCAGAAATAACTGTTTGGGGGCCATACCATAACTTATTAGCAAACGCAATAGCGCAGGGCTTTGATAGTCCCGACTCTTGGAGAGGGGCAGAAATGATTCCTATTTTTAAGAAAAGATGTTTAGCAGACAGATTTTAGGAAGAGTCCAGGACTATCTAGTCCTGGACTCTTTCTAAAATCTGTCTGATAAACAGATTTGTATGAGGCAAACGTTCTTTCCCACTTGCAGGCTGGGTTTAGGGAAAATGCTAGTGCAATTGATAACATTTTCAACTTTTCCCTACTGGTCTGAAAGACAGTAAAGTTGAGGCACAAGCATCTTTGGGGCATATTCTCAAGGACTCATCGCCGAGTTAGCGGCACTTTATCGCAGCCAAAGTGGTGATAAATTCATCGCACCATTCACAAGCAGGTGCTAACAGCCGATATCACCAGTTTACCAGCGATAGCAGCCGCAAAAAACATCGCCACGGATGACACCGGCAACTAACGCTAATGATATGCAGAGTAGGCGTTCCCGTGCAAAAAGCCGCGAAAACACCACATCGCAACATTCTCAACGACCAGCCAGATCTGCGATAAGACTCAAAAACATGCGATAAGGCGCGTTAGCAGCAGGGATTTAACACCTGCTCTTACCTGGTGTAAAGTCGGATGACAACCTGCACCATGAAAGGGAGCCCAGCCCACAGCCACACCAGAAGAACAACAGATGCCATGGAGCTACTGATCATGCAGCTCGGAGCCCCAAGAGGGCCACAACACCCACCGCCACCACCCCCAGGCCCCCACACCCCCCAGGACCTCCCCCTCCGGACTACCACACCGGCAGTGGGGTATGTGACATGCTAGGCCCCTTTGATTGGCAGGGTCACGTCCTGTGACGCCTGTGCAGCATGGGTGTGGTGTGGGACTGAACGAGCCCTCAGGGAGTGGCCGTGGCATGCTGACGACTAGACCAGTGATCAGCAGAACACCACAGGGACGACCTGGGACATATGGCGTTGTCGTCCCCCCCTGTAAGCGTAAGCAGAGTGGACTGGCCTGGCGTATGGCAGGCCAGCGTAGGGATGGGAACAATGAACCCGGGGCTCTGGGCGTGCTCCAGTTCTGGGCTGGACATGGAAGTAACTGATGCGTGTGTCCCTGTTGTAGTGACTACGCCACCCGTACTGCAATCGGCACTGTTGCACCCTGTCATTCAAGTTCCACGACATGTGCAACATGGACGTCAGGGGGAATCTCTCACCCTACATTCAACCATACTCACATACGTGAATGACCAAAGGCACGACACATCTGTGCGATTCTGAATGTTTAATTCACATCCAGTGGAGTGTTGCAGCTGAAGCAGTACAGGGCCATGCAAACCCCACTTCACATTACTGGCCCGTGGAGGGCCAGCCAGAGTCCTTCAGGGAATGACAAGTACATCGGAAGGGGAAGAGTCCAGTCCGCAGTCTGATCGCTGTGTCATTGGTAACCAAACAGGAGATGGCAGTCCATGTCGAGGTCCAAGGTGAGTGTCGTAGAGTGTATCGGGGAACAGTGGAAGGTGATGATGCAAAGGGCAAGACCAAGCAGAAACCCGCCATTTTGCGGAGATGAATGCTACTGCCTCCTCCTTACCAGTAAGGTTGGTTCACCCGCAATCTTCATCCTCTGATGGCACATGTGCCTCTCACGTGGGTGGTGGTGGATTGCCTGCTGCACTGTGATCCACTGAGACATCAGGGGGTGAAGATGTGGATGTAGAAGCTGCAGCAGCACTCATCTGAGCAAGGCCTTGAGGCAGCAATGCCATGATGATGTGCTGCAGGGCATTGAAGGCCCCAGCCACATCCTGCTGGTGTGCAGCCATGGCAGCCATCCTGTCCGCCGCCATCCGCACCATGGTCTCCATGAGCCCCTGCATGTGTCCCAACTCCCGGCTGACATCGCTGGAGCCACTCTGACTGGACAGTTGTTCTTGTCTCAGTATCATGACTCCAGCGATGTCAGCCATGGATCGTTGGAGAGCATGGAGCGGACTGTGGGTGTCCGTTAGGGACTGAAAGTGGTCCCTGATGGGAATCAGACACCCATGTATGGCATCAAGTTTGGCTGCCATGCGGTCGAACCCCACCCGCACCTGATCAGCCACCTTCTCCTGGCACTCCAACACACGGCGTTGGAAGGCCATGTGTTGTTCTTGGGGGTCCTGGGAGTCAGCTGTGGTGGTAGGTGCTTCCTGCTGTGTGGTCTGTGCAGGGGGTGGGATTTCCTCGATGCAGCTGGGCTGCCCTGCTCCTGGGCGTGGGGTCCTGAGGGTGTCCATGAGCTGTTGGAGGGCGTCGGGGTCGATGGTGGTGTGGTCCTCTTCGTCATCAGTGAAGAGAGGTTGGGTGTGCTCTGCAGGAGGTGTTGGTTCTCCCTCTGCAATGTGAAGGGTAGATGCAGTTTAACATTGTGTTCACATGTATGTTGACGCATTGTACAAATTTACATACAGACTGCATGACATTGTACTTTGTGACTGTTTGGGAGGAGCTGCCTTTTTGATGCGGGACAGTGGACATTTCGACAACATCACGGATGTGTGTTTGTACTTGTACATGTTCATCCCACGTTTCCCTGCTATGCCAAATGTGATTGGCCAGTTGGCTCCTCTGTTCTGTTGTGAACGTGTTGCAGTTCATACCACATTGTTGTCAATGTTGATGTGCCCTGAATATTATGTGTGGGTGCTGCATTTTGGGAGAGTCGCCCCTGCAGCTCTGATGTGGCTGGCCCTTATCCCTTTCAGGCGGTGAGCCTTGACTTCTGTGCTTCTACAGTGCTGAGATGTTGCATACTTGGGTGAATTGGGCCCTTGGTGGGAGTTGGGACTGTGGGGCATGGTTTGTCCACAGGTGTTGTTGAGGTCAGGGGTTGTTTGTGCAGGTGGATGTGTCAGGGTGTGACCTGCTCCTTTCCGGATGTGGTCCACACTCACCCACCTCAGTGTCGTGGTGTGCAACATGTCATGGTAAATTGACTGCAGCCATGCTATTCGTCATGCAGTGTCACTTGCATTGTCAGTGTGGCTCACAGACATGCCGCTTTGCTGGGTTCGGCACATGTGCATGGGTTTGTTGTGAGATTAGTGTTGTGTGGGGAGCGCCCCCTCTGTCTACATTGTGGACGGGGGCCCACTTGCTGTTTCTATGTGTGCTGCAGTATGCCAAGGAGATCAGGGGCATGACCCAGAGTCATTGTGGGTGTGCAGTGTGCTATTCTTGATTGTGCATGTGTGCCATTGTGCCCATCTCCCCCCGTCCCCCCAGTCCCTGGTGGTTACTCACCCTGTTGCTGTTGTGTCCGGTCATGTTGAGCAGTGTCCGGTCCCCCAACTCCTGCCACCGTCTCCCCACTGATGACTGTGGACACCATTTCCTCCATCTCATCCAGCTCCTCCTGTGGTGCAGGACTCCCACCTCCAGTCTGCAATGCTGCCTTCTGGTTGTTGGCGAGTTTCTGCTTGGTTTTGCGCTTGACATCATTCCAGCGCCTCTTGAGCTCTTCCATTGTCCTCCTCAGCACTCCGACTGCATTCACCTTGTCCAGGATGGACTGCCATGTTGCATTTTTGGTTGCCAATGACACAGTGGAGGTGACGAACAGTTGTTGATGGTGTTCTACCACCTCCGTGATCAGGATCCTGTTTTCCTGCGGACTGAACTTCGTCTTCCACTTCTTCTTGCCCTTGCCCTTCCCTGTCCCCGGGGTCCCAGGCTGTACCTCCGTGGGGCTTGTGGGGTTCTGGCCGTCCTCTGTACCTGCTCCGGCTGCCTCCAAAGTGCTTCGCTGTGGTTTGGTTTTTGTTTGTGTTTTTTTTTTCTGCTTTTATGGTGATTTTTCCCGCCTGACGTGTGTGATTTGCAGGCCTGGTGCTGCTTTTCGCTGATTGTCTTATCGCAATTGGGCCCATCGCAACTTTTTTCACGTTCGGCTTTGGATTTTTTATCGCCGTCCCGGTGAGTTACTCGCGGTCATTTTCCGCGTTCTCGCGAAACTATCGCATGTTACCGCCGTGTTGGGAATGGGATGTTAACACAGTGTTATTTTCCCGCGATGGACTGCAATGTGAGAAGTTGCGTTAAGCAAATTTGGCGATAGTTAATACACGTTCTTGTGAATATCCCCCTTTATGTAGCGTTTATCAACTTAACGGCAACCTTTGACCTTGTGCTTAGGGGCTTTACAAAAAATGGGCCGACCAGATCCATGGTTATCTTTGATTCTGCGACCTCGCAGTTATAACTTTGCACAGGTTAGATGGGGGACAAGGGGGAGCTGACAGACAGACTTCCAATCGAAAGAGGTGTTTGTCAAGGTTCCGCGCTAGCTCCGACCTCATTCACCCTCTACATAAATGGGGAAATTGAGCACTTGTATATTTGCAACAACGACTCCCCCAAATTGGGAAGTGAGAAGATTTCAGCCCTCCTTTTTCCTGACGATACACTTTTACTATCAAAATCTCCAAGGGATCTGCAAACTTTGCTTGAAAAACTCGACAGCTTCTGTGTCTCGTTACGGCTAGAAATTAATATCAATAAAACAAAGTTTATGACATTCAACCCACCTAGGTCCTTTAATGTTAAAATATACATCCAAGTTGTCCCCCTGGACGGAGTTAAGGAGTTGGATTATATTGAGGTCTGATTGCTGAACACGGTTTCGTGTTCAGCGCAAACCTTGAAAAGTAAGTCGTTGATGCAGCTTACCGCTGTAATGAGGGGCTTAAAACTTCTACCTTTTGCCGCCTATCACCAGCACTGCAGATATATTGTGCAAAAACTGCTAGTGCATCTCTATGTGGTTCACAGTTTGGGGGGGTCAGTAATGTATCTCAGTTGGTAACAATAGATAACAGCTTTATTTGCTGTCTTACTGACCTCACACAAAGTGCCCCTTTGATTCTTCTAGGGCTGGATTTGGCACAGCAAAATATTGCAGACTTTTCAAATCTTAGTCCTCTTTTATTTTGGTTGAGGTTGTGGTCGTCTGAAGATTTGAAATATTATCGATTGTTGCTCAAGAAGTTAAAAGACCTGAATGCTGGCACCAGTACGCCTGACTCAAATTTGTTAAGAGATGGCTCTCCCATCTTGATTTAAGTGAGCTTTAGGATAATCGTTCTTCATGCAACAAGGGGATGGTGGGTCTTCTGAAGAGTAGGTACTGGGCCTTTGTTGATAGCAAATGTTACTTGAAGTCTTGCTCCGGTGGTTTAACGGAAAACATTTTAGATGTAAAATGCTCTCCACAATTTGAAGAAGTTCTTGATAGAATAGAGCCCCCTGAGGTGAGATCCCCATATTTTAAATTTCGATATGGAAGTTTACCTGTGAATAAGCATAGAAGTATTTGAAGTGTGCAGCCAATAATATCTCCAAAATACCCGTGCTGCACATCTCCTCTTGAAACAGTAGCACCTTTGGGCCCTATTACGATGTCGGGCAGATCATTGCGCAATCAGGACCGACCGAACTCCGGTCGGCGGTCCCGACTGCAGCATTACAATGCAACCGCACATGGTGCAGTCGCATACTCCCATTTCTCTATGGGAGCTTGTGCTGCGGCCGTAAACCAGCTGTACCACAATCTCCCATAGAGAAATTGGAGAATCTGTTCATCCCTGCACAGCGTGGCAGTCACCGCAAGGTGAACAGGGGGGCACCTTAGATGCCCCCTCTGATCCAAACTGGAGGCCGCAGGGAGAAGGGGCCCTGCTAGCGGCCCCCAAAGTCACTTTCCGACAGGCTTTCTATGTCGGAAAGCCCGACATGGAAAGCCTGTCAGAAACTGACATCGTAATCCTGACGGCGGAAACGCCGTTCATTGGGATTACGGTCAGGCCTCTGACTGGCCAACAGGCTCCTTTAGCCCATCGGAATCCGGCCGGAATGACCGTCCGGTTTAATTTTCGACCGCCTACACTGTAATGCGGCGGACAAAAGTGAAACCCACGGTGGGACTCGGACAGCCTAAGACCTGCGGTCGGAGGCTTTCCGAGTCTCATCGTAAGGATTCCTTTATGTTTTTTTGCTCTGCATACATACCCATTAGGAAATCTCGGTTGGTCCCTGTGTGTGGAAAATTGGGAGAGAGGAATTCTGTAAATGCCCTCAGAATTTTAACCACAGATAGTGCTGATCCAAATGTGTATGCAGTGGCCAAATACTTGTACAAAGCCTGGAGGCTAAGATACAAGTTTAGCGTGGATAAATAGGACTGTAGCTAGTTTTATTCAGCTAATGTGGAGGAAAATCATTCATATGTATATTGGAGTTCAAGACACATGATGACAGCGGACTAATTTTTCCCATGAGATGAGCAGCAAGAACTGTTGCAAATTGTGATGATTTGTTTACTGATTGTGTTGCCCGCTGGCTATCTAAACTTGGCTCCAGTGGCGTAGCTAGCACTATGGGCATCCTTGGCGGTCTCAGCGTTTGCCGCCCCGCGACTGCTGCAGTGAACAGCAGGGCGGGTTTGGTGCTGGCGAGTATTTTCTCCGTTTGCCGCCCCCCTAGTGGCAAAAGCATTAAGGTACAGCAGGGGGGGGCTGTTGCCGCCTAAGGCAGCAGGTGATAGCGGGGGTAGGCCGCCGCACCCTAAACTTGTGCTGCCTGGGGTGGACCGCACCCCCGCCCCTCAGCTACACCACTGCTTGGCCCTGTTTTATGTATTTTAACTGATTTTAATTTCTTTTAATGTTGACAACTCTCTATTACTGTACACTGTCAGTTGAACTGCGATCTTTGTACATATGTTTCTGCACTTTATTGAATGCCTGATGAATTGTATTGTATTTTTATAATGGACTTTTATGGCAGCGAATTACCAAAATAGGGAATACATATATTGCTGCTAATATTTCTTGATGTCAGTTGGCGCTTGCTGCTATGGCTGTTACTTAATTACTAGTGTGAAGGTAGTAAACATATCTGTTGTGACCATTGTTGCAACAGTTATAACATTTGTATTTGAAACACATGATGTTTTCCGTTGATCAAAAGTAACTCTCAATGAGCAAAATCTGGAAAACCCTGGCCAAGTGACTTCATCATTCATTTCAGTTTTACTGTTTTTAAGGTTTTCCTAATTTCTAGACTAAGAAGTCTAGGAGTCCGATTTTGGCCTAACTTGGGCAGAAAAGAGGAGAGGCCAGCACCCCATAACACCACTGGGACCAGCGCAATGTTGTTCCTACTGTTGCTAAAATGGTTGTCTGTGAGTGATTATATAGTATGGTACCTCAGTAGTCCAGGAAGAAGAGTAGATAGATCCAGACACTGCAGTTGGCACTCTTTGTTCCTTCATTTCACATTTGAAGAGTGCATTAAAATGTATTTTATCGACATCTCATTATGTAAATAGCAGAAATAGCGTGAATGTCTTCTAGATGTTTGTCCAGGTGCAAAAACCATTTGCTCCATTCCATGTCACACAAGTAGCAAAAATTGTGCAAATATATTTACATTTTTACCAAGAGTGCAAACTTTTTGTGATATGGCCCAGGACTCAAAAGTTGTATTGCTGCCATTAAAATGTCAATGTAATTGAGACACAGAACAGCATTTGAAGCACTCGAAAAAGTACATGTAAATTTAAGCATTTTTATGATACAGAGTAGGGGAATCATGCAGTGCTTAATTTGAGCCAGTGGTTTCTGGTGCTCAGCCCAGGCACTTAATTATCAACTCTGGTACTTATGACAGCCTGCCATATGGTGGTGCTGTCTGTCTAATTTAGAGATGAGCACATCAGTTGTTTATTAATTCAATATTCATTCAAAATGACAAATACATGCCACCCAAGCCATTCTTTCAGCTTTAGGGGTGTGGATTAGTCTGAATTGTCACACTTGCAGGAGTGTGATGGTTAGCAATTGTGTTGGTACTCTCATTGGCAGCGCTGGCAGAGCAATGGGTGGAGCAAGCTGCAGTGCCCTCCTGGCGATGGCCCTGGCACTTATATTTTTACAAATTAAGTGCTGCATGTAAGCATTGTTAAAACTCAGCAAATGTCCCATCCACCAATCCAGCAGATTACCTGCCTCATTTAATGGTATAGGGGTGACATGGGCACTTTGCAGTGACAGGGGCTCAGCTGGCTGCCTTGATAGAATCCTTGAGTCCATGAGTTACATGTCTACAAGCTCCACTTTGTAAGAAGGCCCACCAGGGCTCGAGTCGGGGTACCACGCGGGTGGACGGCGTCCCCCCACTTATTTTACCGGGAGCTCGATAACTGGAGCAAATGGAGCCACACATTCACTCTTTGGCCTCTCTGGTGCGAGATCGGAGCTCATTCAGAACGCTGCTCACGCGCTGGCTTCTCTGATGCAATCGCATCTAAGGGGTGAGCGAGGGGAGGCAATGAGTCTGATGGTGCAAGCCACCTTTCGTGACGTCACTTCCTGTCGTGACGTCAGCGTCCCCCCCACTTCTTTTTTTAGGACTTGTGCCCTGAGGCCCACCCTATTTAAGGCAAACATTCCAATCCATATTTTCATGTATGCGGCTGCCATGTAAACCAATCTGGCTATGAACATAAAGACTGCAAAAATGCCGCACCAGAGAGTGAAATGAAAGGTCGGTTCTGGGACAATTGAAGTAGCGAAATGTCGAGCCTCACTGTATTTCCCTGCCATTTACTGCCGCGCAAGACATGAAGATCCATGGTAAGGAAAACAAACACTTACTCTGACTAATAGGGAGAAACCTTTCCAAACCTCAGTGTCTTTAATTTTTGTATACTTTGTTTCCGTAAAACACAAATGTTGCTAAGAGGTGCCCACTTGGTAAACCTCTCTGTCGTCAGTGTAATCACCAGAAAGACAGGCATTTCTAATTATGGCAAGAGGTCCTCGTCAGAGGTACAGAAGCCAGAGCCCTAGAGTACAATGGGCAGGAAATGACCATCTGAACACAGGAACGCTAAGTTCACTGCACTCCTCTTCCAGGAGGCAGGACGTCCGTTCAGAGTGGCCATCTTCAATTCTTGGAGCACTAGTGGTCGGCCGGCACAAGTATTTATTGTGCCTGCCACCGCGGACGTGCAGCGGAATAACTACATTCACAATACTTGCATGAACTGCTTAGTGCATTAAAATGTTACCTTTCTCATTGCGGGGAGGAACAAATTGATAATTGAGGAAAGAACTTGAATTTGAGATGAATTTGAATTAGGGCTTTTAATCATTAGACCAGCTTTGTTTTACTTTTTTTACTACAGCAGTGCTGAACCGTTTTAATCAATTGCACGTTCCTCTTCCGGGAGGCCATCTTTGATTTTCGGCGCTCTAGTGGTCGGCAGGCACAGTTATTTAATGTGCCTGCCACTGCGGACCTGCAGTGGACGTGGCGCTGGCGCACCAAAGGCGTGCCAAAGGCAAGCCCACCTTCGCCCGCCCCCCTGCGCCCGGATTGCTGTTAGCACCAGCCACGCTGCCCGAAGCTATACAGGTATTTCCATGGCGCCAGATTTTTTTAAATCACTTAACACTACCCCTCCAATTGTCATACCCACCTAGTACCTAACAAATGGAAAGGCCCCCTAACCTGCTGCAGTTGCAGAACTGAATTTAGACCTGCCAACAACCAAGCTCTCAGAACGATGGGCCCTCAGCAAATCTGTTAAAGGGAGGGCTTATCAATGCCCGCTCCTTATGTAAACATGCTCAAGATATTTATGATGTGATTTCTGATTCCCAGCTTGACTTTCTTTTTGTCACAGAGTCATGGCTTAAAGAGTGGTGTAACCCGGACATTGTCCAAGCCCTTCCCCCAGGATGCACCATCTATAGACAAGACAGAATAGATACACGGGGAGGAGGACTTGCTATCATTTAGTGAGACTCATTTCAATGCAGAAACTTTGACCCCCCCTATTTGAAAGCCTTGGTTTCTGCTTCAAGCTCAAAGGATCCGTCCCCTTTGCAGGAGGATTGATATATTCCCCCCCACCCCCGGCCCCAATTCGGATTTTTTAGAAACCCTAGGTGACATTTTAGGCCCTTTAATCCTCTGGTGCTCTAATTTTACCCTTCTGGGAGATTTCAACTTCCATTTTTATTGCAAAAACGAACCCAGAGTGGGAAACCTCCTTGATACTTTGGAAACCCTTGGGCTCCAACAGTTGGTGCTATTCCCGACACACTGCACAGGACATATCCTGGACGGGGTCTGTTCTAATCTCACTACTCTGACAGTCAAAACCCACTCTCCACAAGTCTGGACAAATCATATGCTTATTCCATGTAGTATTAAAATCCCTAGCACTAGCCCTTCTCCTGCCCCCCTTCCCCACGTCCATTCCAACAGTGATTCGGAAATGGTATAAAACAGGGGTCGCCAACCTTTTCTCTACTGAGAGCTACTTATGTTCAATGAAACGCATTGAAAGCTACTAATATTATTAGTGGTATATAATCTAAATTTTTTCATATGTATATTAATTCAACCAAGAAAAAGCTTTCTAATTTAATAAGCTGGGCTGCACACAGGTGAGCTACTCAGAGGTAGCTGGAGAGCTACCGCAGCTCACAAGCTACTGGTTGGAGACCCCTGGTCTAAATTGATAACCAATACTGACTTAACTACCTTTGCATTAGCATCTAGACCTATTCTATTAGGTAACGCTACTGAAGATGCTCAGCGTTTCAACTCCTGAATGAGCACGGTCAGTGAGAAAGTAGCCCCACAGTCCAGCTAAAAAAGAAACACTTTTCCAAGGCCTCAGCTCCTTGGTATACGCAGGCACTAGCAGTTCAACATCTTCATTGTAAACAGCAGGAATGGAGGTGGAAAAGAGTCTATAAAATAGAAGAGCTAGCCCAATTCAGAGCATCCCTCAAATCTTAACACCTGCAAATCAAATTAGCTAAAACAGACCATTATTCTAAACAATTAACAAACGCAGGACAAAACCAAAAATCTATTTTCAAAACTGTTAAATCCTTCACACACTCAAAAGTGCTAGATAAAGACATCCCCACTCCCAGTCCTTATGTAATCAAATCTCTTCTGTCTTTGAAGAAAAAATTCAAAACCTACAAAAAGATTTTAATACGATACACACTCCTTTTGCAGATCTAGAGATGGATCCTTCATTTATTGGACCATCTCTCCAGGCCTTTCATAGTATTAGCCTGGTACAGTCACGCCAAGCAATTCTCTCATGTAAATCTGGTTCCCCTTGCGATGCCTGTCCACCTGTTGTACTCCATGTTCTTGTGGATATTATCAATCCAGTTACTATTAATATAATTAATTCCTCGCTCGTCTCAGCGGTAGTTCCTGCAGACTGGAAACTTGCTGCAGTCAAACCTCTTTAAAAAAAACAAGCCATAGACCCCTCAACCCTTTCCAATCTCCAGCCCATCTCCTTACTTCCTACCCTGGGAAAAAGTGTTGAAAAACTGGTCAATAAGCAACTAACAATCTTCCTGGATAAAACCAACATTTTGCTCCGTTGACAGTCAGGCTTTCGGCCTAAAAATTCGACAGAAAATGCAATATTGGAAATTGAAGTCACTTTAAAACTAACCCTGGATGCAGGGAAAAATGTAGTGCTGATCTTGTTGGATCTATCAGCCGCGTTCGATACCATCTCCCATGACATACCACTACATCGTATGAAATGCTGTGGCATTTTGCATCTTGCTCTAGCCTGGCTGAAGTCATTCCTTTCTGACTGCAGGCAAATAGTCACCCTAGCGCCCTATCTGTCAACTGCAAGGCAATTACCTCAGGTGTCCCACAAGGATCTTCACTTAGCCTGTTGCTGATTAACATATACATGGCCCCTCTCATCTCCTTGATAACATCCGTTAATACTGAAACCACTTCTTTTGCCGATGATACCCAGTAGAGTTTAGTCCTAGATAAAGATTCACAGACTCGGAGCACAACTTTAAGCTATGCTTAACAGAAGTAATTCGGTGGATGCAACTCAACCACCTTAGGTGCAAAACTGATAAAACTGAGATTTTGCTAGTATGGAAATCAAACCCTTTGAGTCAGTCTTATGGTGTCCCTGAAGATGCCACCCCTCCACCAAAAACTGTAGAGGTGGTAAAAAATCTTGGCATAACATTTGATGCCTCCTTATCTTTCTGCCCACAAGCCGTGGCAGTGGCAGGGATGTGTTTAAATTTTAGAAAATCCCTTAAAACATTCTTTGACCTTATTCCCTGGTCTGCGAGAAAGACAGTGGCCGGGGCTCTAATCATGTCAAGATTAGATTATTGCAACAGCTTGTATGCAGGCACTAATAAGCAAGTGCTGCGAAAATTGCAGACAGTACAATATGCAGACGCACGTTTGGTACTGAAACTGGCTCGCCGCTCTTGGACCTCAGCTGCCCTAAAGACCCTACACTTGTTACTCATGAATAAAAGAGTATATTTAAGATCTTGCTAATGACTTTTAGTGCTTTCAGATCACTAGGGCCCAGATATCTAACCTCCAGGTTTACACCCTATGTGACTCTCCGTCTGCTCAGATCCTCATCAGCAAATTTGCTCAAACCTCATTCTTTTAGTTATAAGACAAAAGGTGGCAAATCCCTTGTGGCACTTGGGTCCAAAGCCTGGAATCTCCAACCCAATAACCTTAGATCTAGCAAATCAGTACCCCATTTTAAGAAACTATTGAAAACTTGGATTTTTGCAACCCCTGATTCACTGCGCTCCTCACTTATTTAAATCAATCTGAGCCACACATTCTCATTTCTGAATCCTATCTATATTTACCGCATAGGGCCAGGATGCTACTTCTGGAGAGACAATAGCGATTTACAAAATACAAATATAAATACAAACATTTGCCACAATTACACAGATTCTGTACAAACCAAAGCTCAATCTTGTAATGGAAACCCCAATGCAAAATACAATCATTTTAACGGAGTTTACAGAGGGTCAACAAGTCACATAGAGGATCCTAAGGCTTACCTCAGACAGCTTATAATGTATAGAAGCTAGTGTTTTATGAGAAAAAGTAGCTCATGTGCTTATCAATGTCACATTGCACCAACAGGATATGCATAATAAATTAGAGTGCATATACAAATAGGTGAGAAAATATCAGATCTTAAAGATAGTATGATGGAGCAGTTCATTAAGCTCATGGACCTATTGAAAGTAGTTAAAAAACAGGAAGAGAAGTTGATTGACTTGACGGGTCGGCTACGAAGCCACAATGATGGGTGGGCTATCGAAGACCTGGCCAATTCAATATGGAGGACAATGGGTGTCCAATCTCCTCAGTGCCATTTGCCCTGGCACTCTGGGTGCAATTAATGTGAATTAGATATGCACATGAATTAGTGCTAACATAAGAAATGTTGCACCTAATATCACTAGATTCTGATGATGTGCTATTCTTTGTGAGAGACTCAGCACTCGCTGACCCATCTATGTGTACAACACTCATTAAATTAGTCAAGTTGCAGGGTTCAAAATGAATCAAGTGAAACAATTTCTGTACTCACTAAAATGTTGTTGCACTCTATAAATAATGGGTCACAAATCCAAGATTAAGGAAAGCAGTTTATTGCAGGTCATACACAACCAACATATGACAGCCAGAGTGCCTCACCAACTGCCAACGCATAGAATCATCAGTACTCAGGTGACATAATGAGATTCCATATTACATGCATAGCGTCCAAGGAAAAAGGGAAAACACCAAGTGGATAAGGAACTAAGGAACAGCCCACCACCCACAGATAAAAAAGATATATAAAACAAGAAGCTATATTTCAAAATAGCTTCTAAAACACCTAATGTGAGCTCAAGGTTCCAGAAAGTTCTTCCACCAGGTTGGTTTCTTCTTCAATCGGGAACCAATGCAGGGCAAAGTCTCATGAGAATGATAGTCAAGAGGATTTCGAGGTGTAGACATTACGTTCCTCACAGATGCACATTCAGGCCCAAGAGTAGGGCTTGTCACCTAAATACAAATGAAAAAAATGTCCCCCGCAACATGTAGAAGACTTCAGACATTACTTCTCACACTTCGCTAATCTGAACATGCTCAAAGGTTCTCCTGTGTCCACAACCACCACAATCCTTTTCACTACCACAATAGAACAACAAGAATGCATTGGAACCTGCTGTTCTTCCTACATCCAGTTTTCTGCACCCAGACCACATCATGAACTTTCCATGCCTTAAGCAGAATTCTTCCTGTCCTATCTTGTCTTGAACTCCTACTGATACACCATACACCTCTGTCGCTACGTGCTCTCATTGAAGTGCCCCTACTCTTGTGGCTCCTCAACCAGGCAGGATTGAGTTTAGAACAGGCCAGAATGCCTCTTCGATATCTATACAGTGACTTCATGGTCACACTATTTGGAGTAGTACAATGGGCCGATACAGCTTTTACGCAAAACCCCTTTGAAGGTAACTCTCAGATCTATCACTCTCTGAACCCACAACTTCACCACCCTATTCATTTGATCAGAAGGGCCTTTGGCTTGAGGAGCATACAAGGATGTCTTCTGCTGGACAATGGACAAACTCTCCAACAAGTCCTGCATCTCTTGCGTTACAACTTGGACACCATTACCTATAACCAGTTACTTTGACAATCTGGTACAAACCCACTCGGAAGTATAGTTTACCAAAGCCAGGACATACTTTTCAGCAGGAGGTAGCAACCCGAATGTGCCCATATTACCTAGACCGAACTTTCCAAGGGCTCACTGTGTTAAAAAAGGGGTCATTAGTTGTGTGGCCTGCACAAGTAATGGGCCCACATTTGTCCTCCACTGGGAACCAAACACCCCATTGTAGCGCTTCACTCTCACAGGGTAGCGAAGCGGAGCAGTCCAAGACCTACTCAAGGGAGGTGGTATGTGATAGTAATCACCATTCATAGATATACAATAATAGCACTCAATAATTGATTGTCCAGTCTGGTCTTTTTTTTTTTAAAGTACATTTATGACACACACACCACTGAATACTATGCAACAATTAACAAATATACACAAGCTGATGGAAATGCTTTTGATGCCATTGTGTAATCACTCCAACTTTTCCCAAAGGGAGATCTAGATCAACAAATCCTTTCAAAGCATTCACTTGTATTAAAATGCAATAATGGGATATCACTTTGAATGAACACAACTAATCTTGGCAATAAGGCATGTATACCTTGCACATGAGTGGTTGTCAGCGTCATTATTTTATTAAAACATTCACAAGCAAAAGGGTATATGCATGTCTGGATGATTTGTGAACTCAACATAACTTTTAGTATGAATATGCTATTTAACCACAGACCATAACGGGGTCACATTTATAATTACAACCCTATGTAATGATAGACTTCAGATTATATTTTGAATCACATTCAATATATAATACTGCCTTTACACAGAGTACCGAAACTACATCACTTTGGTAAATACACACCTGTATAATTACCACATTCCACCCCAGAGGGTGGCTCTTAACATGATAACTCATATTAAACACTTTCAGGCCACAACTGGTTGCAGCCATAATATTACCCCCAGAGGGTGCATCATTCCAAGCTGAAAAACGAAAGTTTCAGCAAAGAAGACTTTAAAATAAGGCAAAACCCTTGAAGAATTATCTTTTTACTGTTCCAACCAACTTAGGAGAGGGTCTTTTTAACTGCTCTTGGGGGGAGGCTACCCTGCTCCTGCAGCTTCCCCACAACATACTTTGCACTCCTTTGGTGGTGACCACGCTCTCCTGGGGCCACCACAAACCCGAAACGAGGGATTTCAGAAAATAAATGTGTCCAGGGCATTATGGGACACTCCTCGTGCTTGACTGTGCATATTTGAACAACAGTTCTCCTGCTGCACTGGGGAGAGCCGCTTCAGTTTCCTTTGGGCATTTCTCTTTTCTTTAGTGCGCCCTCGCACTATGGCTTCTTTTTCTATGGGGTGCCCGGTCCCACCCGGGCACCCCACATGCACTTTGTACGTTGGAGAGAAGCTCAGGGAGCCCACCCCTGGCTGCTCTTGCCAGCTTAACCGCATGGCCAGCACACTCGCTTGCTGCCGTAGGAGGTGGCACTTTCTTCTGGTCTGCCTGCTCCTGCGGGCAAATGCGGGTGTAGCTGCGGCCTTCCTGGTCGTGTGGGGGAGTGTGAAAGCACTCTTCCATCTTTGCCGCCGGGGCCCAAGGATGGGGTCCTGGGCCCAGCTGCAACCTTCTGGGGAGCACGACGGGGCTCCCCGCCTTCCCTTCTTTGCCAGGGCCAAGGGATGGGGTCCTGGGTCCCCTTGCTCGCACGGTGGCACACGAAAGCACTAGTTTTATCTTTGGGCCCGGGGAGGAGGTCCTGGGCCCCCTCGCAGCATTATGGGGGCGCTCTCCATCTTTACTTTGTCACCCTGCCCCAGTGATGGGGTCCAGGGCCCCCACGCAGCTTAGCAGGGGGCGACAGCACTCCTGACTTTTCCTTTTCACCACGAGACGCACGGTGGCACTCCCTGGCATATCTTTGTTTTGAGGCAGCCCCCAGGCCCTGACCCACCCTGGGGGCACAGCTGAAAATGCCAGTGTGAAACAAAAGGTAAAAGATCAATGCTTTTAGTCTTCTTTTGCTCCTGGTGGTGAGCCCTTCCTACCTAGGAACACTTTCTTCAGACCTCCTGGCCTAAAAGATTGACAAACTTTGTAGGGGACTGGCTTCACTGGCTCCCTGTGCCAGTCTTTCACCCTGTTTCCTCTGGGCCTCTTCCTCCTTGTGCAGAGCCCAGGCTTTTCCCCATCTGGTCCTCAGGGGATGTGAGGGGATCAGTGTCCCTGGTCCTGGGGTCAATCAGAGGCAGAGTCCTTAGTCCAGGGGACAGTCAGGGGGTTCCTCCTTCCAATTGTCCACGGTGTCAGCCTCCACTCTCAGCATTAAGCAGAAGAGCACATCCAACAAAAGGCTCTTCCCCCTGCGCAAGACCTTTTAAGTGGGGGTGCAAGGTGCCAGCAGGGATGCACCTCTGGCCTAATGTGATGTGCCACATCATTGTTCCGCCCCTGTTTCCACCTTCCTGCACAGCTCTCTGGGATACTTCAAGATGGTGTTACCCAGGAGTCACTTGCCACATGTCCTCTGGGGGTCTGAGCTCCACCCCTCACTGACATCACTGCCAGGGCCTGCCTCAGCAAATCTTCAAAGAAGCCCTCCTCCCCCCAGTTTGGCTCCAGAGGTCTGGACTCTCCTTTATTGAGTAGGCTTGGGAAGACCCTCTTCCTAGCACAGTATGACAGTTAGCTGATTGATGTAGAGAAGTCCACCTCACCCCTTCCTCCTGAGGAGCTGACTTAATTAAGGGTAATTGCTCCCTTTGTGGTTGGAGGCCTTTGTTCTTGCTGCTGGAGAGAAAAGTTATTAACCTAGCCCAACAGGGTGACAACAGGCCTGGGCTCTGATCCTGAGCTGAATCAGAAAAATATAACATTCCTTGATGACCCATAAGCGGTACAGATATGCTTTTGGACTTTACAGAATTGTTCTTTCCACACAGGTTACAATGTAAATTGGTGCAACCAGGAGTCTCTAGGCCAAAGGGAACTGGAGCTGCGCCCTAAGGCAGCCTTTCCCAAAGGAATATAATGGAGCATCACTACAGTCAAAGACAGTAAAGCACACTGACTTTCCCTACATGTGTGCACCCATATTATAAGGCCTATTCTAGGTCACTACCCAACTCTGCATAGTCCCTTCTGTGCCAGTCTACCAGTGTGCAGTTCCTGGGCTGCGCCCAACAGGAGTCTCCCACGCGCAGCCCTCTCATTTGTTCACTTGTGTGTGCACACGTGTTCATGTTTAACTAGTCAGGTGCCCCTTACCCTGGCTGCATCGCAGAAGCCTTATCTTAAAAGGCGGACACTGGTGGTACACACGTGCAGTCCATTTTACCATGAGTTTACCGTGAGTGAGTCCAAGGTTATGAGGCTTTCCCACAGTAAAAGGTCAAAAACAAGGTGATCAAAGCACAAAAAATCAAGGCAGATCAGATGATCAGAACTACCTTCTCACACACTGGTATCACCTTGGCCGTCAAAGAAGCAGAGCTAGTGGTCAGATATGTATCCATACCAGCATAGTACACAGTCTCTTACTACAGCTACCACTTGCCCATCAACACCAGGTCACTAATACTTCTCCCTCACTGTAGTTTTGGTGAGGTTCCTTCCAAGACGTCCCTCATAAGCCAAGTTGACTATCATTTCTCTAAAACCTTCACAGAGAATCAATCTCTTCCCTCTCATGAGTTCTGTTTCACACTATGACAGTACATCCTTCACATGCCAAAACAATTAGTTACTTATAGTCTGTCTAACCACGGACAATCATCCTTCCCTTTTTCTGCCTCCCATTCTTCTGTCTAAATGTCGTCCACTTTTACCCAATTCACCCCCAACAGAATCCGCAGGGGTGGAACCGTCATACCCTCTAATAGGTGAGAGAGACAAACAATCCATAGCATTGTTTATAAACCCTGGAAGATATTCCACCTGAAATAAAAAAATAAAAAATCCCCATTCCAGCTTATTACTCTAGTAGTGGCCTTTCACCACCTTTGCCAGAGAAAATGTGGGACAAGAAACAGTGAAAGGGAGCTGCCAGTGATGTATCTCTCAAGCACAGATCAATGCTTCTCTCTTGATTGAGTAAAGCTCTTAAGCTCCCTTGAGTGATCGAGAAGTGAAGCCAATCACTTTTTTCACCATCAACAATTTCAGTAAGGACTGCACCCAAGTGGTTAAGATTATCTTACTACATACATCAAAATGTCCCAATCTGAGCATTTTTCCATTAGCTTCATTGTTTTAACAACCATTTTTATTAGATTTCAGCAGAAAGACAAAACAAGAAATGACACTCTAGCCAAAAATACAACAGTATCTGACAATATACACATCACATGACACAATATAAAGTAACACCAGTGTTTAAGAAGACTATGTGTTGTGCCACTATGGCCTACAAATCGTTGGTGCAGTCTCTCCATTTGTAAACCAGTTTCTCTGTTTCAGCACAGTAGTCCATACCTCTGGCGCACTCATTGAGTGAGGGGGGGATTCATTGTCTCTCCAGTGACATCATATGTCTCATTTGTAACCCTGGGCAAAGCACTAAGCTACGCTCGCGTAGTTTGCGAAGTTTGCGCTACTTCGCACAACGCGAATTGCACGTAGCACAGTGCAAACACACGTAGCGTAGCGTAGCATAGCGTAGTGCAGCGGTCATTTTTTGCTTGCTCGCGGTCCTCAACGTCAAGTTGGCGACCGCGAGCAAGCAAAATGACATCCCGGCGAGACTTTTTCTCGTTCGCGATCAGCAACATCAAGTTGCCGATCGCGAGCGTGGAAAATAAACCTCCGGCGAGATTCTCAACGCTGGGAGGTCAGGTTTCTCATTGCGAGTGGTCGCGTATGCTCGCGACCGCTCGCGATGAGAAACTACCAGTCCGCGTTGAGAAAGCTGCCGCTCGAGTAAAAATCTACTCGAGCGGCAGTAAAAGACAGCTCGCACTGTGCAAGATGCCGTTTTAAATGATTGCACAGTGCGGACAAGCATCCGGCACTGTGCAATCATTGCGAACAGTGCACTACGCAGTTCGTGTAGTGCGAACTGCACTTTGCGTAGCTTCGCGTAGCGCTACTTCTCGAACTACGCCCAGGCTTACTCATTTGGTGATCAGCAAAACCATTCCCAATAGAACATGGGCCCATCTAAATCCTAACTCCTCATCCATCACCCTGAAAAGAACCTTCTTGTGTTCCAAAAAGGTGGGCATCTGTAAAACCACGCCCACCTTCGTAAGCTTTTGTCTCCAAAAAACCTGAATAACTGGACATTCCCAAAAGGTATGTTAGAAGGTATCTGTGTGAGCTTTACAGCTGAGGCAGTAAGGGATAGGGGCTCTACCAATTTTCCTTATCCTATCAATGTCTTAGTAGGACCTTTCGGACTCACTGTATCCAAGTGGTTAATCCAAAATATTTCCCTTTGGAGTAAGAAGCGCGTATTGTCTCTCCCAGTTACAATAGGTACTTGCTCGAGTATCATATACCTGAGTTGACTGACATTATGGTTATTACTGTTGAAATGTGTAGCTACTGTAGAGCGGAATCCTTTGGCTTTTCACATAAAGAAACTCAGCGTATATATTCATTAATAGAAGAAACAGAAAGCAGTATCACCAGCACGGGAACTATTGAATCTACTATCAAGCAACTACTATACATCTGGAAAAAAGAGATCAATCAAAGACTCCATGCAAGCACGTTGATTAAGTATCACAAAGTACAATGCATTCCCAGAAGATTACGGATATCATTGAAGTCAACTTTATGTAGAAATAACACTAGATTCACTGAGAAGTGGTACGCTATACTGAATAAGTGTTCACTTGATCTGATTTTACTGATCATCGAAGAACTCTCAAAAGTATTAGAAGATCTGAATAAAGAAGTAATTCAACTTAAACAGGAACTTATGGAAAAAACAACAAAGGAAAATTGGGAAGAGACTCTTAATGACATCAATGCACAATTGGACAAATACACCAAGGAAATACATGAAAGAAAAATCTGAAAGTTTAAGAGAGACACTATTGACTACAAACTCGGGGAAGTATATAACTGAGTATATAACTGAGCAGAAATGTATGCCCGAAGAAGACAACAGAAACCATATCATCTAACACGGAGGAATCATCCTCCGATGATTCACGACACACTATCCAACCTGTGTTACCAAGAGATAATGACAGATCGAACATCGAAGGCCCATCTACATCTACAAGAATTACGAAGGAGACTCCTTTTTTAGAGAAAGGCCAAAGACCAGAAGTCGAACCAGGAGGAGGGGGGGCACAAAAAAACAAAAACAAAGCAACATCCAGTAGCAAAATTCACGAGAATTCAGAAACCTTAGTGATTAACATTTCGAAACACAATCTGACACAGTTCCAAATCAAAACTTTACAAAAGGGTACATCTTTTGTACCCACTTACCATTCAAACATCTTGGAGACACAAATCAGCCTTTACAAATTCATGCGAATTTTGAGACTCAGACACTACTTTGAAAATGTTGTGGAATCCCAACAACATTTACAAAATAATACTTTGTTAGGACTAAGAAATAAGAGTAAATTTTGTGCTCCCACCAGTCACAAAGTTCTAGATGCTTTTGAAGCCGTTGTGCAACAAGATTTATCGACTATTTTCAAACAAAAGCGACCGAAAGTTACTAATATCACACACAAAGAAAAACAGGTGCTAATCCAACTGGCCTCTAACCCCGCTATAACTATCAGTCAAGCTGACAAGGGAGGTGCACTCATTATCATGGATACTGAGTTCTATTTGGATAATGTTAATGCACATGTGGGAGACACTAATACCTATATGAAATTGTCCATTGACCCCACCAATGAATTTCAAAACACACTTATGGAAGTAATAGAAAAGTCAATTGACAGAGGAACCATCATGAACGAGGAGAAGACATACCTCACCATGAGTAATCCTGGCATTCCCTAAATATATATGATTCCAAAGATACACAAAGATCCATTAAAACCACCTTTTAGACCGATCGTGTCAACAGTTAAATCCATTCATGAACCTATATGAAAATATTTGGATAAACATCTACAACCATTGGTACGGAACATGTCCACATATTTGAGCGATACAACTGACTTTTTAAATATCCTAGAAGACATGGAATTGGGCTGGACACAAGAAATACTATTATGTACATTGTTGTAAAATCACTGTACACGTCCATACCTCATAATTTGGGACTTGAATCTGTAGAGTCTTTTTAATATCATCTGACATGGATAATGATCTCAAAATATTCCTCACAGCGTTACTACACATTACACTATATCACAGTTACTTTAAATGGCAGGATAATGTTTTCATCCAATTATCGGGAACATCTATGGGAAATTGTGCCGCACTGACATACGCTAATCTGTTCATGTACAAATTTGAACTGGATCACATGCTCAACCAACCAAAGTGGACTGACAACCTGATCATGTACCGTCATTACATCGACGACATATTCATATTATGGAAGGGATCACAACAGGAGTTAACAGATGCAATAGACATATTAAATACAGTGGATGAAAGAATAGGATTTACCTCAACGATCAGCAAGAACCAGATTACTTTCTTGGATGTCTTAATCAATAAGCAAAACAACCAATTGGCTACCAGTGTTTACACAAAACCGACAGATCGCAATAACTTACTTCATTATACAAGCTTTCACCAACCGTCCTTGAAAAATCATCTACCATATTCGCAATAATTACGCTTGAAAAGGATTTCATCCAACAATGACCTGTATCAAAACAGTTCATATGCCATGGTGGAAAAGTTCAGACAAAGAGGATATTCAACATCTACCTTACAAGAGGCAGTACATAAAGTAGAGAATAAAACATGTGAGAGTTTACTGAAAAACAAAGAAACAGCTACAGCTAACGAGAATAGAGTAGTATTTGTATCCAAATTTTAAACCCGCAGCTACAGGATAAAGGAAATCATACAGAAATACTGGCCAATGTTACAAATGGAAACCGACTTCAACAAGATATTTGAACAACTGCCAAGATTCGCATATTTGCTTACCAGTAATCTCAAACAAATTCTCAATAAAAATACGTCAAAAAACTGAAAATTACAGAGGAACACTACCATGCATGGATTGTGGGAGTTGCAATTCTATCATTAAAGGCACTCTTTAGTTCATCTCATCCGAGGAACCACCGTCAAACTTAAAGTCACAGCCACATGTGACACTAGTAACGTCATTTACATGTTGAAATGCCCTTGCGGAAAAGTTTATGTCGGAGAAACAGAGAGGAAAATGAAGATACTTTTAAATGAGCATAAAAGCAATATTTGTGCAAAAAAACAAAAGTCTACAGTAGCTACACATTTCAACAGTAATAACCATAATGTCAGTCAACTCAGGTATATGATACTCGAGCAAGTACCTATTGTAACTGGGAGAGACAATACGCGCTTCTTACTCCAAAGGGAAATATTTTGGATTAACCACTTGGATACAGTGAGTCCAAAAGGTCTCAATGAACGTATGGACTTTAATTGTTTTCTGTAAGGTACCAGTGTACTAAGTAACAACTGACAGTTGTGATTTAACGTGCTGTTAGAAGATGTATTCTTTTAGTTATTTGTCTACAACAGAGATTGTGTTAGTAGTTACTTTACCATTCAGTTGCAGTGTGTCATGTCACTTGGGATATCATTTTTGCACACATCACATTTATGGCGAGTTTGAATTCACGGTGCAGCACTTATCGTGGAATTAACCTTTCTTTTATTTTCACCTCTCCGTTTAACATTAGGGGTATTGCAGAACACATTCAAGCCGTTTCCGTGGTTTAATACTTTCCATTACGTTTTTTCACGTATTTACATTTTTCATGAGGTCTGACAATTTTTTTGCATTATGGATCCCTTTACGGATGACAGTGCCTTACGTGGGCAAATGTTTCTGGGTTGAGTGACGATTCTTATTCCGGATCGCACTAGACGCAAACACAAATCATCTGCATACCATCTTGGGATACGCGTTCAGATCTAACCTGACTACCACGGGTAAGCGTTCACTTATTTACACTTCGCACGCACATGAAGTCTCGGTTAACAGAGCGCTATCAAATTGTGCAATTTTTTGACCCTCCAGGCTTAACATACCACGGGATGAAGCCTCGTACAACATTGAAGTAAGTCACTATCTTCGAGAGTGTTCGATAATTCACTTCAGCATGGTCACCATCACTCTACTTTTTTAGTTACCGGGGCCACTGTATAATCGTTGAAAGCATTGTCACTACTTGGTGTCACGTAGTGATTTCATTCCAGCACGATATCCCACATTTTTTTGCACCTTTTTATTTTAATCGTTGTCACTATTCTAGTCACGTTCACGTAAACAGGAATGCATATACTTGGTCGAGTTTTCGGCAAGTAGAAACTAGACACACACCCGCATAGGTGAAGCATGGTCACGACATCATATTATTTGAGAATTTTGATAAATTAATCTCTTGTGCACACTCACAGACAAAAACTAGTTTCTTCTATTTTTGTAGGAGCAAGCCCCAGATGAAGGGTGTGGCCCGAAATGCATTGGGCACAGTTTTGTTTATGAATTAACATGTATGTCATCATATAACCAGAATGGATTCCATGAGATGAAGTGTATCATCAGCTATGAAAAAGAAAAATGAAATGAAATAAAAATTTCACGGAAGAATTTGAATACACTTGACGAATAGTTTCTTTAGAGTGCGGCTTGGAGACGCTCCCTAATACTTAGGGAAGCGCTACTGGAACTTAATTTGTCACCTCATACTCAGGAGGATTTACCAACCTGCACCACCTACCAGGATCACACGATTAAATTGTATTAAAACAGAGTGCGTTGGTCTTACCAAAAGGCCACTTTCACCACCCTTGTTAGAGAAAATCTGGGACAAGAAACAGTGAAAGGGAGCTGCCAGTGATGTATCTCTCAAGCACAGATCAATGCTTCTCTCTTGATGATTGAGTAAAGCTCTTAAGCCCACTTTAGTGATCGAGAATTGAAGCCAATCACTCTTTTTTCACCATCAACAATTTCAGTAAGGACTGCACCCAAGCTCTTCAGACTCACAACAGTGGTTAAGATTATCTTACTACATACATCCAAATGTCCCAATCTGAGCATTTTTCCATTAGCTTCATTGTTTTAACAACCATTTTTATTGGATTTCAGCAGAAAGACAAAACAAGAAATGACACTAGCCAAAAACACAACAGTATCTGACAATATCCACATCACATGACACAATATAAAGTAACACCAGTGTTTAAGAAGACTAAGGGGCATATTCTCAAGGACTCATCGCTGAGTTAACGGCACTTTAGCGCAGCAAAAGTGGCGAAAGAATTATCGCCCATTCACAAGCTGGTGCAAACTCCCCACATCGCCAGAATACCAGCGATAGCTGCCGCAAAAAACATCGCCATGGATGAGAGAGACAACTAACGCTAATGATATGCAGAGTAGGCGTTCCCGTGCAAAAACACACGAAAACACCACTTCGCGATATTCACAACGACCAGCCAGATCTGCGATGCGACCCAAAAACAGGCGATAAGGCACGTTAGCAGCAGGGATTTAACACCTGCCTTCTGCTGGTGCTAAGCAGGATGACTACCTGCAGTATGAAAGTGAGCCCAGCCCAGAGCCACATCTGAAGACCCACAGATGCCATGGAGACAATGAACATGCAGCCCGGAGACCTAACAGGGCCACAACCCCCACCCCCACCACCCCCAGGACCATCCCCCCCCTCCAGACATCCCCCCGGACTACCACCGAGGCAGCATAGGAGAAGACAGCGGACCTTCCGAAACCGGCATGCCCCTCAGCCACACAAGTGCAGAATGTGGGGAGAGGTGGGAACCAAGTATGTGTGAAGGAGGCAACTCACCCATGAAGAAGAATGTACACAATGCCAAGTGTAGCAGTGATGTGCTGGACAGACCACAGAATGCAGAGTACAGACATGTCCATGTGGACATATACTGGTGGTGTGTGTAGTGTTGTGGACAGTGGATGCAACCATGTCACCTCAGGCAGTGGGGAAGACCTTGGACATGTAGCTGTGCCGTCCCCCCCTGTAAGCATAAGCGCAGTGGGCTGGGCCGGCGTATGCCACTCCAGCGTAGGAGTGCTGATAAAAAGGCCGGGGCCCTGGGCGTCGTTCTCTTCCGTGATGGGCAACGCGTCTGCCAGGGCGGCGCACCTCACCCTGCCACAAGTCCGCCGCCGTGACCTCCAGACTCCGTGACACAGGCCCCCAGTGCATCCAGCGGCCCAGCAACACGGAGTCATGTGTGTGCCGGATACTGCCTTAGTCCTACACTGCGGTCAGCAGGTCCCACAATTCAAATCGTGCCACATTTCTGTTAATGGAGAAAACCACTAGTCAACAGACATTGCCCCCAGTGCGGCCCGTCCGGATCATCATCGTTGGCTGCACACCGGCTGAGCGCTCCAGGTGCCACTAACTCAGTGCACCACAAGTCATCGCCACGTGGCTGTGGGCCCTCGCTGACTGCTGTCTCCAGCCTACACTGCGGTCAGCAGGTCCCCCAAGTCAAACGACGCATCATCATTGGCTGTGCACCCACTGAGCGCTCCAGGTGCCACTGACCCTGTGCAACACAAGTCATCACCACGTGGCTGTGGGCCCTCGCTGACCGCTGCCTCCGGCCTACACTGCGGTCAGCAGGTCCCCCAAGTCAAACGACGCATCATCGTTGGCTGTGCACCCGCTGAGCGCTCCAGGTGCCACTGACCCTGTGCAACACAAGTCCTCACCACGTGGCTGTGGGCCCTCGCTGACCGCTGCCTCTGGCCTACACTGCGGTCAGCAGGTCCCCAAGTCAAACGACGCACCATCGTTGGCTGTGCACCCGCTGAGCGCTCCAGGTACCACTGACCCTGTGCAACACAAGCCGACACCACGTGGCAATATTGAGGCAGAATTCATTAGGTGAAAAACATTGCACCCAGTGCGGCCCGCACGGACGGCGCATCGTCGTTGGCTGTGCACCTGCTGAGCGCTCCAGGTGCCACTGACCCTATGCAACACAAGTCGACGCCACGTGGCTGTGTGCCCTTGCTGACTGCTGCCTCCGGCGTACACTGCGGTCAGCAGGGCTCGCAAATCAAATTGAGTCTTGATTCATTTATGGCAGAGTCCAGTAGGCAACAGACATTGCTTCCAGGGTGGGCCGCCCGGACGACACATCAGCGCAGGCCACTAACTCACTGCACCACAAGTCATCGTCACGTGGCTGTGTGCCCTTTCTGACCACTGCCTCCGGCCTACACTGCGGTCAGCAGGGCTCGCAAACCAAATCCAATTCTGACATGCAAGGACACGCCATCATCGCTGGCTGCACACCCGCAACCACCACCAGGACCACCTCATACCAACAACTGCCAGAGTCGGAGTAGTCGCACAGCCAGCCTATCTAAGTCGCTCACACCTGTATTGGATGCCATCATCAGCTTGATACCCTGCTCAGCTCTTCAAGTGCCACTAACTCAGTGCACCACAACACATGGACCCTTCATGATTGAGTTTTGTGCTGTGGACAGCGGACGCAACAATATCACCTCAGGCAGTGGGGAAGACCTGGGACGATGATAATGAAGATGAGGCAGGTGTACCACACCCCACTGCAGCTGCAGCAGGAATATCCCGAAGGGAACAAATCATTAACAATTCCTTCACATGAGCACGCTCAACTCTGGTGCCCCTACCTCAGTGCACTGCAAGTCATGGACCCTTTATGATTGAATCTGTGTGTGTGATCCGATGATCACTGTTCTAGTTGTTGCCAGCACCAACCACTCCCTGAGGGCTGGCTTACACTCACCCCAAACCCATCCAGCACAGGCGTCCCTGGACATGTGACCCTGGTAATAAAAAGGGGCCGGGCGCACGTGCCCGTAACCAGTTCAACTATCTATCTAAGTGTGTCTGTGTGGTCATTATGTATGCATGATGGGCCAGGGCCCTACCACATTACATTGTGCTGTGGACAGCGGACGCAACCATGTCACCTCAGGCAGTGGGTACGACCTTGGACACGTAGCTTTGTCGTCCCCCCCTGTAAGTGTAAGCGGAGTGGGCTAGGCCAGCGTACGCCAAGTCAGCGTAGGGGTGTGAAGGATTTCCCCGGGGCTCTGGGCGTGGTTCAGTTCTGGCCTGGACAAGGAAGTAACTAATGCGTGTGTCTCTGTTGTAGTGTCGGCGCCACCCAGTCCGCAATCGACAATGTTGCAATGTAGCATGCACCCGGAGGGCGGGCTCGCACGAACTGGGAAATGAAGGAGCGCAAGACCGCTCGGGGTCTTGGCTCATACATGCCAAGTGTTGTGTGTATCTGTATTGCCGCAGCATGAGACAAATGCCTAGCCTTAATTGCAGCGCGAGTTCAGCCAGGCATGAACTCTACGTCTGTAGCCGCCCTATCCTTCCCACAGGCCTACACTCACGTGGCCGCCCACCTCCAACGGCCAACATCACAGTGTCATTGTCAGGCTTGTGGACATGCGCAGACAGGCATGACAATGGTGTGCCTTAGGAGTGCCAGTGATGCATCCGCGCAGCACACACAAGTAAATAGGCTCGGGGGAGGGAGGAGCAGCTGTGAGGCAACGTTACACACAGTCATGCCGCTCATTTGCCACATGCAAGACATGTCGAACATGAATCCCAAAGTCGCACACATCCCACCCCACCCACAACAAGCCACTTCACAGTACCTGAATGCAAGCAGATGAGAAATTAACATTAGGGATGAATGCTCCTTTGTCTGAGCTATCAGGCGGAAGCACATCTGCACCTCCGACCTCGGAATTGCATGTGCCCGGCACCCCCTGACAGATACTATGGCAGCTGATGACGACTCCCACACTACGCACAGCCCGACGAAAGACCAACGTATACACACCCCACACACAGAAGTCCTTGCTCGAAGTTATCTTGCATGGAATGGCATTCACACTTACTCCCACATTAACCCAGGCGTACAACCGTTGCACACTAAAACAACTCATTGCTCAGAGTTGTGGCATTTCATCCACAGAACTGGCGCAGGTCAGAACAGTGCCGCTTCAACCAGAGCCACTAACGCAATGGCAGACCATCATGGACACTTGCACAACCCCTGTCACTGGAACTCTACCGTGCACGTATGCTGCATTTACTGGGGGCACTGCCATTGGTAGTGCTGCGGATCAGTTACCGGCTGAGCTTCTGCCTTGCCAACGTCACCTGCATGCAGCCTGTGTTGCATTGTCGCTCGTGCATATTTGAGTGGTCCATGGATGTCTGCCTATCCAACAGGACGGTAGCCGAACTGGATATCGACATGTGTGTACGCCCCCTGTTGGCCCACGACCATGAGTGTCACCGTATCACCCGTCTATGGGATGCCTGGATACTTGGCATACATGCTGGCAGCTGGACCTGGGAGATTGCAGAACTCCTCGTGTGCAGTGAGCAAATTGAGCCGCTCCCCTATTGGGCTGTAGTGCTAATTTGTGGTAGGGGTGGACGCAGCACATCTGTCCGGACCTGCTAATGGTTAGCCTCGCCGTCCTGTTCGATGAAGTCGACGACTACCTCATGTTGGAAATGATTGCCTACGAAGCTGCACTAGCTTTCATGGACGTGTAACTACGTACCTGCAGACACAACAGTTTGGAGCACATTGCACATGTCCTGACACCTTGTTGGAACTTAGGGTTCTGGTCACATCTCCCACGACGACAGTGGACATGGCTGCATTCGCCTGGACTCCGAATATATGAGCGGACAACAACGTGGGTAAACACACACCTGTGAATGGTGCAGCACTCCCCCGGAGTGGACAGCGGCGCTTGGCAACGTTCCACATTCTGACATACTGCTGCATTGGTCTGCATGTTGTGGCACTTATCTTGGCCGTACTGACACGCATATGCTAATAAAGTCTACGCACCTTCACTTGTATTCAACTGTGATGAGTGTTGATTTGCATGACAATGTGTGTCTCACTGCCTATCTGGATTACGACCATACATGCATTACTGCACCATCAGGGATGTGGGGTTGTACTACTACATTATCATCTCACAGTTTCCTGCTATGCCACATGCGAATGGCCATTTCACACACACAAGCGGCAGCAGTTGTGTCCTCTGTTCTGTTGTGCTGGTGTTGCTGTTTGTTCAACATTGTTGTAAATGTTGCGTGCTCTGGATGTTATGTGTGTGTGCTGCATTGTAGGTGAGTTGCCCCTTCAGCTCTGATTTGGCTGGCCCTTATCCCTTTCAGGCGGTGTGGCTTTCACTTCTGTGCTTGTGCAGTGCTGTGATGTTGCAGACTTGGGTAAATTGGGCTCTTGGTTGGAGTTGTGACTCTTGGCCATGGTTTGTCCACAGATGTACTCTGCTTAATTGTGCATGTCTGCCATTGTGCCCATCTCCCCCTGTCCCTGGTGGTTACTGACCCTGTTGCTGTTGTGTCGGGTTATGTTGAGCAGTGTCAGGTCCCCCAACTCCTGCCACCGACTCCCCACTGATGACTGTGGACACCATTTCCTCCATCTCATCCAGCTCCTCCTGTGGCGCTGGACTCCCACCTCCAGTCTGCATTGCTGCCTTCTGGTTGTCTGCGAGTTTCTGCTTGGTCTTGCGCTTCACATCATTCCAGCGCCTCTTGACCTCGTCCATTGTCCTCCTCAGCACTCCAACTGCATTCGCCTTGTCCAGGATGGACTGCCATATTGTATTTTTTATTGCCAATGACACAGTGGAGGTGACGTACAGTTGTTGATGGTGTTCTATCACCTCCGTGATCAGGATCCTGTTTTCCTGCGGACTGAACTGCGTCTTCCTCTTCTTCTCCTTGCCCTTCCCTGACCCCGAGGTCCCAGGCTGGTCCTCCGTGGGGCTTGTGGGGTTCTGGTTGTCCTCTGTGCTTGCTCCGGCTACCTCCATGGTGCTTTGCAGTTGTTTGTGTTTTGTTTGTGTTTTATGTTGCCGCTTTTATTGTGCTTTTTGCAGCCTGACTTGTGGGACTTGCAGGCCTGGCACTGCTTCTCGCTGGATTTTTTATCGCGGTTGGGCACATCGCAACTTATTTCACGTTCGGGTTGAGATTTTTATCGCCGTCCCGGTAGTGTTATCGTGGACATTTTCCGCATTATCGGGGTACTATCGCATGTTACCGCCGTGTTGTGAATGCTAACGTGAACACGGGGTTATTTTCCCGCGATAGATGGCGATATGAAAACTTGCGTTAACCTATTTTGGCGATGATTATCGCACGTTCTTGAGAATATCCCCCTAAGTGTTGTGCCACTATGGCTTACAAATCGTTGGTGCAGTCTATCCATTTGTAAACCAGTTCCTCTGTTTCAGCACAGTAGTACATACCTCTGGACCACTCATTGAGTGAGGGGGGATTCATTGTCTCTCCAGTGACATCATATGTCTCATTTGGTGATCAGCAAAACCATTCCCAATAGAGCATGGGCCCATCTAAATCCTAACTCCTCATCCATCACCCTGAAAAGATCCTTCTTGTGTTCCAAAAAGGTGGGCACCTGTAAAACCACGCCCACCTTTGTAAGCTTTTGTCTCCAAAAAACCTGAATAACTGGACATTCCCAAAAGGTATGTTAGAAGGTATCTGTGTGAGCTTTATAGCTGAGGCAGTAAGGGATAGGGACTCTACCAATTTTCCTTATCCTATCAATGACTTAGTAGGATATATGTAAATAATTGAATTGCCTCAATAATTGATTGACAGTAAACCAGCTGCCATCATCACCTCCCACCACTCTGATTCCTCTAGGTTGCCTTGGGCTTGTTCACTACTGTGCCTAGGCTTACTCAACAGGTCAGGAGAGCTGATGACTAGGATTTTATAAATCTTCGAAATGCAGTTGATAAGAATCGATTTCATCATTAATTTGAGTTCCAGCAGGTTGAATTCTGGAACTTTGGATTATGTGTATTGAAGCTCTGACATAGTTGTCAAAATCTAAATAACTGTGTGTGGTGCAGCTCAAAACCTCAGCAAGTTTTTCAAAGGATTTGTCATGCATGTTCATCCAAATAAACACCCCCAAAGTTAAATATCCCAATAAGGTCTCAGCCCTTAAATCCCTTAAGTTTAGACACATGTAACAATCACGTCCCATGCCAGAGGGGAGTCTCTTTAGTCAGACTACACCACCGCTAGATGCACTTTAGGGCCTTGTGCCAGAAAGACTAGATCAGCTTAGTCATCTGCAGCAACCAGTGGGGTAACCTCTCACATACAGTAAGCAGAGTACCCCAGAATTGTCTGGTATACTAAGTTCTAGTCGGAAGGCAGGTTTGGGACGGTCACTGAACAACCAATCATTGATGGGGAGCACCTTGGAGGCTCAGTAATATAATTGAATATCTGCAGTGCCCAGCCCTCCAACATATGGTGATTGGGTGCACTTTGTGAAGGGGATTCTTGGTATCTAGCCTGCCCATAATAACCCCATGACCAAAGCTTGTAATTCAGTGAAGAAAGGTTCTGTAATACATGTACGAATTTAGGGAGAAAACCCTCTTGAACAGGGTAGACCTCCCAATGATCGAGGTTGACAGGGAGGACCATCTCTCAAACTCCTTTTTAGTGCAGTTGCGTGTGGACACAATGTTTAGGTCCCAGCACCTCTTCAGGTCCTTAGTTACCTTTTTCCAATCTCTTCTTTAAAAGCACAGATAGTAAAATCACAATCCTTTGCCCAAACAAAGGAGTGCCCTTTGTTCAATAGTATCCTTAGTGATCGTATCACACTAGCAACATTGTCTACAAACCTGGAGTAATACTCTGCTAGACCTTGAAAGGATCTTACTTGTTTTTTATCACCCAGAACTAGGGCCTTTATTATGCTTTCTGTCAACTCAAGTTTAGGTCTGATACTCTCACTAGAAACAGTGTGTCCGAGGTATGTTATTGATGTGACCCTGAACCGGCACTTCTTTCTTCACAGTACAACAATCTTCCTAAGACCCACCTCAAAATATAATTATGCTCTGCTCTAACTTTTGAAAAGACAAAATATTGTCTTGTAATGCTAATACCTACACTGCCCGCCAACACCATCTTCATAACTCTCTGAAAGCAAATGTCAGCTGAAGCTAAGCCAAAAGGCATTGTAATAAACCTGTAGGCCCCAAGAGGTACTACATAAAAGGGTTAAGTGATATCAATCTTCCTGCAATAAGACCCGATGATAAGTGAATAATAAGTCTAAAACAGTGAACGATTTGTCCTCCCCAGCATTGTTAAGGGCTCAGGTATATTCGGCAAAGCCTGGTGGTCCACCCATGAACACTTGCTCATGTCAAAAATATTTACACACATCCTTATAGTTTACCTCCATGCGTGGCTGCTAGAACCACAGGAGTGAGCCATTGCAAGGCCTCAATTTCTTCATTAACCCCTTGATCCAGTAACCTCTCTAGCTCATCCTTAATAGGCCCCAACATGAAATTGGGAACTCTTCAGACCTTTCAGAAGGCCTAAGTCCTGTTTGACAACACCAGGAAAATCTTCCCAAATTCTTACACAATCACCTATATTGTCTACTAACATTAACTGCTCAGGGGCATGATGGCTGAGGTTTACGCGCAGGTGCCTTTTATGATATACCTTAAAAGATTGTTGCTTCTCCTACCAATGTATGCCTTTCTTTCAGTCTTCTAGAGAAGGGAACCCCCTCTAATTGTACAATTTAGGTCTGGGAGAAAAGGGGGACAACAAACACCAAACAAACTATCAAAAACCTTCCACTTGACCTATATTTCTTGCCTTGTAGGGCAAAAAGAGCTCCGATGGGTTATTAACCTACAATCTGAGACATGATACATGCAACACTTGCTACTTTATCAAAAATATTTTTATTTATTTCTTATTTTTTAACATGATATATTTCATTATTTGTATCAAAAAGTTAAAAAACATACATTATATTTATGATTTTATCAATTTTTCTATTTTTACAATTGTGTTGTACAGTTCATAGGCATATTTGTACACAAATGATGTTATCTATAACCAACCCCTAAAATTTCCCACACACTCGTACTGACCTCTTGCATCCACACTCATACTCGCACATGCCATCCACACTATCAACCCACCCAAGAACACATACACCTCCTGGTCATACAGGGGACAAAGATGTTTTAAGAGTCCGTGACCGTGTTGTGGGTTGGGTACACACAAGAACTGGTCGACGCACGTTTCAGTGGTATTAGCCAAATTACGACCACCTTCTTCAGGACCATCAAGGTTTGCGAATTATGGGCGAGTGGTTGGGGTATAAGAACTACATAAGAGAGAGTATATTCCAGGGCCTCTGTCCGGCAGATCACTGAGACTGAGGCAACATAAGTATTGTGTTGAAACTCTCTCCTAAGTGAAATGCATGAATCTCTATTAAGCACTGATATCAGTGAAATATCACTGCCCTGTCTTAATCCAAGAAGGTGTAGTTCTCAAGATTGGTCTATTTGTCACTCTTCACTGTTTAATAGGTTTGTCCTCACAACGACGTGTATTTGGCGAAAGGAGTGGACTCAGTACCCCCGGACATCACGATGGAGTGATGATATGTCTAATGAGGACTGGAGACTCATTCAAATCGTGTGAGTGAATCAATTAATACTAAGAACATTTTAAGAGGACATGACCCAATATCTCATGACATAGGATCAAATATATAAACAGGTTGTGAGGACAAACCTATTAAACAGTGTAGAGTGACAAATAGACCAATCTTGCTAACTACATCTTCTTGGATTAAGACAGGGCAGTGATATTTCACTGATATCAGTGCTTAATAGAGATTCATGCATTTCGCTTAGGAGAGAGTTTCAACACAATACTTATGTTGCCTCAGTCCCAGTGATCTGCCGGACAGGGGCCCTGGAATATACTCTCTCTTATGTAGTTCTTATACCGCAACCACTCACCCATAATTCGCAAACCTTGATGGTCCTGAAGAAGGTGGTCGTAATTTGGCTAATACCACCGAAACGTGCGTCAACCAGTTCTTGTGTTTGCCCAACCCACAACACGGTCACGGAGACTTTAAACATCTTTGTCCCCTGTATGACCACGAGTGTATGTGTTCTTGGGTGGGTTGATAGTGTGGATGGCATGTGCGAGTATGAGTGTGGATGCAAGAGGTCAGTACGAGTGTGTGGTGAATTTATAGGGGTTGGTTATAGATAACATCATTTGTGTGCAAATATGCCTATGAACTGTACAACACAATTGTAAAAAAAAGAAAAATGGATAAAATCTTGAATATAATGTATGTATTTTTAACTTTTTTGATACAAATAATGAAATATATCATGTTAAAAAATAAGAAATAAATAAAAATATTTTTGATAAAGTAGCAAATGTTGCATGTATCATGTCTCAGATTGTAGGTTAATAACCCATTGGAGCTCTTTTTGCCCTACAAGGAAAGAAATATAGGTCAAGTGGGAGGTTCTTAATAGTTTTCCTTTCTTTCAGTCTCCACATAACTGAAACAGATTTTCATTCCTGAAAATCCTAGAACATCAATCTTGGCCCCAGTGTAGCTCACAGTATTGATGTCTAGTTGTGATAATGCCATACATTCTTCACCTAAATGATCTACCAAGTACTTTTCCCCCCACCATAAAACCTTCAATTTCTTCCCATCAAATTCAGCTCCACATTCCATCTTGGGCAATCTTCCAGCATCTACTGGCTCATTACTTTCTTTCACATTCAAAATTGCATTTGTTATCCCTTCCTTTACATTCTCAATACTTCTATTTGAATCAGACCTACAGACACAAGCATAATGGCCTTTATTGCCACACTTTCTACAGATGGAGATTCTTGGGAAAAAAAGCCTGACTGGTTAACAGGTGTCCTGGATCACTGCTTCTATATGATTTACTTTTAGAATCACAGTCCTCTTAAGTAAATTTCCCTTTCCCACCTCCTACACTCACTTTTTGCACACTTGTAGATTTTCCAGAACCAGCCACAGTACCATGAGCTATCTTAGGCACTACTTCCATGTTCAATTTCAACCTCTCATCCCTGTAGTTCTTTCATCCATCCCGTGGTGTTTTGCATTACCTCAACAATCTCAACAGCATATTTGAGAGGAGGATTTTTTGTCAAGAGTTTCTCCTGGATTCTCGGGCCCTTAGTGCATCTCATCAACTGGCCCCGTATTAAGGAGTCATTCAGGTCTCCAAAGTTGCCTGTATGTGCCAACATTTTTAAACAAGCAATATAATTGCCAACTTTCTCTGTAGTTCCTTGTGTTCTGGCAAAGAATTTATGTGACTCCAAAAGCACGTTAATGCAAGTCCCTAAATGTCTTTCAAGCATTTTACAGTCATCTCATAGATGTCTCTTGGTTTTCCTTCTCCATTCCCTATGGTCATCTCATTAGTACTGTCATAAATACTATGACCATTAATGGGCAAAATGTGCAAGGTAAAATTTGTCTCCCCTATAGCAACTCAATATGAGTGAAAGAGTCTATTCCATTGTTTGCATGGGAGAAATGGGTCACTCTTCTCAGAGAAAAAGAAAGAGTGTTGAGACATACCCCAGCCACAGCATCACAAAAAGCATCCTCACATTCAAAGTAGATGTGAGGACTCTTATCACCAAATGCCAAGGTTGCATTTCATGTAAATACGCATCATTTTTCATATTTTTTCAGAAATTTGTGTAATTACACATAAGCAAATTACATGAAGTTCGCACAACCTTCTCTCCAGTGAACCAGAAATACACACTTAGGTCCTGATTTAGATCTTGGTTGGATGGGTTACTTAGTCACAACAGTGAATGATATCCTGTCCGCCGATATATAAATCCCATTATATCCTATGGAATTTATAGTTTGCGGACAGGATATCCATCACTGTTGTGACGGAGTAACCCGTCAATCAATATCTAAACCAGGCTCCAAGTTTTGATCTAGGAGAGCAGGGAAGAACAATTCTGAACTAATACAAAGCAAGTTCACCTGCAAAGTATAAAGACCTGAGGAATTAAGAAGAACGGTGTTCAATGGATAAATCAGCTAACAGCCTTAACTTTATACCACACATCATTGACTCCACGAGTTCTCTGGGCATAAGGCTCAACAAAAACCTGAACATGCAGAAGCATATTACTGCCCTCACTATGGGAGCCAACTTCCAATTGAGCATCCTAAGGAAAATAAAACCTTTTCTCCCCCACGACTTCAAATCTGCGGTGAAATCTCAGGTGATCTCCAAGTTGGGCTATGGAAGTGCAACCCTCTGTGGACTCCCGAGATCGAAGACGGCTCCACTCTGGGCCGCTCTATTAACTCTGCTGCTAGACTCATCACTGGCTCAAAAAGATACCACCATATTACACCGGAGCTGAAAACCCTAAATTGGCACCCTTATGAAGCAAGGATACAACTAAAAATTGCTTGCATGACTCATAAAGCCTTACATTACAATACCCCACTATACCTCACACAAAAACTTGTACTATCTGGTGGCCTCAGATCCTCCAGAAGTGCCAGAACCCTTCTGCTGAAACCACAGAAATTCCATAAAAAGAAAACTTATGATCGAGCTTTCTCAGGTATTGCCCCAAGAATTTGGAACTCCCTGCCTCCTGAAATCAGGATGATCCCTTCAACTGTAAATTTAAAAAAGGAAGTTAAAGCGCTTCTGAAGAACAAATTCTTGCCCTAGAACCCCTTGCCTTATACGCACTCAAAGACTCGACCCCTTTCCGTTTTTACCTGTCTTTCTATTGTATTTGATTGGGGTTTTGTCAGAGAGTTATCTCTGTATGCACTTTTCGTACTCACTTTATTCTCAGTTTCCTCCTACCTCCTCCTTTGGGACTTTGTAACATGCTTCGTTTATTCTTGTTCCTTTATTCTTCATGCCTGCCCTGACCTATTATTTGCTTAGACTGTTTATAATTATGAATGCAATGCCGTCAAAATGTTTCTCTCCCCTGGCACTTCTGACCACCCTGTTGTCTGATTTATAGGTCTCTTCTCTTTTTCGCTCACCTGTAAAGCGCTCTGATACCCTCATAGGTCTTGTTCGCGCTATATAACACTTTTTGAATAAATAAATAAATAATGCACCTGCATGAGCCAGTAGAGAAGTCCGAGTGGAGTAGTCTAGATAGTTTTTTTAGACATTTCAATAAAAGCCAAATTTAACATGCATCACTATAAGAACCTGCGCCGTGAATATATGACCCCCTCAGATTATGCATAAAATTAGTCCAAACAGCAGTGCCCTTCAATAAAAACATGGGTTCCAAACCACTTGATAAAGATGGAAGAAAGACTAAGGGGTATATTCTCAAGGACTCATCGCCGATTTAGCAGCACTTTTCCGCCACGAAAGTGGCGATAGATTTATTGCCCTATTCACAAGCCTACGCTAACAGCCGACATCGTCAGTTTACCTGCGATAGCTGCCGCTAAAAACATCACCAAGGCTGACAGCGACAACTAACGCTAATCATATGCAGAGTAGGCATTCCCGTGCAAAAACTCATGATAACACCACTTCGCGATGTTCTCAACGACCAGCCAGATCGGCGATGTGGTCCAAAAACAGGCGATAAGGCACGTCAGCAGCAGGGACGTAAGACCTGCTTTTTTCTGGTTTTAAGTAGGACGAAAACCTGCTGTATAAAGGGAGCTCAGCCCAGAGCCACATCTGAAGACCAACAGATGCCATGGAGCTACTAATCATGCAGCTTGGAGACCAAAGAGGGCCACAACACCCACCGCCACCACCCCCAGGACCACCCCCACCCCCAGGACCATCCCCCCCGGACTACCACCGAGGCAGCGCAGAACAAGACAGCGGACCTTCCGAAAACGCACCAGCCTCAGAGACTTAATGCCAGAGGATGTCATTGCCCACTACAGGCTCAAAAGGACAACCATCCTCCGCATCCTGACCCACATTGCCCACAGGCTGACGGTACCAACACAGCGGACAACCAACATCCCTCCGCAGACAAAGCTGCCGGCTGTGCTGCACTTGTTGGCATCTGGTACCTTCCAACCAACAACTGCCAGAGTCTGAGGAGTCTCACAGCCAGCCCTATCAAAGTTCCTCACACCTGTCTTGGATGCCATCATCAGCTTGATACCCCAGCACCTTCACTTCCCCCACACTGCGCAGGCAAGGCTTCTACGCCATAGCTGGCTACCCGCACATGTTGGGGGCAATTGACTGCACACATGTCCTACTTGTGCCCCCTGCCAACACTGCACACAATTACCGCAACAGAAAGCACACGCATTCCATCAATGTGCAGGCAATAGTGTACCACCGGGGACTGTTCATCAATGTCGTCGCCAACTTCCCAGGCAGTGTGCATGATTCCTACATCTTCCGACAGTCCATCATCAACCAGCGCTTTCAGGATGGCACCTATGGAAATGGACTGCTCGTTGGTAAGTACCAACGGAACACACCACACACCTCAACTCCACAATCATACAACTCACAACTGTGGGAATGCACACGTAACAAAATCACATACAACATGCCAACCAACATGCCCACCTACCAGACACGACAACACAAGTAACTGTGGTAACAGGGGCCAGACATGTAGACAAACCATCCACAAAGGCATAGCCCCTCTGCCACACAATTGCAGAATGTGGGTAGAGGTGGGAACCAAGAATGTGCGAAGGAGGCAAGTGACCCATGAATAAGAATGTACACAATGCCAAGCCTGGCGCTGCTTATCACTGATATTTTTATCGCTGTTGGGCCCTTCGCCACTTTTGCACGTTCGGGTTTCCTTTTTTATCGGCGTCCCAGTAATTTTAACGCGGACATTTGACACGTTATATGGAAACTATCGCCTGTTGCCTGCGTGTTGAGAATACGCCGTTAACACGGCGTTAGTTTCCCGCGATAGACGGTGTTATGTAAAATTGCGTTATCCTAGGTTGGCGATATTATCGCCCATTCTTGAGAATATCCCGCAGAGAATTACTTATTAGGATTTAAATGTTTTTTAGGCCTGGCCCACAGACAGCTTTAGCTGTAATGCCTGCCTCTTGTAATCACAAAAACGAATAAATAAAAAGTTTTTACATAGACTAAGGCTCTTTGGGTCAGCTCTCTTCTTCCATTGATTTGTTCAACTGTCATTCACATTTTGATTCTGCCCACCGCAGCATATAGCAAACCTCACTGGGTCATCCCACTTTGGTCAGTGGTTCTCATGCACTATGAGTGACTCTGTGATTAATTTGTAAAATAGTATGTGGCCAGGGCCGTATATATTTCTCAAGAGGTCACTGCAGTTTACACCACTTACAATCCCTGCAACTGCTGCCAAACACCCGCACCAACAACACCCACCAACTGTTACAGTCTTAGAAAGGTGACACTTTGGACTATACTAGGTGACCCAAAGATGTAAGAGTGGCCTGAGCACCCTGGTATAATTCTTTTTAATTGTATATTGAGCTTTTAAGCACTTTGCTTATATGCTTTATTATAAATAGACTGACAATGACACCGTGTGATGGACTGTCATGAATATGTGCAGGTGTTACGAAATAGGTGGCAGGTCCGAGCACTGGCAAACACCAGCACAAATTAAGCACTGGAGTAACTGCATTTTTCCATGATTACATGTGCACGTCCACCTAAAAAGAAGTGCATTCCAAAGCCAGAGCTGGTGTAATACTTTTTCTTTTCAATCTTTTCAATCAATCATTTTTTTACTCAATCTTATCTGTTTAAGCAAAATCTCCAGGTTGCAATATTTCAAAGCTATTACTAAATTTTCTTTGCCCGAGTAATAAACATATTTTACTATGATGAGTTAAAAGCAAAAAAGGGTTTGTATACCTATCCTAAGTGCACCTGTCTGTTAGAAAACACATTTACTGACCTCTGAATAAAAAATGTAAATTAAAATCGCATTATAATTTAAAAGTATATGCATCTACATTTATGTAGCATTTATTTTTATTTTGTGGCATATGTTTGTAACATAAAATTGCGAAAACGTGGAACCATCATACTTGCGTGCCCATGGAGCAGGTCCTTTCAGTGCACCAGGGGGCCCCATTCCGTCTAACGCCTATGAATCTCTCAGAACTGCTTGAGTCTCAAGGGCCCCTCATCACATCCTTGACGTGGGATTCCATCATTTTGTGTTTCACCACTTCAGTGCCAGCACCATTGGCTTTGCCGATGCTGACTGCTGATAGTATGCAATGCGGTTCCATATTATGCCAGTTATGAGGGGGATTTGCATTGCCCCAGATTATCACCCAGTTCTGCGTTCAGTAATCGTCAGGCATTTCTTTTGAAACCCTCTCCATTTCTTTTCTTATGCCCATCCCTCCCTCCCTCCTGCGCCGTAGACGAGAAATCATCTCTGCTGAACTCCAGAGTCAGCCTAAAGCCCATTTGAATATTTGTTTTAAATGTAATTTCAGATAAACATTGGGACGACTTATCTGAAGAGCCCACTGAGTCACCGCCAGCCCTTGCCGGTGATGCGCTGTTTGCTCAGAAGGTTGTGTCGAAAATACGCACACATTTAGCGGGCTCTTCTATTAAAGGATTACCCATTTATGAAACCAGGCTCACAGACTACCGGCGATGACTATCTTTTCCATTTTGCTTCGGCGCCTCGGTGTTCAATTATATGGAAAGAGCTGAGAAGTGCTGCAGCGCTGGCTGGGGCGGGGGAGAGGGAGAGAGAGGCAGGACATGTGATTAGAAAGCAGGATAGTTTGTCCACGAAATGTCTCTGGGTAAGGGCGCTGTGGTTGTTAGGGCTAACAAATCCACCAGCAAACTGTTTAGATTGATAACTAAGATGGGCAGGTTTGTGCACCTGCTGCAGAAATCTCTGTGTAGCATGTATATTGCAGGTTAAAATCCCATGTGGGCCGAGTCAGCTTTTCACTAAAGATAAGGTATGGTAGACAATGCAGAGTTGGCTACTTCCAAAAGCACTCTCTCAATTTCCGGTTCACTGAAGTCTTGTTTCCGGGAGCAGAAGTCTGCCAGATGAAGAAGCAGTTGGGGCCTGACCACACTCCTGTGGTCCTTCAGCTTTGAGATCTCTGTTGAGACTTTGCCTGGGGCCAACTGTCCCACGTTTGCCTGTTATGTATATTATGTATATTAGTATGGCGCACAGCTCACCCGAGAGGGTATCGTGGCACTGAAGCAGTAGCTTTATGGTCCAAGCCAGTGTCGGGGCTAGGCGAAGAGCTAGGTCTAGCTTATGGTGTAATAGGAAGGAGTCAAGCAGTTGAATGGCCAGGAAGGATTTCAAAGGATTCCAAAGGACACCTCTACTTAAAGCAGTGAATAGAAAAGGTGTAATTTCTGCTGACAAATCATGCATTAATACGCCTTCGGAACTCTTCTTTATTACAGAGAGACGGGGAGAAGAAATAAAGCAGGAAATGTATGAATATTGGTGAGGGGAGAATGGAAGCAGACACTTGGGAAGTACAAAGAAGTACAACAGCCAGTAACTGGGCTCAGGGGGAACATGAAAAGAGACAGTGGGAAACATGCTAGTCTTCTGGGAAAGCAACGTCTTACACTATGAAAGCGAAGCTGTCTTGAGATTTTAGTATTATGCTGTTTTATTTTTGTATAACACAGCATGCACCACTTACATAGCCACTTGGCACTGTTGAGGCATTGGTTGAAAGTCCTTTTCACTCATCGGACATAGCTTTGAGTCATGCTCATATCACATTATTCATGAAGCACTCAAAAGGTTGACCACATTTTGATGTGTTGATCTGAGTGCTGATACTTCCACGGACAGGCTTTCCTCATGGGGAAATGCTGAGTGTTGTGATCTTCTACTGAGCCTAGGTGCATGCAAGATTGACAATGACTGTGGATAGGAATGTGTGTAAGTTGCTTCTGACTCCACTTTGTGATCTTCCTGAGAATGTGTGTTATTGGTATTTCCACTGGAGACCTAGTTGACATCTATGAGACCTCTGGATTAGTGAGGATAGTCATATGTCTGTGTGTGAATGTGTGCTGTGTGTGTGTGTATGGGTTTGGGTAATATACCGCCACTGATTCAATCCCATGTCCAGCGAAGCTTGCTGAACAGTATATATTTATGCCTACTACCCTCCTGGGATATAGACCATCAACCAGCACTCTGCAGTCAACTCTGCCCTGGGCTTTTCTTTCAATCTGACTCCAGGTGTAACCCATCTATTTGCAGTCATCCTCAAGGCCTTGACGCCAGTTGTTACTTTGCCTTCCTCATTTCCTTTACTTGAGTACCCCAGATGAGTGCTTGCCTGGTGGTGATTGATGTGGGCTTGTGGCTGGTGTGACCTATCCAGCCCCAGTGTCTTTTCATGATTTCTTCATGAGCAGAGAGATGGAATATCTGCTGGGATAGGTTGTTGTTGCTGATGGTGTTTGACAAGCAGATTTGGAGGATTTTCCTCAGAAAGGTGTTGATGAAGGTTAGAACTTAGTTTCTGCTCCATACAGAAGGACCGATTTGAATTTGGTGTTAAAAAGCCTTATCTTGGTTTGCAGCGTTATGTCCTTGGAGTTCCAGATCTTCTTTAGCTGAATGAAGGCAGCTTTTGCTTTGACGACTTTTGCCATGACATCTGTGTGGCCTTGCTTGTCTGTCACAATGCCCAGGTAGGTGAATGCCTCAATCTCTTCCAGTGCATTGCTTGCAAGAGTGACTGCAGTTGTGCTGGCTGTGTTAGTCTTCAGAATCTTGTTTTTTTGCCAGAGGATGTTAAGTCCAAGTTGTGCTGATGTGGCTACTACTTTGTCGGTATTCTCTTGCATCTGCAGATGGGTATGGGAGAGTAGGGCCAGGTCAGCAAAGTCCAGGCCACCGAGCTGCATTTAAGGTGTCCACTGGATCCCATTTCTTCTCCTTGCTGTGGATGATTTCTTGATCAACTCTATGGCCAAGAGGAAGAGGAAAAATGGACCCATTGTCATATAGACACCCGCCGGAGAACAATAGATAGTGGCATGCAATTTCTTCAGCAAATCCAAACACATCAAATTTTCACCACAATTAGATGTCATCAAGAATGGCGAATCCACAGTGAAAGGACCTATAGTCAACGCAAGAGGTTTTGAAATGGGCTTACAACCGGTACACCAGAGAAACCAACCAACACATTATTTTGGCCAGACAGAGCCGCCCCAGGGACCACATTTCGAGAAACAGAACTTTTTGTCGCACCTGTGTCCACCAAAAATTCCTTAGTTGAACCTTGCAGGTCTGCTGTTACATAAGGACCACACTGGTCTACAGGTAACAGAACTGGTCCCCCACTCTGTCCCTGGCTGTCCTAGCTATAGGACATCCCTGTCACTTCCTCCACATCATAATCATCATGATAGTACTGTCCTTCACGAGGGTCATCAAAATAATTATTATCAGAGCGACCCTGTGAAGCCACAGCATTCTGAGCCCTGTCTGCCCCACTTGTTCCACGACCCCTTCCCCGAGAACCCCGTCCCCTCGGGACCGCTACCTTCTGCAGAAGCACGGGGCACTCACTACGCCAATGTCCCTCCTCTTTACAGTACGCGCACTGATTCAGACCTAAAGGCGTAGTTACTGGCTGTCTACTAGTGCGCGGAAGCTGACGGGCAGGACCACCACGTCCTCTCCCATTCCCCCTAAAAGCCTGCTGTAGCAACACCTTCGTCTTTAAATCCTTATGTCTCTTCTCTGTCCTCTCCTTTTCCTCATTATCCCTATCTCATTGGAAACTGAAATACTGACCTAGGACTATTCTCAAGTAGCCCTGTAAGCAATCAATGTCATAACACTGCCAAAAACTTGGCCAGGCCCCATATTACTAACAAATACACGATCTTTAATGTCATATAAAATCTGTGGTGCAGCATCCTTAAAACACTGCTCCCAAATACTAATCAGCGTAGCAGACATATGCTTAAGGGCATGCTGTTGTACAAAGGGCTCATAATCTTTCATCACACTCCAAACATCTTCCACACTGTAAATAGGATTACGACCCCACTGCGCAGCCTGATTAGCCATTACCTTTTTCTCCTCATCTCCCACCTCCGACCGCACATATGGACCCAAGCGCTCTTTAAACTTTGTCCAATCTCCATCCCCAAACCCACGCACTGGCATCCCATCACTCAAGGGAATGAAAAACTAGAGAAGGAGAAGCAACGGAAATGTCAGGTACTATCGATACCTAGGGTTGCGTCGCAGGAGAAAGAGCTGTCGAGAGCGATGCTGAGACAATAGGAGTGGCAGGGGTACTAGCAGTCACAGTTGTCACAGGCAACAAAGAAACAGAAGGAAGAGGAGGAGGAGCCGAAGCCAGAGCCATCAAAACAACAGTAGTAGACGCAGGGACAGAGACAGTGGAAGCAACTGTAACAGGTGACTGTGAGTGCATCGGAACAATAGGATATATTCTTTGTGGGGCAAATGGAGGTGGGGGTTGGGTATCTAATAATTCTTCAACAATAGCGTCATCTTCTTCCTGAGCCACATACGATTTATCAATATGTAATCGAAACCTTCTATTTTCACATTCAACACCCTTCTCCTGTTTCTCCCTATCATATGCTACAGCCTTCTGAGTCAAAGTCTGCATTCTTCCTTTCCGGGCCTCTTTTTCTGCCTTCAACCGCTTCTGTCTAGCTGCTTTCTGCCATGTTCTGAGGGAATCAAACATAGACTGCCTACTTCGCTTCGCTTTTGTTGATCAAAATTGCCCGTGAACGGCCACTGCAACTCGGCATTGTCCTCGTATATTTGTGCCATAATGTACTAAACATAATAGGGCCAAGACCATGCTTCACATACATATCAAAATTCGGAGTGCCTTCTGGAGGCGCCGGCTGACTTTCTTCCAATCGAGCATCAGTAGAACAACAACGACAGCACAAAACAAACAATTTACTAAAACTGGGCATTCTCAGAAGAAAACAAGTTCACTATTTATGTCCAGCAAAACAATTGTAATTACTTTTGTCCCAAAGACGGTCCTTAGACCGTACCAAATACAAACCAAAATGGTACCATATCCACAAAGAACCAAAACAAACTCACCTGATATATGCAGGTCAAACAAATCTATTCTCCACTGCAGACTCTTCAGACCAAACTGTCAGATCCAAGGGTTTCGCCGTGAAGGACTCCAGTCCGGATGACCACTGGGCGAGGCACCGTCTGGCTGGACAGAAGGGGCAGCTGCGAGTATCAGGAACTCTTTGTGCAGGGATCTCTGATCCGTCCGTCCGACCCGACGATGGCCTCGACCTCTCCCCCGTCCGCGGAAGGGGAAGGCCCACTCACCCGAAGGAGTCCCTGTTCGGGCGCCAATTGAAGGAAATGGCCCGATTCGGGTCACTCGGGCCACCAATGACCACCTCTTTGCCTTCCACTAAAATGACGAGTCAGTCAGACAGTAGAGAATACAAACCAATAATAGTTTATTCAGAATACACTCAGAGCGGAGCCCAATCTGCCCAGCCTCTAAGGAGTGCTGCAGAGGGACTGACTTCAGCAAGCATAACGATACATTATGTACATTTCAGAGTCAATGAAAACACGCCCACCTTGGAATTTTCCAGAGGGACGCAGCTGGACAGTAAATTACAAAGGAGTAAGTTTCCGTTCTGAGGCCGGGCACACATTATCTATCTCTCAAGCTTACTCTGCCTGTGCCCGCCACTAGACAAGTGGGAGAAGGCTTACATCCCAGAAGAGATGTATGCCCTAATAAGAGCAGTGCATTCATTAGTGTGGCAAAACCCAACTCCGAAGAAACATAACCTAGAGAAGGCCGTTTCTCGAAAATGGAAAAGAATTAGTTTCAATCGTGATACAAAATGGCGCCTGTACACAAAACGGCGCCGCACATGCTAACTTATGTAAAACATTGCAAAAGCATATTTTTTATTCCTACACACATCCTGGAGAGACCACAGGAACTTCTTGGCAATGCAGACATGGTCGATCTGATTCTCTGTTGAAGTGCCTGGGGACACCCACTGTGTATTCTTTTTGTGGGAATACACTACCACCTATCACCAGACTGTTCAGGGCACAGAAATCTGCAAGCTTTTCACAATTCTCGTTCATGTCGCAAAGGCCATGGTTGCCTATGACTTCTTTGTACCCTGTGTTGTTGCTTCCAATCTTAGCATTGAGGTCCCCCATCAGTATGATGATGTTTCACTCAAGGCATTTCTCCAGGTACTGGAGTTTGTTGTAAAACTGCTCTTTTTCCTCTTCTTTGCTGTCATTTGTAGGTGCATAGCACTGGATAACATTCATGTTGATCCTCTTTTTCTTTGTACGGAAGGTCACTGTGATGGTCTGGGATCGTGGGCTTCCCATCCAATCAGAACTCTATTGGCTGCTGACTTTAGCATCAATACTTCTCCCTAAGTATGTGGGGAATTTGCTTCCTCGTGTCAAGAATTCAACAACATTCCTCCAGGAATTCTGTCCAGACTGTGTCCATCTGGTCTCGCTGATGCCAAGCAGGGCAAGGTTGTACTTTGTTTTTTATCTCTGCTGCCATTTGGGCTGTCTTTCTTGTCTCGTTCATGGCCCTCACGTTCCATGGTGATGGTCTTTGTCAAAAGCAGGTGGATTAGCTTTGTGGCTTCCAGGGATCTCTGGCTTTCAACACAAGGTGTCATAGCTCTTCGTGAAGGAGATTTCTCTCTCTCCAAGGCTCCAAGCTTCAAGGTTGATGTTTCTGTAGCTAGGATATTTTTACATGGTGGGGTAGCTAGCCCCACACATAACCCTCCTCCTTTCACAGCTTGGCTTAGGACTGACCAGAAAACATTAAAGGATTTGTGGTGGTTGTGATATTATGAGATGACTTGAGGTGAAGGCTATATTGATTTTGTTTGATGCAGCGAGAGTGATGATGCTGAGTGACTTGGTGAGTGCAACATAATGTTTCCAGTAACGTCCTCAGAACTTGTGAACCATATGAGCATTTCAGTTTGCCTTTATGGCATAGTGTGGTGTTTTTTATTTGATTTATGTGATGTTATTTGAATTGTCATTTGAGTTAGTACATTGAAATGTTGTTGTATGGAGTACTGTTGTAGGATGTGGTGCAGTGTGTAATTGGGGTGATGTGTCTGTGGTGTAGTGTCCTCATTTATGCTGAAGAATATATTTCTGTATGAAGTGGTGTAGTTTTATTTGTCAAGTGATGAGGGCCGGTATGTAGTAGGGTGGATGTAGTGTAATTCATTAGATATGATGCAGTGTGAAGTTGTGTGGAAATGTGAGGCAAGATGTGGTTTTGAGTTGTGTGACATAGTGTGAATCGATGGTGAGAGTGTAGTGCATTGTAGTGGTAGGATGGTGTCATATGGTGTTTTTATGAGTTGATATTGTGCAGTACTGTGCTTTGCATGTTGGTATATTGCTAAATGGAGTGGTATCAATTGGTGTCTTGACATATGTGTTCTGTTAGGATGTTTGTAATAGTCTGTTGGAATGGACAAAATTGCTGAGGGCTTGAGAAAGAAAGTGAGTTAGAGTGGAGGGAGGCGAAGAGTTGAGAGGGGCCACAGGATGTCATCTGACAAAAAACATTGTGTCCCATAGATATTATCTACAAAATAGAGTTAATAACAGAAAATCTATAACCAATGGGCCAATATTTTTGTAACTGATATTTAGCACATGATGTTTATGGCAGACAATGTTTCTTTATACAATATTCTCACATATAGATAAATGCATAGATTTATTCAGTTCCCCGTGTTGGTTCCTTGTGAGTTCAATTCAGATGTGCTTTATACTGTGTCTGTATTTATCCATATTTATTTAGTGTTTTGCGGATAAATGAAGTTGTAAAACTGTACATTTCCATATTTATTTAACTGATAGACACACAGTCATTCTTTGATGTCTGTTGTGTTTTAGCTATTTAAGCTGCCAAATATTACATAACAATACATCAACTGGTAAATATTAGCATTATACCACAAATGTCTGTTAACATATTCCATTATTTAAGGAAATTTCTTCCTGTTTTTTAACTTCCCATGCTGTCCATCTGCTCAGCGGCTATAATTCATGAAGGACAGCACGGAGAGTCACTTAAAAGAATCCCAGTTTTCTGTATTTATCCATGTTTAAAAATAAATGCAGACAGAAAACCTATTGCTTTCTGTCTGTATTTATCTGTAAAAATCCGTAAAAACTGAAAAACAGGAGCCTTATTTACACAGGCTAAAGAGATTTAGGGTTCATCCTGCAGTTCCATCACCACGTTTAAAGGTGGGGAAGGAATAGGTGTTTGACTTGAAAGACTAAGTTGCTCAGCATTTTGAAACCCTTGCCTTGGCAGGAATAATCATGATTGGATGGCCACATCAACATGGGATGCTGGCGGAATTAGAAAGAAAGGAATCGGGTGACAAGGAAGGAGCCCATGGTGGAAAGCTTACTTGGTCTTGGATGACTCTAAGATATATGGAGAGAGGGTGGGTTTATTATGATGGAAGGGGGGATTAAAGGAAAGATAAATGGAGGACAAGGGGAAGAAGAAGGAGCTCACAGTGGGATGGCCTGTTCAATTTCGTATGACACATGGCAGTGTGGGGAATAGAAACTGAAAACAGAAGCAAAAAAAAACCAATCTGTTATGAGTTGGCAAAATTAGACTCAGACAATGTGGGAGAAAGTTAAGAGGCAGACAGTCACTAGGCATGAGGAAAGGGTGTAAACTGACATGTAAAGTCAGTGGGTTGGAAGGCTGACAATCAAAATGGTTGCAGAAGAACCTGAGCTGGCAGTTAGGGCTGTACAGTTCCTATTGGAGTAGGGTATAGACTGATTTGGCTGGTTCCAAATTGAGGTGGCATGGTGTGCAAAACAATGATGGACTGGAATGCCACTCCAGAAATTACTAGTGGCTGAGATTAATTTAAACATTCCATCCATCATGTTTTTGTGTACTTCAATGGGTAGTCTCATTTACCACTGGTGCCTTAGCTTCACATGTACTGTTGCACTCATGCTGCATTACCCTGTTAATCCCATCAGGCAGATGGCTTTCCAGAGGTAACGCCAGAAGATTTTGTTTGCCATGGAAACTCAGATACAACATTACACAGCAAATGAAAGACAGGAAACTAAATGTTAAGTTAAAGCTGTCTCTTCCAAGTAGAACAGTTCTTTATTTATGTGTCAGTAAAATAGGGCTGTTACAGTTATGACAAACCAAAATATCAGATGGTAGTAGTATGTATGGGGTTGACGTATGACCCCTAAACTATTTTAGATCTTTTATGCACTAGTTGCAAAATGTTCATAACATGGGTCTCTATGACCAATGTTATCCCATGGGACAAAATTTGGCTGTCATAGGGTGCTTTGGCGAAAGCTCATGTTTACCAGTTTGTTTATTCCCAGCTAGCCATTGGGTTGGAGGTGCCAGACAAAGAAAACATTTATAAAGTTTGCTGATACACAAAATTCTTAAAACAGAACTGAACCCAGGGTGGTTGCAATGATACATTCTATACCTTAGAGAGGGTTTAACTAGAGACACCGTTGAGATCACATCCACATGATAGCCTTTTTCAAATGTTTAAAGTATCTCTTTGAACCCTCTACTGGATGGCAGGATCAAGAATAGCATGTATACCAATAAAAATGAAGGCTGCAAAATGTATTCTGGGTCGAGTCAAACCAGTTTACCATGGATGTTGCTGAAGACTCCAAATTGTAATTTTAAACCTTTCTCAGCCAGAGGTGGGGATTCTTCAATGCCTCAGCAATATGGCCAGCAAAACTGCATCAGAACAATCTCCTCAAATGCCCCAAATTTAGAGGTGTAGAAAACTGAAAGTTTGCCACTAGTGCTCCACAGTACACCCTTGGAACTGCCAAGCCCCTATCATGATGTTCCAGTACATCATATGGGGTTGGATTTCATGCTACTAAGGAATGTGTTGGTTTGTTGCTTCCCCAATGTTATTTTTCTCATTACCATTGACTGTTTCCATCATAATCAGACGTTCTGATACCTGTGAACTGGAAGGGCAATATTACGCCCCCTTCCTCACAAAAAGTCAGGGTACCATGAACACACACCTCATTGTGTTAACTTGTCTTATCGGCTGATACCAGTTGGTGTTTATTTTAAGATAATGATACAATTATTTAACTCCAAGTGTTATCAAAATTCTGCTCAAGCTATCTTCACGCTTCATGGTAAATGGCAAATACTGTTGAAAATGCTTTGTATATTATGTGGAATCTCTTTCCCAATTGTGACAGGTTCGCTGTGTGAGATCAACTTGCATATGCATGTTTTGCTGTGGGGTTCCTGCAGTAATGAAATGTTGCATTTGCATTTGCTACTACAGCTAGAACAGTCACTTGACAAGTGCATTGACCTTAATATATTATTCAAAGATAAAGATGAGATCGGTAAAACATGAACTTCTCTTTCACAACAGTCTATCAGACCACCTCAATCCCCTCAAAGACACATCATTCAAAGACAAAAACATCGCCTTCCTGAAAAGTAAAGTGAATTTCTATAGACACAATGAAGCTTACTCTAAGCACAGTCATTGCCTCCCTCACATACGGCAACTACCAGATTCATCCTCATGATGCTGTGGAATGTCAATCTCTTTTCAGAAGACCTCAGGAAATACTGCCCATTCCCCAACCTTTCATTCTTTGGCAATATCCCAGCTAAGCAATTGAATCAAGCATCATACCTTTCAACATGAGCCAGTAAGGTTTGGGCTGCAGTAAAGCAGAAAGGCAACAAGCATGGAGATCCTTTAAAATGGCTTCCACACCACTAATAATGGTAACCCATGTTTTCTTGCCCTGCTAAACCTCTCTGCTGGAATCCGAATCTGGTCCGTCCATCTTTACTCAACCCCCACCTCTGCAAGAATGTGCTTCGATGACCCTGTCCTGCAGTGGATCACTTCCTATATGACCAGAAAGAACAGCTCGTCAAGAAATTGGGCTGATTTAGATGTTTTTGGAGAGGGAACTTCGTCGCAATGACGACGGTGTTCCTTCACCACCTACACAGTGGTCTGCCTAGGTTTGGCAATGGCGGTGACTACTCCATCACTGCCGTAGCCAAACTTCTCAGATGGCCCGATGGAGTAAGGGCCATTGTAGAATTGACTATATGTCCACCCGCACATTTAGGATGGGTGGGCATGTAGCAGTTTTTATACTGTCCAGCTCCGCCAGGGAAACTCTGGTGATAAGTGACACTAAAAAACACACTGTCTTTTTCATTTTCAAAAAGAAAGTCCCACTTTGTGATTTTCATTATGAAAAGAAAAAAGAAAACCGTTAGGTGCAAGGCTCTATCATGTTAACGGAGCCCTGCAACATACTGCGAAAAGCATAGACAAGAGCCTCTGTAAAGGCGGTTCCTGCCAATGCTTTAGAAATGACCGCCAGCTTGGTGGTCACTTCTAAATTCCACGTGCAGCTACACCACCACTCCATTGCCCTGGTGGAGAAACAGGCACCTGATGATATATAAATCAGCCCCAAAGTCTTTCTATAAGGTTTTTAACAATATGAATTGTAGGGTGTCTCAAGTATCTATTCTGTCACGGGTCATGTTCAAACTCTACATGGAAGCATACATGAAACCATAAAGTTCTGCTTGAAGGCCTCACCTAATAGGAACATTGACCACCTGAACACTACTTTTCTACCATTCAAGTCGAGATGGGAAAAGCCCACGTGAAGTTGCAGTCCTGAAAATTGAGTTTAACAGTTTTACCTACAACAAAAGTAAAGCTCTAATGTAAGAATCCCTCTTGGCTTTGAACTTTGGATTTGAATTGAGCTGCACACCAACCTGCAGAGTGGGTCAAATCAGTCAGGTTCTTTAATCACAGTAATCTCATTTTGAAGACCCCCCCATAGCTAAGAAGACACTGGCAGCATGCCACCAGCTGTCACTCATGAATAAAATCAAGACATTTTGTTTTTTAAATATCAAACTCACATTTGCTGCCAGACTCATCAGAGAACTGAGGAAGTATGGTAAGGTGACTACCACACTTCAACCTTGCTTCCTGTTGACATCCTCTTCAGGATTTGTGGCATTAAATACAAGTTAGGTGCACTCACCACGCCACCCTAATGGACTATCATAATATTTCAGGTGACCACTAAAGCACCCAGAGATTTGGAAAATGTCAGACTGGAGACCGAGTAAGATACAACCATGCATGTCTAAACCGTGCATGCCTTAACAACGTGGCCTGAACTACTACCGCGTCTTTACCACGCATGCCTTTAGCATGCATGCCTTTACAACAAATTTCGTTGTAAGGGCATGTTTGCTAAAGAGATATGCATGGTAAATTGCATATTGTATCCCAACTGCCCTGCGCCCTAACACCCAATACCCCAGCCCTAGCCCTTAAAACTACCCTGACTTCTAACCCTGCCGCATAAAACGACATCAACCCCACCCCGCCCTGAGCCCTAAAACTGACACCGTCCTGCCCTTAAATCTACCCCTTTCACTTCCCCCTACAACCTTTTATCTGTGATATGCAGGTCACAAGATAAAAGTCCAAGGGTAATAAATATTAAAGGAAAGAAGATACATAGCAAAGCTGAGGAGTCAGTCAAAGGGGTACAGAAAGAAAAAGAAACAATGGCAATGAGGAAAATATGTAAGAGGCTAATAGAGCGAGAGAACAAGAAAAAGAAAGAAAAATAAGACGGCACAGAAAGAAAAATAGTGAGAAAGGAAGGAAAGGAAGGTGGAAAGGAGGAAAGGAAAAAAATAAAAGAAAGGGAGAAAAAAGGGCGAAAGGAAGATGCAAAATAGAGGGAAAGAAAGTAAGAAAAAGAAAGAAGGATGGCAGGAAGAAGTAACAACACAATCATAACAAAATAGAAATGCAAAGAAGCAAAGCAAAAAAACAAAATGAAATATTCAAAAAGAATTCTGTAAAAGAGGAATGTGAGACAGAGGAAAAGGAAGGAAGAGCAATGAAAGAAAGGAAAGAGGAAGATAAATAAAGGATAAAAGAAGTAAGGCATAATGAAAAGAAAGGGAGAGTAAATGGCAGGAAGATGATAAGTACGGAATAAAAAGAATGAACAAGGAAAAGGAAGAAAGAAGTAAAGAGGGAGAAAAGCAATGTAAATTAAATCATGAAGGGCAAAACGGTAGCAAGGAGGCAAGATGGAAGGAAAGAATAATGGACAGAAGGAAAACAAGATGGGAAGAAGGAATTAAAAGAGAGTGAAAAGAAGGAAAGAAAGAATACTATAAAGTTAAAAAGAAAATTTATATAAACTAGGAAAGAAAGGTAAAAAGATAGAAGGTATAAATAAAAATGAGCGAGAAATAAGGAAAAAATGAATGAAGAATAAAAGGAAAGAAAGACCATGGAAAAAAGAATAGCGTAATTGTACAAAGGCAGAGAAGCAAGAAGGAAAAACTGGAAAACATGCAGCTGTTCGGCCTCACTCTTTTAAAATTGTGCTCTAAAAGCATCATTTTGCACAATTTTCTCCATTGGAGAGAGTGGAACAATTCTCACAGGCCTGCATAGAAATAGTCGGGATTTCTCACTTTACTCACATGTTCAGTGTCAAGTGGCTCAAAATGGGGGGCATTTTATTTTTCTGGCTACTCCCTTGAAGACATCAGTTACCCCCTGTAAATTATGAGACCTTGACAAATTTCCCATTAAATGAGCAGCTCTTGCTGGGTTGCACTAGCAGATGTCACCCTGAGGCCGCAGTATATATGTAAGTGTTTCCGTTAATCCAGCAGGAGTTGTAGTTTCTGTGTGTGCGCCCGTCCTCCAGCGCACTCACAACCAGCAGCCTAGCATGCCTCTCTTGCAGCAGCATCGCTCTTCCATGGAGCAGCAGCACTGGCCTTCCTTGCCAGTGATTTTTCAGAGGCTTGCGCGAGCTAATCTGCAGGCTCACAAACCTTTCAGGCCTTTTATTGCATCCACATGTTTGCGGAGTGATACGATTTCCGCCTCACTGAGGGCTGAAATGAATCACCTCTTTGCCTCCAAAGTGTTTACTGCTGTCTAATGAAAGGCCCCGTCTTCAGCTCTCGGTGCTGCAGCATTGTATCAAAGCCCTGGCTGTAATGCAAGTGCTTAATCTTCTAATTCATTTTCTCTTGCTGGCAATCCTTTGTAAACAGAGCATTCTTAAAGGTCACGTCATCCCCCTCAGTGGAAAGTCCTGGTGAGCAGTCACGTGGCCCAGTCGAGAGGACACTCGGCTCTGGGAGATAACCAACCTACCTTTTAGCAGTGTTGCAAAGCGTGCTACCATAATGGCTCCCCTTGCCTGCATCCTCAAAAAGAAGTGATGCTCCACCTGGTGAAAGGCATGAAAGCAGGGTGGAGACATCTGTTGCGGGTCACCACTAATGGCCTCATGACGAATATCCTGAATGCAGGGGTGTTAAATGTGCACCCCAGACAAAACTGTGAACCCCAGGTGTTGCAGAGGTATGAGGGATTCTAGGTTGAACCCTGATAATTCCTTAAGAAAAGAGAAATTACCAGGGGATTTGCTATTTCTGTGTCTTATTCCCCAGTAATTCCTATTATTCCCTCTGCGTTTTCACAGCCAAGATCTTTACATGAAAGAAAACAGTTCCACATTATTCCCATGCAACTCTAATTCTGAAGGTAATGGCAACTGCTGTTACTGGCCCGGGCCCCATTAGCACTAAGGCCTGGGAGTAATTCAAATTAGGCCAGCTTGGCTGGTGTGGTTCACTGAGTTGCCTTCTTAAGACTATAATGTATCATACTTATCCACTGGCTGGATAGACCTTGAGAATGAAACGTTATTGGTGATGTTTTTGCCAACACGAAGCAAAAAAATCTAACTGTGAGACAATTTGAAATCTGGTGGGGCTCTCATCATGAGAACTTATTGGTTGCTGGATGGCATCACCGGCCTGCGGGGACCGAATCTCCAAAGTGAGAGGTAAGGCTTTGCCTGCATCTCACAGGGATCACAGAATCTGTTCGGCCTGTGGGAGTCCCTGACTCCTTACTGCAACATCACCCTGCCCTGGGAAGGGAAGGCGGCCCTGCATGTTGCCTGGAGCCATCCCCGGTGGCAACCGGGCCTCCCAGGACAAAGCCATTTGGATTAAACAAGGATTACTTATTAGCGGAAAACACATAGGCAAGCATCTTCTAGATAAATATGTTTGTGTTGCATAATATTAATAAGACATTACATGGTTTTAGTACAAATTAATTAATACTGTGAGAGAATTGCTTCCGAGCAAGTCTCATTGTGAGTCCTTGCTCCATCAATCCCCTCTCTGATGGCGTTTCTGAGCCATCAAAATTACCTACAACCAGATGCCAACTTAACATATTTCCGTCACATTTTCATTTTTACACTGTCTATTCTTATCCTTTCCTTTCAGTTTCTTGTAAATTTCACTTCTCAGGTCTTCTAATTCAATCTCATCAAATTTCCTTTTCTTGCCTCTTCCTGTCACCCTATATGTTTCCTTCTTTCGACAACATTTGAACCATATCATTATTGACAATACTGTTATTGCTATCCCTACTAAGGGTACTATTATTTGACCTATAAATCCTTTCCCTACATTAGTAAACCAGGTACCAATTGGCGCAATGCTATTTGTCAATCTTTCCCATACACTATCAACTTCCAGTGGTTTCAGTTCCTTCTCAAGTTTAGTAATATTCTTTATATATGTTCCGATTTCTGTACTTTTGTCCGGAATATATGTGCAACAATGTTTTGTTTTCAACATTTTACAGACTCCGCCCTCTTTTGCTAATATTATATCAAGAGCAAGTCGATTTTGCATAACCATAGATCTAATCGCAACCATCTCCGCATTAATCATTAGAAATCCTCCAGCAGTATCCGTTGATAAATGATCAACCACTGTAGACAATTTACATATTCTCCTTGAGTTCAGAATTACTCCCACTGAAGGTATCAATGCACCAAATATATCACCTACAATTTCTGAAAAACTAGCTCTCTTACTACGTGTTAGTTCACTATTATTTTCATTGCTCCCAGTGTTTCTTTTTACGTGGTATATTTTTGGAAAAACTATTCCAAAATAACAACTTCCATACCACCGTGCAGGAAGCCTAAAGTAAGCCTTATTCCCACACACATAATATATTCCAGGAAGAACTGAATCTGTTCCTCCTTTTAGTCCCCAACCTCCAAGAATTAAGAAATTATGTTCACATTCACTGGTACCAATAAAAACATTGTTATATTCAGTTTTTAACCTATGAAGACAAATTTTCCCTGTCTTTTCAAAATCTAGAGCCATAGCAGCTTGAGCTTTGCCAGGTGTATAAATACCCTCTTTCTTAGTCCAAGGTAGAAGATGAGCCTTATGCTCAGATGCCTTCTTTTGGAAATTCTGTCTTCTATCTTCAACTAAGTTTAAAAATATCTTCTCTTCTTCATGTAATGAACATGTTAGATTTCTTCTATGTGCATGTGTTATGTCTATTGACTTCATCGTTAAGAAAAATTCTCCCATAAACTGTGCATCTTGACTACTAAGCACTGGGTTCAGATTCTTTCGAATAGGAACCTCCGAGAATATCACATCTATATTTGAATAATAATACTGAAGTTTCCCTGTTCTATAAAATAAACTAGTTAGTACACTACATGATATACCATAAGTTAAAGGTAAATGATGATAGGTTAAACCTTCTGCTACTGATTCAGGTAACTTCATACAGTCATAACAATCACTAACATCCATTGTAGCTACGTACTGAAATAATAATTTAGTAAAGACATTTAAGCTAGTATCATTATCTGTTACCACGTGATGAAAATCTGGTTCATCTTCTGCTTCTATTTCTACTCTATCACTTTTCAGGTTATCTATCCTTCCCTTGGTATCGTTGTTATTCTTTTTGTCCATTATCATAAGGTAAGGAATTGCTACAATCACAACTAACCACACTATAAGCACCACTACCAGACTACATATGCATATAGCACAGCATCTTTTACAACATTTCCGTTTCGGTCTCCCAGAAACTCTGTCCTCAGCCATTTTTGACTAAGAAGATTTCTCTTTCTTTTTTATTTTTTTTTCTCAAAATTTTAATGTTATCAAGGTGGTTTCACTTCTTTTTCATAAGTCAGTTCTGCACTTGTTCCTTCGTCACCACTTTCACTTGTCTCTGAACTTTCGCAGTCTTCGAGAATTATATAAGTCCAATCATGACCTTTAAACTTATTGTTCACGACTTTCAATCTTTTGCTTTTTCGTTTTTCAGTCCCACTTGTTTGTCCAGATAAGCTCGTTACTTCATTTATTTGTTCTGGGTCTTCACTTCGTGTTACTATATGGTATTTTACTCTTTTAATGACACTAGGCCAATGATCACCCCTTCTGACTTTCTTGTTTTGCACTGTATCTTCACCTTCCGAGTCTTTTCCAAAACCTCCTTTATTATCAAGGTGTGGCACAAATTGTTTGTCCTCGATTTCAGTTTCCCACTCTATCTGCTCTTGTTCGGGTCTTATTGATGTTTCTTCAGTTGCCTGAATGTGAGTCTCTGCTAACTGGCCCTGTTCAGGATTGACGTCTTCTTGCTTGATATTTTCATGTTCGATGTTTTCTTGATTTTCTTCTCCCTGACGTGATTTTCTTGTCCTAACTGGTTCTGATCAGGGCTTATTGCACTCTGTACTTCTGCAGCCTGACCGCGTTCTTCTGAACCTGTCTGTCCCTGTTCAAATTTTGTTGTTTCATTGTCAATTTGAGCCCAATTTCCTTTCCCTATCTGGGCCTTCTCAGGTTCTCTTATAGTTTCAACCTCCCTATCCTGAGCTTGTTCTTCTTCACCTATCTGGTCCTCACTAATTTCTTCTAATCTAGCTCTGCTCCTTGTTTTGATAAAAACTTCAGGTATATCAACCACTGGTATCCAGTCCTGACTTGTGCTCGGTTGTTCTTCTTCAGCTACTCGTGAATCTATCACTTGAGATTCTTCAGCTGTACAACCTTCTGCTTCCTCAGCTATTGATGCTGACTGAGGATCTCTTTCTTCAGGAGCTGGCACCCTTTTGGTATGGCTTACATGAATCCAATTAGGTAAACCTGCACATTTCACTGCTGTGTTTGTAACCAATATAACCTGACAAGGTTCGCCCCACCTGGGTGATAAACATGTTTCTCTTTTTGTGATGTTTCACTACCACCCAGTCTCTGGGGTTCAGATCATGCTCTTGTTCAGGCTGCCTGGAAACTGCATCTTCTCGAACCTGGTGAGAGACAGAACGCACTAGGTCAGCCAATGCTTTGCAATAATCTAGAACCATATCATCAGTTATGTTCAGCAGTTTATTTCTAGGTACATGGGCTTGTCTCATTGCTCTTCCCATGATGATTTCATGTGGACTCAATCCTGTATTTCTATCAGGAATGCTTCTGAGTCCCATTAAGACAAGAGGCAGTGCATCTTGCCAACCTAACGATGTGGATGCACACATCTTTGACAATCTTGATTTTATTGTGCCATTCATTTGTTCAACCACTCCAGAAGCCTCTGGGCGGTACGCACAGTGCAATTTTTGTTCAATTTTAAATGCTTCACAGATTATTTGAATTACATCGTTATTGAAGTGACTCCCTCTATCTGATTCCAAAGTTACTGGGAAACCGAACCGTGGAATGAGTTCTCGTAATAATAGTTTTGCAACTGTTATGCTGTCATTCCTCCTGGTAGGGTAAGACTCCACCCACTTTGAAATCAGACACACTATGACAAGTACATATTTCAGTCCTTTACATGGTGGTAACTGGATGAAATCTAACTCCAATCTCACAAATGGGCCTTTTGCCTTTCCAATTTTTCCCAAACCAATTACTGTTTTCCCTCCTGGATTATGCATTTGACAAGTTAAACACCTCTGGCAAAGACTCTCTGCTGCAGCCCTAAACTTTGGATTGTACCAATTTTGTCTGAAAAGTCTAATCATGGCATCTCTCCCTACATGTGTCTCTCCGTGATACATTCTGGCCATTTGTGAAATCAGGCAATCGGGCATGACTGGTCTGCCTTCTGAATAAACCCACACGTCATCATCTGTTCTTCGTGTACACCCTATTTTTATCCAAACATCCTTTTCACTCTCCTCAGCATCATCCTGCAATCGTCTCACATCATTTCATGTTTCAGGTGTTGAACATAGCATAAGTTGGCAGCTGATTCCCATTTTTTCGATTTTTCTGTTTACTGCCATTCTATTTCTGGCACAGTGTTGAGCGATTATGTCTGCGTATCTGTTACCGGCTACCACCCAGTCATCTACTGACTGGTGTGCGGCACATTTCACCACTGCCAATTCTTTTGGTGATTGTATTGCCTCCAATAATTCTTTTACAAACTGCCCATTTTTGATTGGGGATCCTGAAGAAGTCATAAAATCCCTCTGCATCCACAGTTGGTCAAAATCATGCACAACCCCGTACCCATATTGACTGTCCATAAATATGGTTACTTTTAGATTTTTCCCAATTTTGGAGGCTTTGATCAAAGCAATTAATTCAGCTACTTGTGCAGATTTGACTCCTGGTAAATAGGATGCTTCGACTATTCCAGAAAGTTCACATACAGCATAAGCTGCACTCAATTTGGCATCCTCATGCCTTTGGCATGAGCCGTCCACAAACAGCTCCCTGTCTGGGTTCTTAAGAGGCATTTCCTGTATGTCAGGGCGAGGTTTGGTACACAACTCTGTGACTTGCAAACAGTCATGTTCTGGTTCGTCCCTGACTTCTTCGCAATATGGATCTGGTAACAGTGTAGCAGGATTTACAACTGTGCACCTAGCTATGGTCACATTTTCAGCTCCTAGAATTATTCGCTCATATCTTGTCATCCGACTAGGTGTGAGATGCTGAGTTCTAATTCTTGTCAACAGGATTACAACTGCATGTGGGACGAATACCTTGACAGGGTGTCCCATTACTATTGACTCACTTTGTTCAATGCTCATACAAGTAGCAGCTACTGCTTTTAAACAGCCTGGCAATGCTGCGGCCACTGGGTCTAATGTAGCAGAAAAATATGCTATAGGATGTCTGTCCAGTCTATGTCTTTGTGTTAAGACTGAAAGTGCACAACTTTCTCTTTCATAGCAAAATAATGTGAATTCTTTTGTATAGTCAGGCATGCCCAGGGCAGGTGCCTCACACAAAGCATTTCTTAATTTTACAAATGCACTGGCACTTTCATCATCCCATTCAACTAGATCTTTTGCTTTCTTTTTGGTTAACTGAATTAAAGGCTTTGCTAGTAGTGAAAACCCTATGATCCATTGTCGACAGTATCCTACTATTCCAAGAAACATTCTCACCTCTCTTTGTGTTACTGGCATTTTCATTTGCTTAATTATTTTTATTCTCTCAGAGGTTATTCTTCACTTTCCTCTTTCAATTTGGTGTCCCAAGTACTTAACTGCTGTTGTACAAAATTGTAACTTTTCAGGTGACACTTTGTGACCTTCCTCAGCCAAATGATTGAGAAGTACAATCGAGTCGGTGACACAATTGTCATAAGTTCTAGATGCGATTAACAAACCGTCTATGTATTGTACCAAGACTGAGTTCCTAGGCATTACTACTTTTTCTAGACACTTTTTCAGTATCTGATTGAAAATGGAGGGACTTTCTGTGTACCCCTGAGGAACACGATTCCACACATAAACGTGATTTTCAAATTTGAACGAAAACAAATACTGACTATCTGGGTGCAATGGAATTGAGAAAAATGCTTGGCACAAATCAATTACTGTAAACCATTCTGCATTCCATGGTATTTGGTATAGGATCACTGTAGGATTTGGTACTATAGGACAACAAGGTACCACAATTTTATTAATTTTCCGCAAATCCTGAACGATCCTATATTTTCCACTAGGCTTTTTCAACCCCATGATTGGTGAATTACAAGGGCTACTCATAACTTCTTTTAATATACCTTGTTTCACCATTCTGCCAATTTCCTCAGTAACTTCTGCTTTCACTTCAGCACTCATTTTATACTGTCTGGTATTTGGGAAAATTGCGCCTTCCTTTACAGTGATCTTCACTGGGTCTATATTTGCCATCAGACCTACTTCTTTTCCAGTAAAATCCCATACCTTGGAGCTCACTGTAGTTTTTAACTCTTCTGGTAATTCATCTTTGGTTATCAAGGAGAACATTCATCTACCTCCGTACCTTGCTTGGCTATCATGAATTTGTAAACATGATCTTCATCTGGGGTCTGTATTGCAACACCATCCGGTGTACAAAAAATAGTGCAATTCATTTTGCACAGTAAGTCTCTGCCCAGTAAATTTACTGGACTGGAATCACACACCACAAATTGATGCATTTCTCGGAAGTTTCCAATTCTTACTTCCATGGGTTCTGTAAGGGGTGTTATAATCTTCCAATTGGCTACACCTACCACTTGGATAGCTTCTCCAGAGAGAGGGAGGTCTGGGATGTCTACTGTTCTTACAGTAGAACGGGTAGCACCAGTGTCCAAAAGAAAGGTGATATCATTACCTTTTACTTTCCCTTTAACATATGGACCTGACTGATCTACCGGCAAGGATGCGCCAAGTACGCACTCCTTCTCCCCCTCTCTTAGGCACCGTCATTGATAATCATATGGATTAAAATCATCCTGTAAAAGAAACTGTGAAGTTACATATTCATTCTTACCACTTCCTCCTTGATAATCGATGTCTGTACCGTGCTCTTCTCTACTTACATTACCCTGTATAGGGGCAGGTGGCAACTGACTCTGAGGATTTACACCCTGCTGTGAGTCGTTCTGCATCTGTGGATTTAAATTATGATTTGGGCCATTATTATTTTGAATCTTTTTACATTCGTTCTTCCAATGTCCCAACTTTCAGCATCCATGACAAGGAAATTTCTTTTTAGCCTCTTCTCTACTCATTCGTCCTCTTACCTTTCCACCATTTCCTGTGTCACCATTCGATCCAGATTCTTTTCCCTGACTTTCAGATGGATTATCTAAATTAATTCCCTGTCGCTCAGCCATTTTCACTTGAGCCCACATCACTTTTTCTTGTAGTTTCTTGTGCCTATCTTCAATGTCATCCCCACAATATTTAGCATATTTCAAAATCTCATCGATAGGCTTTCCCTGCCAACATAACATATGTTGCTTAATCATCTGGCAAATCTCTGGTTTAAGACCATAAACAAATCGATAGACAAACTGACTCATATTTTTGTCTCCAATATCTTCAAAACCACTATACTGTTTGAACACCTGTAATAGACGTTCATAGTAGGCATGTACCGATTCATTTGCTTCTTGGGTTGTTCTGTCTATTTTCACCCAATCTGTTTCTTTTGGTGGTATTTTCCCTTTCAAATAAGTTATTACCTGGTGATACTTCTTCATCACATCATTTGATGGAGCACCTGTCTTTGGATCCCTAGGATATTCTTCACTAGGCCAGTCGATTGTAATTTTACAGTCTGTCCATAAATAGGCAGGTACCACTATGTCAAATAAATCATCTAGATCCTTTAACAAAACCTTTGAAACCTTCACAAACCTCTCAACCTGCTTGTACCATTTAATCCGTTTTTCTCTCAACTTTGGAAAATCATTTGTAAATGACAAAATGTCTTGCCTACTCCATGGGACATGGACGTAGCCTCCTCCTGGAACCTCACGCATTGGATACATCTGTTCTACCTTTCCTGTTTCCTTCAATAAATACTCAGATGTCATTCTATTTGAACGTGATTCTTCCTTTTTCTTTGACCATCTAGTTTTCCATCTATCCAATTCTCCCCATTTCTGTAAGACTGTCATTAATTCTTTAATTTGTAATTTTCTACCAGATGTATTCATATTTTCTAAGTCTTTGTCAGTAAATTCTGCTCTATATGGTCTCTGCAACACTTTTGACTTCCTTATTTCAATTCCCATCTCTGAGGCCAAATCCGTTAACTTTTTATGGAATATTTTTGCATTTCTGGTTATGCTCCTACACACGAACAATAGTTCTTCTTCACTGTAGGCATTTAAACGATCTACTCCTACGTTGCCTGCTATCATTTCTTCTAACTCGACTTTTAATTTATAAATGTCCAAAATGTTTGGGGGTGAACTCTGTCTGTCTATTCCTTGTGCCCATCTTTCTAAGTCTTCTGGAGTTACTACGGTTGCACTTTTAGTTCCTGAAGATGTTATTATATTTACATCCTTTGAGCAACCAGGTGTGGTTCTTCTGGGGGTGCTATTTGCAGATTCTCAAAAAGGCAAATCCATCAGTGAAATCATAGATTCACAGTCACTGATATGATCATCAATTATTACAGCTTCATGTTTAGGAATATCCACAGGTGTAGTCTTAGCTAGAGGTTTCGGGCAATTTACTTTGTCGCCATATAAAGGGACCACGGGACCAATGGTTACAGGTATAGTCAAGGAATCAGGATGTACATTCAACTGTGTTATTTTCTGTATTAACTCTGCTCTATTTCTGTCTAAAGCCTCTTTTTCCTTATCCTGAAGTACTCTATTAACTGGTGGATTATGCAGTACTCGAGGTACTAACGGTGTTCTCAAAACAGGTGCGCTTGGGGAACATCCACCCAACTCTTCCTGGTATGGTGGAGGGTTCTTTAATATTTCTTCCATGAATTCATCTTCGGATTCTCAAAACCCTGTCATATGTCTAGTCTTTTCTTTGCATTTGCTCTCTAGCTGCTCATCAGCCATGAATACTGGGTACAAACCTTCACTAATCATCGCTCGTCTCCACTGTTTCATCTGACTTTTTCTTGTCCCATTCTGGGTTCTAGGGAAAAATCCCCTATAGCCCCTATTGCTCCTGGGTCTATCACGTTCAAATGCTTCTGTCTCCCATTCTTCTAGGGCTTCGTACTGCGTTAATCTTGGTCTGGGTTCTAATTCATTCATTCTCATTCTTACATTTTGAAGAATTCTCCCATTGAAAGTACCATTCTCTGGGAAAGCTAATACTCCGTCATCTTTTGTATATTCTATCCAATTTTCTAACCATACACAAGTATGATAACCCCTTTCCATCATCATGAATGAGGCGGGCGTTTTTGCTGGTGGGATGAGAATTCCTTCCCTAGTTTTGATTGGCTTATCCTTCTTAAAGTAATTCTTAATCTTTTGTAGGAATGACAATTTTCTCTTTTCTCTGTACATTTTGGGTAAATATCTATGTATTGAATTATATTCTGCAAAACCTAAAAATCTCCTGTCTGGACGTGTTCCAATCAAAGTCGGATCGTGTTTCCACATACAATTTCCACTGTCCACTAATATTTCGACTTTTATTCTGACAACCAATCAAATTCCAGCTAACAATTGTCTCTGAACCAATCCTAGCGTGGTTTTTCTGTGACGTCTATTCACTCTATCTAACAACCCCTCCTTTACAATCTGCGCTTCTCTGTCCCTCGCTGTGTCGACCAATCGCAGCGCGGCACCTGTGACGTCAGTATTACTCCTGACTACTGACCCCTTCTTTACAAGACTCGTTCCACGCCCGCTGTTTCAGCCAATCTCAGCGCGGCACTTGTGACGTCAGCGTCTACTCCTGGCAGCTGACCCTCCCTTTACAAAAATCGTACTCAAACTTTAATTCTTCAACACTTTTCATTAAAATTCAGTAACAACATAAAACATTCGCTATCTTGTCAGTTTCCCTAAATTGAAAGGATAGATTTTCTCACACTTAGTAAAACCTTTCCGTTTACTAGACATCCACTACGAGTAAAACCCTTCCGTTTACTCTTCACATAAGCTTCAGAAATACCTGCTACTCCTTCAATGTTACCCTTTCTAGGTGATATAACATCAAAATTTCACCAGCGTATTCTTTTGCTGTCACTCATACACACACAGAGTCCCTAACCAGTACTGATAGCCCTGCTTAACTTTTCAGTACTATTTCTGCCTGACAGATAACCTCACTGCAGTATGGTTTCCACTTACCATCCGCTATTCAATTTCCCCGGGAATTTCTAGACAACATAAAACAAAACTTTTAAAGCGGATGTTAGTTCATAAAAATAAAATTCTCATTACCCAGTTAACAAAGTATAACCATCCTCTGATAGCCAGAAAACTGATCCACCGGGTTACTAGCAACAAGTATTCATACACTAGATACTCACCTGGGCCCATTCATTCATACTAACTAATAATCACCGCTGGTGGGAGTCAGTTGTACTCTTTATCAAAATCCCTGCTACCAATTACCTTTTCTGATTGAAGAGTAATGACTTACCAATGGACCTTTGATAACTGGGGTTGTAATGAGAACATACAACACATAATTTCATCAAACACCTGAAATAACCACTGACTCAGGAAGTTTTAAAATGTTTATCTAGAATTATTTAGCACAGTAAAATACAAGCCTCATGGCACTTAATCGCATATCAAGGAGGAAGCACACTTTATAGTCGCCTATTAATCACAAATGACGATCCCTCAGAAAGGAGAAGATAGAGACAACAGTACAACTAAAATTACGCATTTATATTTACCTAAAGGTGTGAAAACCAAACCCCTTGGCCAAGGAGTTGGAAAAGGGTCCCAAGAAAGATGAAGACCAAGACCTCCGGACCAGGTTCAGGACAGGATAGGTGACCTCTCTACCAACGATGCCTGTGTCGTTCCCCTCTCTGACACTTCGTTCCTCCTCGTGGATTCTTCCGCGTCTCCCTCTAATAAGGTCCGCCTCCCCCACTTCACGACCTCTTCGGACAGCGGTCAGTCTGCTCTGTTCTTCAATAGCATTGGTTCTCTGCTACCGCATCTATGTTCATCTGCTCTCCTAATGCTAACTAATTAGCTAATTCTATATTATACTCTTCTATGCCCATGTACCTCCCATTAATGTTTCACATTTATGGGCCCACTAATTCTGATTGGACAGGGACAGGGGGTTGATCCTCACACCATGTCAATTTAGTTCAATTTTCTTAAGCCCTTTGTTTTAAAAATACCGCCCCTCTCAATTAATACATTTGCTTTATTTCCCACCCGTTTCACAACAATTTTAATACAAAGTATATACAAAATGTATTATTTTGTAGGACATTTTGGATGAACTCTGAAGGTGATCAGCGGGTCATGTCCTTGGACATCTTCCAAGTTGACTTCATCGCTTTGCTTTGTTAGTTTTCAGGGCGCATGCGCAGGTCACATGATTCTTGAGCTGCCGTTTAGTCAACCCAGGCCCATTTTACGAACTAATAGAAAATCAAAGAAGAAACATATTAAAATCAAAAATAAATGTTTTCACTGTATACCTCCTACTTCTACCCTAGTCCCATTTAATTATAAATGTCTATTCCGCATTAGAAGCGTTAGAATACCACATTATTAATTGCAGCAATGCGTAAGCTTTAGCATGTGAGAACATTAAAGCGGCCATTTTAGCATACACTGCGCAGAAGCAAAAGATTCCCTCCAAGCAAAGAAAGACGTCTACCACGTGACATGGTTGACACATGCGCAGTAGGATTCCCGCGTTTTAGCGGCCATTTTGGATTAAACAAGGATTACGTATTAGCGGAAAACACATAGGCAAGCATCTTCTAGATAAATATGTTTGTGTTGCATATTATTAATAAGACATTACATGGTTTTAGTACAAATTAATTAACACTGTGAGAGAATTGCTTCCGAGCAAGTCTCATTGTGAGTCCTTGCTCCATCATGGTCAGCCAGTCAGTGACCAGATGGCCCAGGCAGACCTGGTGAGCAGGGTGCCCTGGTCCAAGATGCTCAAGAGGTCAGCACTCCAAAGGCTCCTACCTAGGGCCACCCACCAGCTTGCCTCCCAGAGACTCCACCTGTGCCCTCTCTGGCCATCTGGCGTCATGATGACATAAAAGAAATCATGGCCCGTTCCTTGCACCTGGCAGTGAGTGGCCTCAGGGGAGACCCCGTGCTGCACAGAACATGGTAAAGGAGACCTCCTACGGACCTGTGCCCCATCATCCTGTTGGCTGGCGGTAGGAGACCCCCAGGGGTGGCAGGCACTGAAAGGCAGAGGCAAAAGGTTGACTGATTTGCAATAGATCGCAGTGAGGTACCTTTTCTGTTATTTATGAAACCGTGTCACAGAATTAAGTTGTCCACAAATGATTTAGCACTGAGTGCCCCACAAACATGTGGTGCACTAAGGGCAATAAAGGTAGCCTCCTTACCTCCATGTTATGGGGCCTCATTTATAAGGTTTTGCCATGGGGCAGCACCGCAGGCCTTCCTATTGCGCTGCCCTAAGGCAAAAGAAAAAGGCAGGAATGTGCCGTATCTATCAAATTCCTGTCCTTTTCTCCTGTGCCAGTGCACAATGGGCTGTGTGCTCCAATGCAGGCACCTTTGCACCATGGTGCAAGGGTGCCTGCGTTGCAGGGATGATTAGTTTTGTGCAGGAAGGCAAACCTTTCCTGCACAAAAACAATCACAAGAGGCTTTTTCCTCTTTCTATGTGTGCTGCAGAATGCAGCACACATAGAAAAAGGAAAAACGAGGAGAAATAAAGATATTTGTCCTCATTGTGCCTACATTACGCCTCCCATTTCGAGGCGTAAGTTTTTGGCACTGCCTCAGAGTTATGATTTCTAGTAAATCTGGGAAATGCCCCCAGCAACACCCATTGCACGTCCCTTTTATGCAGAAAACTGCATTGAAGGGAACAATATCTACGAGGCAGCATTAAGAAAGAAAAAATTGGCTTACTGCTGCCTCGTAAATATGGAGCAGATTCCTGCGCCATGGAACGTCACAAAAAGTGGTGTTCCGGCAGTGCAAGGGGCCTCCTAAATGAGACCCGTGGTCCTTTATTGAGTGGCTCTATGCAGCAGTCCAAAAGCTGGCTATCCGAGGCCAACCGAGGCTCAATGGGCACTGCAGTAACATTGCAGTTTAGGTGGGATTCCCACTTAGAAGTTATCAGTCATAATTCCACACATGATAGCTTCACCCCATTGGCCCCTCAGCCAAGCACATACACCAAATGTCTGAATCTGCAGTTTCTCTTATATTGAGCTGGATTACTATTGCAACAACACATCATCAGTATGTTATAACTAACTTGTCTCACTACGTTTTAAAGTCAGATCATATTCACCATTAGTGGGTGAACCACCTAATGCTTGGTGAATTCTGCATCAGAATGACAGTAAGAGCTAACGTCAATGGATCAAAAAGCGTTGTAACTATGCGTGCTTGTCTGCCAAAAGCCAGTGATCCCTGTGGTAACTTTTCCAACACCTCATGCTTAAAACCCAAAAAGGCAGCAGGCTCATGAGATCCTGCTTTCACACTCTGTATTCATACTAAAATTCAAGATCAAGCAAGCCTTTGCCCTTCTGCTCTGTGGGAGGCTTCTGTCATCCCTAAGCTCTCCTTAGGATACCTGAGTTATTGTTTGACAGGTGTACTGCCCCATTCAAACTCCTCACCAACCACTGTCACTAGAGCGGGCTGCACTCATCAGGGCTTGAGTTGCAGGGATGATTATTTTTGTGCAGGAAGGGAAACCTTCCTGCACAAAAACAATCACAAGAGGCTTTGTCCTCTTTCTATGTGTGCTGCAGAATGACGCACATATAAACAAGCATTTGCAATGCAATAGGTCTCGCATTTTCGAGAGTTTAGGCTATTGGCATTGTAACTGACAATGCCTTTTATTAATCTGCTTAGAAAAGTAAAACATAAATAAAAGGCATTGTTATTTACAATGCCAATAGCTTAAACTCTCAATCTCGGAGAATCAAATGTAATGATTTAGAAATTATAGTATCGAGAGCCAATTGAAAAGATGGGCGGAAAATGGGCGTAGCTTCATTTCCATACCTGAATACAGCATGCCTCGCAGAGCAGAGCAGTGCATGGGCTGCCCAGGCTCAACCTGAAAACGTGTAAAACCATATGTAGCAGGGGCAGTCTGCTGGGAGGGTCTGAAATGCGAAAAGGCGGGACTAATTAAGCATGCAACCAAACCAAAGCAGGCATGTATGAAGGGCACAAACACGAACAAATTGAAAGATAGGAGGTGCTGCAAGCAAAAGTCGACATTACAAGTACAGTTGCAACTGCACTAAACCGAGACAAAAAGGGCCCTAGGCTAGTCTTAGGTTGCGTAATAACACGTGGTTAATTTGAGTCTTCATAGTGACATATTAGAAAGTCTATATTTTAAGAATAATAAATAAAATTCTTATGTTTACTGAAGGCATTTTCTCTGAAGGATGAAAGCTTAAGCCAGCCCAACATGACTGTAATTCTTGCCATTGAATAAATGAATATACTATTTTACTTATTTAAAGGTATATTCCAAGAAAGGCATCACTAAAGCAGCGCCAAGAGGCTTTGTTAATGTCTGATGTTGTGCTTTCCAAAAACCACAAATTAACAAGTTATTACCACAAATATCTGCAAGTCCTATCTTCTCACCACACAGTTAACATAGGACCACCTAAATGCCAGTGATTGATTGCCCCTGAACCGTATGAAGGGAAATAAGGCTCCTAAAAGTCTACGAGCCCACCCAAACAAGTGGCAGAAATACACTATAAAAGGACTATTTAAAAATAAGTAAAACAAAATACCAAATGTCCAAAATACGGCCTAATGAAAGGTTTTGTACAATAATTACTGAGGTCCATCCAAGATTCAAGCTGCAATGTCACATGTAAGAACACTGCAAACATGAAATAGTTATACATTAGCACACTGAAATCTCTACCTAAAAACACTTGCAAACTATGTATCACTCCAAAGCTGCGTTTTTTCATGCTAGAGACACCTGCAAGTCCTAAGGATGCTCTGCACAGACAGACAGAACTCGAGCAGGGCTAATTCTGCAATTACACGGATGCCTGGTATCAGCACGCACTTTCTGAAGGACTACAATTTCGCGTTTCTGTTGACAGCTGACACAACAGACCTGTTGGGTGTGGCCAGGCGAACTGTAAGGCGCGTTTGTAGTTCTTGTCGTTTGAGGAATCTTCACTTAGCCTGCACACTTTCTCCACGTGTGCCCGTACGTTTTGATCCTGCTCCTTCTCGTATTCTGTCCAGTGCGCCGTGGCTAGGGGGCTCTAGTCACCCAATGCCTTCACCAAGGTAACCAGGGTGCCGATAACCCACTATAGCCCGCCATCATCCCGAGCATGAACAGACACTCTTCCTAAGAAAAACCCCGCCCACACGACAGCTACAGCGACTCCCCTGGAAGACTCTTTTTGTTTTTTTGATACATTCATTCTGAGTGTGCTGAAAGCTCCGCCCAAAATTTGGTGATGGTGGAAATAGGACCAGGAAACAAGCGGAAGATAAGAGCTTAAAACGTTTTAATTAATTTTCAAGCTAAAGATCAACTCGAGTTTATTTCTGCTCTTGCGTGGGTTATCATTTTGCTAATCATAATGCAAAACATTTGCATGTAAGCAGTGTTTCCACTTACATGCAGGTCTTTGTAGTTTTATATAACACTAGCTCACCTCGAGTTTCTTTATTTCTTCAGTTTTATCTAACACGAACTCGACCCCAATGTATTGGAGCTCTGTACATGAGCACCAGTTACGTTACACAATGATCGCCACTTCCTTGGAAGTTGGACATCTCCAAACAATTACGTACTAATCCAGCCAGCGTCCTCCTGCTGGACAATCAAAACAAGCCATTAATGAAATCGCCATGGGAAGAACGAGACACACAGAGGAGAGACAATTGCAGTGCTCGACTAATAAAAAGCAAGCATTTCAGAATGCCAGAAAAAACAACCTCTGGCAATCGGTGGGTGTGCCAAACCCCACAGAAGAGAAATAAGAGGTCGATCAAAGCTCGACCTAAAAAAGGAAAAACTAGGAGAAATAAAGATATTTCTCCTTGTTGTGCCTCTATTACGCCTCCCCTTTGGAGGCGTAAGTTTTTGGCACAGCCTCGGAGTTACGATTTCTCGTAAATCTGGGGAACGCCCCCAGCAACACCCATTGCACGTCCCTTTTACGCAGAAAACTGTGTTAAAGGGAAGGATATTTACGAGGCAGCATTAAGCCAAAAAAAGTGGAGTAAGAAGCGAGAGCCCCACAGACCTCGCCCCCTGCCTCATCAAGTAAGTGAAAAAATGATGTGTAGTGGTATTTCACCAGCAGCGTGTGGGCAACCCACTTATCTTACACCTCTCATGTTTCTTTACGGTGCCACACTAGAGTGAACGCACCAGTATCTTCTTTCTGATTCTACTAAACCTGTTCCCTTAGCAGTGGTTTTGCTAGAAAATATGTAGGGACAGTGGAAATCTCATTTATCCATTCACTTGCATCACTAATTAGATAACATTTGGCTAGCTTAAGAGAGTCATAGTTACTCCAGCCATTTACCCATGCTTCATTGATTTTTATTACTTTGACATGCAGAGCACTGGACACAAAACCGATTGCCTCAACTCTGACTTCAACTTTGCAATGCCTTAATAAAACAGTCGGATTCCCAAAGTCCGCACCAGTTCTTAGTCAGGTGATAGGCACCAGCTGAAGAAGAACGCCAGCTATGTGCCCCAGGGAAGGGAAAAGGTAGAGGCAACCACTGCAACTGGGGTAATGCATAGGAAGGGCCAGTCTCGTTCCAGACTTTCTGCTGCCCCAGATGGCGATGTCTTGTCCAGTTGCAGCACATGCCCAACTCTGCTTCGAACCACAGCCCAACTGACCCATCCCTTAGAGTCAATCCTTATCCTGTAGGTACAGATCTGACTTGCAGACTTCCCTTACCTACATGGCTCTAGCATTCTAGAGACTGATCACCTTAGAGACCTTCTGCGAATATGAGTATGATCCGGTGAGACTTACACTATCTACCCCAGATTTCCAAAGACTAGAAAGAGTTCACCAGACACTCCTGGAACCATGATGCTTTTCAAGGCTCAGGCCCCTCTCTCAGTGCAAACTTATTCTAGATCCCACCAGCTTCTCCAGGATCTTTTGCATTACCGAACTGGATGCCACCAGGGCATCCATCTTCACCACTCCGTGTTCAGGGATCTAAATCAGATTCCTTTATGATTGGCCATGGGAAACAGGAGGCTATTGCCATCACCCGGCCTTTCTGAATGGCACTTATTCATCTCTTATAACAAAATGACCCATGGTCAACTGCTGTTCTCATGCAATCCTCCTGCACTTTGACCTTCAAGATTCTTGTTTGAACATTTGCTATTACCACGAAGATCTGCACCTGCAGTGGCTCCACCTGGGCCCGTGCCTCGGTCTTGTGTGCACATCACAGCAGCTCTCCTATTCATCCTCGCTTAGGCCCTGCGGCTCTTAGAGCCAGTGATGGCTAGGTATGGCCCCTACACTATAGCGCCATATATTTTCAGGGCTAGTTGATTCAGAAGATGAGTTTTTACACACTCTTTAGTGGATTTTGATTTTCTTGGCTACTGTCCTGCTGTCTTTATGAAACAACAACTTATCTGAGATATGATGAGCATCGACATCGGGCTCCTTAACCCCGCATTCGTCTCTTCCTGCGGTTGCAAGTTCTGCTTCACAAAAGTGACCCACTAAGTACTCTAATTTGATGCCCAGCTCCATGCCATTGAACCAAGCTAATTTCCCATTTAAAGTTTGATAATCGGATGACATTGCTTCAGCCCCAAGACCTTCAATAATTTATTTTAGCAGATAAAACTGGGGTTTCTGAGCACCAGCTATCCTGAGGGAAACTCCAGAGGGAACCAGATACTAGATTGTCTGATTAGTCTTTTGCCCATATGCCAAAGGTGGACAACCGATTTGCACGTCAGGACTGCTAAAGACCTCCACCTGCCCAGGCATAGGTCACCATCTTTCAGGTCCTATCATGAACACTCATGCTCCACCTCCCCTGACAGAGCAGGAGAGATGGGCCGGTGGTGAGTTCCCTTCCAGGCCGCAGTAGGGTCCCACCTCAACTGACATGTGCCTGCTCATGACACAACAGGGTTTTGATCAGCCCTACGAGTCAATGACATGTTAACCTCCTTGCTCCATGTTTAAAGAAGAGTCATGTCACTGGAACATTTAATACCTTGAAAAAACAATAGACAAGAGGCATTTGGTAAAACAGGAACAGTTTGTTTAATTAAACATTGCAGCCGGGAGATCAGTTAAAAGCATGGGGTCTGAAGACTCTCAATTTACAATAAATCTGAGATGTTCTTAAATACAGTTGATTGTATGCCATAAATGATTCCGGTGATCCTTGTATGGTGAAGAATTCAAGTTGCTGCCTTTGGAGTCATAAATTAATTGTTCGATGGATAATCGAGATGGGCCTCGACCTAGCGTGGACACAATGTGGCCAGTGGGTAACATGTCCAGATGTCATGCATAGTGCTTGTGCTGTGTATGATGTGTCCTGATTGGGTATAAGTTCCTAACTCATATGGCATCTGACTTTATGGTGTTTTAGGAGCGCACGTACCTCTCTGGCCATGTGTGCTTTATTGGGGCCAATCTCCCTCGACTAGTGTGCTGTCGCTGCACCTATCTGTAAGAATTGAACTGGGATTTCCTGTTCGGGTGTTTGTCTGCCGGCTACATGTCACCCCACCTGTGACCTATCAATCAGTGACCTCAGGCCTAGGTCTCAGAGCTTGCCTGAGTACATATTTTTTCGAGTTGGGGTTGATGTGGAGTTCACAATGGGCAAATTCGTTAATAAGGACGGGATTTCGGTCACATAAATGAATTTATACTTTCTCATATCAGTATCAACTTTTTCCATATTGACATTCACCTCTCGAGTTGATTCTTAAGCTACACTATCTAACCATACTTTGTGACAGTTACTTTATTGGGGGCCTGTCTTTCTTTATGCTTGCTTGCGACAACCACTACTTTCCTAGTCACTTCATTTTTCTCAGTTTGAGGACTGTGTTTTTACAGCAGGAATTGTAGAGTCCCACACAAAAACAAGAGTACAATGAAAACTGGCAAGAACGAAGTGCACAGACCAAAGATCCACGGGGAGAGTCAGGAGAACCAATTCAAGAACTACTCCTGCTCAGGGGCAGCTCCCTCCTCAAGCATGTCTCTTTGTAAAGGGTGCAGTGCTTGGATGGCAAGTATCAATGTCCCATTATCTGCATCATTCTCTGGAATGAAGATGAAGCAGGCCGCACTGATCTTGGCACACATCCCTCCTGCCATCGCGGTCATTAAGTCCAAAACAAATTGATGCTGCATTAACATGATGCCTATTGCTCGCAGTTCTTCCTTTATTAAATTAAGGCCAAACTCAGGGCTGTTAATCATTTTAAGCATTTCCCACCTGGTTATTTGCAACCAGCGAGCGTTGGCTTTTGTCTGCAGAGTGAAGAAGGTAATTGAACTCAAATAAGGAAAGGTACTCTACCTATCTGAATCTATGAACACAGGATGTGGCTAATAAATCAAAAAAGCCCAAAAGAGAGAAAAATGAATCCACAGAAAGAAAAGAATATTTGTAGTTCAAAAATTCAATGTATTGGCTATAATGAGCATGATATCAAAAATTACAAATAGCATAATAAAATCAAAACACGACACTTCACACAAAACATTAATTCAAATCACAGTCAAACCTACAATCATACTCACTAGTGCTACAAACCAATCAACCGACATAATACTAAAAATGGCAATAACGATATTAATAACAGAGAGCAATCCCCTTATGAATACAAATAGACAAATGTATGCATGTATATAACAAATCACGGCAAATTGATAAAGGGGCTAAGATAGTTAGAAGAATATAACTGTACAAAATCAAGCGCCGACGCGCGTTTCGGTGTAGACCCAGATGGGGGCGTCACCTTCTTCAGGGCGCACAGACAAATGCATAGACAATGGTGGGAGGTGCCTGAGTCAGACAACTGATTCAGACGTATAAACGGCCAGCCAATAGATGGTACATAGTGGGCTGACTGTCTCAGTTGGAAACATATTGTATCATGCACGACTGTTCACGTGTTGCAGAGATGCTCTATGATCCTCATAAAAAGGTCAAGATTATAAGCCCGTCTTGTAGAAAAAAATGGTTCATCATGGGTAATAAGAGAAATGATATACGAATCCGTAGAAAGGAATTCCTTTAAAGATGTAAAACATAAGTACCCAAACACGAGGTGAAACTCAAATAAACGTTCTCAATGTGACGGCAGATAGTAACTTTCAGCGATATATAAATGGATATACTCTTCTTCCAGGCGAGGATGAGGAGAAGAAGAGAAAACCGCAGGCCGAACAGATACGAAATGGTATCAATATGAAAAATGCGGCTGAAATGCACAAGACAGGTAAACTGCACGAGCAAAGATTTCCGTGTGAAGAAGGTAATTGACCTTCCTGCCGAAACTTGGGTGTCAGTAAACAGTCTGAATTCTTTGGGAATGTCCTTGTACTGAGCCCAGCCAAAATAGTCACAGTTCTTTTTTTACAAGCTTGATGCAGCAAATTTGTCTTCTTCATTAAAGGGTGCTGGTACAATTCCAACAGTTCTTCTCTGGGAATGACCAGGGTCAGGGTGTGTATGGTGCCCAGGGAACAGAGCCAGCGCCTTATGGGGACGAGCTGAGTATAGGCAAACTCGCTGCACTGACAGTAGAAATCCATCAGCGTGGGGGTCCCCATTGCATATCCAGAATTGAAAATCATGCAGCAGTTCTCATTCGTGCCCAGTGGAAGCATTCCTTTACCTCTGGAACACAAGTAATACAGTGTAAGTTTCCGTACAATTAGGGGTTGCCCCTTCCCTTCTAGCCAAGTGTATCCACCCACCTAGGTGTCCCATATTTCCTGACGTGGGGAGGTGATGCTCTCATTCAACCCTCCCTCATATGACTGATTCCCCTTTTGGTCCCCGAATTCCATGTCAGGGGCCCACTTGTTTTTAAAGAAGACTGTCCCAAATACGCTAAGGGCCAGACTTTGACCACAAATGGAGGTGGGAGCAGACGTGTTAGTGCATTTAGTTGGGGGTTTTGCTACCTCCAAGAGCCTCTTCTCTGGGATGTCTCGGGGCCAAACTGTATCCTCCCCTATGGTGCCCTTTCTGTGCATCCTGTCCATCTCGGCTTGGGTCTCACTAGGTTCGGTGAAGGGGTATAAAGCCGATGGGCTGGTTTCATATCAGGTCAGATTCACTAGTACCCTGTAGGGTTTTACCGTAGTGGGTTGGAGTTTGGCCCTAATTCTGCATAGATATAAGTGAAGAAGGCATTTTGCTTTTTCAGGGGCTACCTCTTGGGATATGTAAAGTCTGCCTGCGCCTTCTGCATGCGGTATAAATGAACAGATGTAACATGACCTGGCTGATGTCTGGGAGCCTACTGCGGTCATGTGATGATACCACATTTTGTGCAAGAGGGTGCTGTGTAGTGCATGTGGGATGCTAGCGTTTGGATTAGTGTAATTGTAGATGACATGGGAGAGATCCCTACACAGGTGCTGGGACAATTTTTGAACGAACTCCATTTGACTAGGCAGCTCCTTCGCAGTGAATAGGTGCAGTAGCACCATAACAGATAGAGGGTACACAGAAATGCATTAATACATAACTTGTTATTGGATATTGCAGGTCTTGTAATGGATACCGTGGGAGGCGTCTGCAGTCCTGTAGTGACTATGGTTTTCCTCTAACCGTTTAAGCAAAAAGTTTGTGTCATTAGTTCAAATTCTTGTTTCGTACACTTCTGATCCATGCTGGGGTGTTGATGTGGCAGCGGAGTGGTGGTGCTCTTGTTGTTGACCTGTTGGATATGAACTTGGTCCATTTGATTAATTCTGAAACATTACAGGTGCGCCGTAATCAATGGTTTTTCCGGGGTTCTTGTATTTTCCTTAGGGGTGTGTTTTCCACACTCCACTAGTCGGAATTTGAGTGAGGCACCGGAAGGTGGCCATAGTCAGGGTGTCTTTTGATAGTTTCAAAATTAAGGGTGGTTGATTGGTCATCAGACAGATTAATCTCTTTTATGAGCTATTGAGACCCCCCTTTTTTCCTCCATACCTAACTGGATGCTTGGATTAGTGCTAAATATTTATGGGGTGATCTCATGAGCATAGGGATGGATCACTTCACGTTTTTGCCAGGGCCCCATTGGAGCCACTAGCTACCTAAGAGCATGCCTCGCCTGGTGTGCACATGGAGGCGCCGTCAGTGTGAGTTGTGTCTTTCAACCTACATGTGCACAGGAATATGCGATGAGGGGGTATGTCGCTATTAGTGTTGTTGGTGGTTGCAACGTACCCCGAGATCACATTGTGTGTATCTCTCAGTTCCCGGCATGTGGTGTGCAACGTAACCCTCCCTTGTGGTGCTAGGTGTCTCCATCCTGCTCTTTCTCTAGAGACTTCTTTTTGAGATATCTTTCAGCTGTTATTGCTAGTTTTGGGAGTTTCCCTCGTTCTTGTGTGACCTACTACTTTATCTACCATGAAGTGAGAGGGTCGCAGATTACTCCGTGGCCCCCATTCACCCCTGCTTATGCCATCTTGTGGTATCCGAGGTCAGGTCCTACTGTTTTTTGTGGATGGTGTATGCAAGGTCTATTAGTCTCCCGGCCTATTATGGGGGCGATCACCTCCGTTGTCTTGCCTTCACCTGGAGCTGTAGTCAACATTGGAGATTCCCCCTCTCCCAGGTCCCCCCTCTACCTCGGATCACATCCTGCTGGTTCCCAAAGCATTTGGGCCTGCTGTCCCTGGCTTGTGGTTAGGATCTCCTATTGAACTGGTATGTTTTTGTCACCATTTTGTAGGTGTGTCAGTGGTCATGCCTTGGAAATCTAAAAAGCCGAACAAAAACTCAGCTGGGAACAGAAAATGTGGGATACCCTATGCTTTGACCAGAAACGTTGCCGAAGTCTGCCGGGTGATGATGATGAACTGGGACTGCCTCAGCAATTATGGGATGCCTGGTCACCCTGGTGAAACCTCCAACTAAATCGATGCCATTCTAAGACCTTGCAGCTTATTGGCTCTTTGTGCATGCGCTGTGGGGTGTGCAGGGTTTCCCACCATCCCAGGTGTACAGAAATCCTGCCTCCCGCCACTGAGAACAGCTTCTCCTTAGAACTGAAAGGTGGCCTCCTTTGAGAGGAGGATTTTAGCTTTTTGGAGGCGCAGTTGGAACTATACACCACGATGGAAGCATTGGTCCCGGGCTGGATGCCCAAGAATGGGGACCTTTAGACTTGGTGATTGGAACCCGCTCCCATTGACTTTATGGAGATGGGTACCTGGGTGTCTGGTTTTAAATACTTTATGTGGGAACCACCCCACCCCCTTGTCAAACTGCCCTCCCCTCAGGGTGTGGCCAGCCAAACCCACCCTGGGGGATCAGCAGCAGAGTGCAGCCTTGGCTCCCAGAGGCACCCTTGATGACGAACTTAGCGAGGATGCCCGGTCAACAGAACACATACAGCAGCCATTGGTCACTCTGAATCCCTGAACACAAGTAAAAAAATTTAATCCCCAACTTATGCGGGGGTATATCTTACTGTACATTTTGGCTCTGTGATTGTGTGAAGGCGCTACATCCCTAGACAGTTACCCCGCCCTCCCAAGGTTGTGAACCCGGTCCCTGTGGGCTTCCCTGTCTGGGATTGTTGCTGCCACATGTTTTGCCAACTACCTGATCCCTGCTGTGGGTGTGCGTCGGCTGGTGGACCTCCCTGAGGCTGAGAATGGGGCGCACTCTGATTCTCCTATGCTTGGTTTCGTGGATGAGTATTCTTAGGGTTTGATGGTGGTTGGCCCTGGCCCATCGATCTCTGCTCGTGGTACACTTTCAACCGACATCTGTCTAACAGGTGACCCATTCTGTGGCAAAAGTAGCACTCACTAGAGTCTGGCTGCTGCCATTGTCCCTGCCCTATAGAGCCATAGCTGGGTTGGAACCCTCGGGGGTTTTGCAGCAGAGCTGTCTGTGAGAGACTGGTGCCAGTTGCACGCTCACGGCCAAAGCTGCCCCCTCGAAGGCAGTCTTTTTCAATTTGTGTTGGACCAGTTAAGCAGTGTCTCTCTGGGCTTGCTCTTGTTTGTCCGTATCTTTTTCTTGTTTCTTTTTGTGGTAATGTAATATGTGGGCTTGAATCTCCCGCCAGGGTTTGGTTTCTAACCCAACCACATAATTCAGTTCACTCTTTATCTCGGTGGGTAACCCCTTTTTAAGAATATTGAAAAACTTGTAGGCCCGTTTCAATCCATGGTTGTCCTGTCTCTTGTCCCCATTGTTCCCTCGTCTCTCCAAAAAATCTGTTATGCTCTCCCTATGGTATATAGTCTCTGCCAATAACACTCCTACGTCAGGGCAGTCAGGGAACATCTCTCTCAGGGTCGTCCATATTCGATGCCTGTATGAATTAAATGAAGCCCAGTCATGCTCGGTGTCTGCCAGCGTAATTGCTGGAATGTGAGCTTGGGGGAACACCATATTAGTTTGCTAGCCTGTAAGGCTACTTAGCAGACTTTTAATATCGCCTATTGCTAGGTTTATTCCTGCAGTGTTCTTCTAAAAGCATGAGATCCATTTCCCTGCTCCATCCAGCAATGGCGGTAACTTTATCCGTAATCCCTCTTTATGCATCTGTGCCCAAGGCACATAGATGGTCTCTGATGTACCCTTCTGCAGTAACGCAACAAGGAACAGTGGTACCCGTGTTCTATGTAGAAAATATATTATAATAAAAAAGACTCAATGGCATATACTTTGTGGGAACGGATTGTCAGAGGGAGAAGCAAAACCATACATGGATGAAGTTTCTGAGATTTTTACTTATTTTTTTAATTCATATATTAAAAAATAATTACAAAAGCAGTGTGCTCGATGTCCCAAGTGGCTGAAACCTAAACAAGGCAGGGAGGGGCAAAGTGACAATATGTGAAATACAATAGGTTTCCAGTCTATAACGACCACAATTACATATAGTCAAAATATCAGCAGCCTTTTAACACAATAGGAAAGGATGGGAGTGGTTTGTTTGGTTTGCGTGTCGACAGCGTTTCGACCCCAAAGGTAGATGAGGGGTCCCATCAGGACCTAACAATGCGGGACACTTGAAGCGAGACCGAAAGGCTGTCAGGGTGGGGGGTGCACACCGGTAATTATGTGGCTCAAGAAAGAGTGTTGAAAAGAGGAGAAAGGGTTTTTTTACTCACATGAGGCCCAGTCGATAACTCAATGTGAGGGAGAGGAAACTGACAGTCCTTTTGAATATGATCATTGGCGTCCAATTCCCAAGTCAATGAGGGTCTATGTGTACCATCCGAAGGAGAGCGTGTCTCTCTTTATCGTAATAAAGGTCTGCCCAAAGTACCAACCATATATTGCAAGTCGCTAACCTATTAGCGACTCGCAGAATGCCAGTTTGCGACCACAAAAAACAGTCGTACATCAGGCCCAATTTTTTTTTCCTAACTGTCCTAAAATAGCACCCTGTATTACACCCACGGGCCAAGTGTACCATCTGTACAACTGCATTGCCCAGCGACCTCTCACTCCTTTCAGATACCAGCGGTGTTAAGAAACCAATAGCACTGAGACACCATTTTAGACTAAAAATATGTGATTGAGGTGCCAACTCTGTCCAATCAGGATCGCTCTATCACAAAAATAGCATCCTGGGAACCATAAAGGGCAATACAATAAATATTCACCTTCCTAGTGTGCTGACTATCGTAAAAGGTGACTTCTGCAGGATCGCCTCTGAGGCTGCCTTACAACCACTCAGCTAGGACATATAAAATAGGTATTATGCCAGATTCTGTCAGTGGCAGCAAGCTCAGGTTATCTTTTTACACTTCTCCCTAGTTTGCCGTACGCCTGATGCTTTAAGATTAGGTTCTGATGTAGTCTCCTCCCCTCTAGAATGGCTGCCTCAGGACAGACCTCCGCCCCGCAGATGCAGCAGAACTTCCAATCAATTGCAGCGTTGGCTCACCTTCCTTGCTGCACAAATGTGAATTCGTCCTGGCGGGGTCCCCTTTCTTTGGCTGCAGTCAGGTTTGAGGTACCAATCAGCTCCAATGGTGGCTTGCAGAAATGTTGCTGGAACATTTAATACCTTGAAAAAACAAGAGACAAGAGGCATTTGGCAAAACAGGAACCGTTCGTTTAATTAAACATTGTGGCCGGGAGATCAGTTACAGGCATAGGGTCTGAGGACTGTCTCAATATACAATCGATCTGAGACATTCTTATATACAGTTCATTATATGCCATAAAGAATTCCAGTGATCCTTGTATGGTAAGGAATGCAAGTTGCTACCTTTGGAGTCATAAATTAATTGTTCGATGAATAATCCAGGTGGGCCTCAAATTTGGACGGACACAATGTGGACAGTGGGTGATGTGTCCAGATGTCTGGCATGGGGAGCTTGTGATCACTGCATGTGTTCTGTGTGCTGTGTCCTGATTGGCTGTACGTTCCTAACTCATGTGGCATCTGACTTTATGGTGTTTTAGGAGCGCGCCTATCAGTCCAGCCATGTGTGCTTTATTGAGGCCAATCTCCATGTCCATTGTGGTGTCGCTGCGCCTATCTGTGGGATTGATCTGGGATTTCCTGTTTGTGGCTTTGTCTGCCGGCTACGTGCCACCCCACCTGTAACCTATCAATCAGTGATCTCAGGCCTAGGTCTCAGAGCCTGCCTGACTATTTTCAAGTCGGGGTTGATGTAGAGTTCACAACGGGCGAATTTGTTAATAAGGACTTCTTTTCGTTCACATAAATAAATGTATTGTTTCTCATATCAGCATCGACTTTTTCCATATGAACAAGTCAGATGGGTAACCGACGTTGCCGCAAACTGCTGGTGCCAGGCGTGGGTCACCCTGTACGGTGGCACAATGCAGCTGGGGCACACTGAGTGCAGTCTATCCCGGACGATAGTTGTGCTGGCAATTGGGGGCCCTGTCCCACTTTCCTGCTTTGGTGCACCCTGAGAGGGGCCAGGGTGGTTCCCAGGGTAGGGCATGCAGGTGGTTAATCTCTCTCAGCCCCATAGACATGGAAGCTGCTACCAGGGGGCTGTAACACTCTCTGCCAAAGCGGAGAGCAAAACAAGGAGAAATGTAAAAATGTCTTCTCTTTATGCCAGCTTTAGAGAGGCGCAAAGCTTAGATGCAGCCTCAGGTTTACCTGATCCTGTAAATCTGGGGCAGCATCAAATTCCATGGGTGTTGAGTGGGAACACCCACAGCAGCACCCATGTAACGCCTCTTTCACACAGAGTAAAGCAAGGCAGCGACTAGTGCTGTATCGCTTACTCCATATCTACAAGACCATGAGAAGCCGCGCAGCGTGGCTTTACGTGGCCTTGTAAATATGGCTAAGCCCTGTGCACAACCAGAACGTCACAAAAAGTAACGTTCTGATGGTGCACAGGACTTGTAAATGTTGCTCAAATTTGAATTTACCTTTGAAAAAATTCAAGACAAGAGGCATTTGGGAAAACAGGAACAGTTGTTTAATTAAACTCAGCGGGCGGGAGATCAGACAGCAGAGTCGGGTCTGAAGTCTGTCTCGAAGCATATTGGTTTTGGCCTTCATTTTATACTTTTTTTTTTTACACTTCTGCTTATTGAAGATATAGGTCAGTACAGTCAGGTGAATACAGCAGTATATCATCATCTTAGTATTATGTGGAGAAACTGAGCTCCATTCAGCTTTTACACAGTGTCATCTAGTACAAGAACACTATATCATCGAGTCATACACATATAAGCTGAATTTAGGGTCTATAACTCTGGAACTACTATATTAAAAAGCACAAAGAAAGCAAATGAAAAGGGGAGGGCGGCTGACCTCCTCAATTTACGGCATACAACCAGAGCATCACCAATGTCCATCAACATACTCCATTGTCATCAGGTCTGCTCACAAGAAGGGAGGCAGGGGGGAACTGGCTCTCACCTTGCACTTGAAACTGCAGGTAGGTCTGAAAAGGGCCCCAAATATCTCTGTGTTGTGCCTGGGCAGGCATAAGATCCCAGTAGGCTGTCAGTTGGCCCTGCCCAAACTCTGCGTCCCAAATCCAATCCTCCACACGAGGAGCCAGGCGGCGGCCCCAGCACATTGCTATGCGCCGTTTACCAAGCAGCAGGACCAGTGAGATTAATTTCCTGTTGTCTAAGGGGTCATTCCCCACGTATCCCAGCAGCGTATTGAAGGGGGAGCGCACCAAACGCAAATCCACCATTTCTTCTGTTGCATCTAAGACATCCCACCAGTAACAGCTAATGTCGGGGCAGTCCTAAGACAGGTGCAGAAAGGTCGCACAGGGAACCATGCACCGAAGGCATCGCGCATCCTCAACCAAACCTACCCTGAGCAGCCATTCCAGCGTCCTAGCCATCATTTTATACTTTACATGAAGTACTATAAAATGATTTATGAAGTCCTTTGGCGACAGAAGTTTGGGCCTAGTCACGGGGTCATAAATCGGGGATTTGATCAAAAGCGCAGGTGGGCCTCGTGCTTGTGTGAACATACTGCAGGGCCTGTGGGTACATGTCGAGATGTCCGGCAGGAAGAGCATGTGATCACTGCATGCAATGTGCATGCTGTGTTCTGATTGACTGTGTGTTCCTAAATTAGTATGGCATCTTACTTTATGGTGTTTTTGACAATGCGCCCCCCTCCGCCCAAACGTGTTTTACTGGGGCTAATCTCCTGAGACCATTGTGGTGTTGGTGCCTATCCGTGGGATTGATCTGGGTTTTTCTGTTCGTGCATTATTAAGCTTACGGGTCCCCCCACCTGTGATCTGTCAATCACTTGCTTCAGGCCTAGGTCGCAGGCCCTGCCTAACCACGTATTTCTGACTTGGGGTCGAGGAGGAGGCCACGTTGGGTAAATTCAACAGGGGAGATGCGAGTTCGTTTTTATATGTACATATATTATATTGTACATCAACATGGTATTGTCCAATATTAACATAAATATGCCACTTAGTTACAAAGATAAACTCTGTTTCGCATATAGATGACTAGACTCACTTGCGATAGTGTTATTTTAAATGTTTTGCATGCACCGTTTGTGCATTGGAAGATAAGCGGCTGAAAGAGAGACGAAGGAGGTGTGAAAAACAATGTCGTGATGACAGTACAGTTTTCTAATTTATTGTTTTGTCAGCTAGTGGGTGTAGCATTATGAGCAGAACACAACAAGGTTTGGTCTTCTGGCAACCAGTGACAATAGTGAATACTTTATTTGTATTTGTTGTTTTACAAGACAAGTAATTATAGCATTATATGCTGTGAGAGACGCAACTGAAGGCTGCCTTGCCAAGCAATGACAGCAGGGACTACGTTATGCGAGTAGTTTTGTTTTTTTGCCAAGCAACTAATTGTGGCATTGTAAGCTGTGGGAAGAGACTACAGGCTGCACTGCAGAGGAATCACAATAGGTCTTACATTAGTTGTGTTGAGAGAAAGGCTGCCACCCATCTGGCTTCTGACAAGAGGTTCCTTTTTTGAATGGTGCTGGAACAATTTTCTGGGCGGGGTACTGCCATCAATGTTTCATCAGTGAAGTCATAGAGATTGTGAAAAATCCAAGCGTCATACAAAGAATAAGTATAGTAAATGAGCCACGCCCATTCAACAGGAGGATGCTGTGGGTGTGGTATGTAGCCGAATATGTGTTTTAGAGCACACTCACAAATATATTCCTAAAGCATTGTGTGGTAGAGCACTGTAATTTACAGGCGGTACATTTTCCACATAAATGGCAACACAATTTGCACTAACAAGCAGTTTTACTGATAAAACTATATAGCAGATAAAAAATAATGCGTGGAAATCAGGTTTTAGCAAATATTTATCATTTGCACATCACCAAGTAAGATGTCTTGAATTGTTTTGATCTTATTAAAATGGTTGTTTCCATCAATCAATCAATGGACATTTATATAGATTACAGCTGCTTTACCAGAAGCGTCTAGGAGCTAAAAAGTGGAGATTGATCACTGAAACGAGTAAAATGCAAGATGGGTTAATTTTTATTGAAAAGAAAGGTTTTCAGATCCTTCAGATCACACTATAGAATTATAGAAGATAATGCGCTTGATTTATGCTGATATGTTTTCAAATATTTGTACAGTTTGTATTAGGAAACAAAACTGACATGCTACAGCCTTTCTTTTCACACTCTCCCTGTGCCTAGGCAAGATTGTCAGATATATCATTTTACAAAATCCTCCAACTTTGTAGTCAGAGAAAGAAAAGTAAACACCAATCTATTTGTTAAAATTAATAGCAGCAATTTGTCAGAAAACATAGCCTTACAATTGAACTCTGTCTATTGAAAGCAAGGCAAATGTGAGAATATAAAAACTAAATTTAAAGGCATTGTTATGGCTCATTCACCTTCTGAACTCCAACATGTATATTTTGGGGGGTGCTGCAGCACCACCGCACCCATACTTACGCGTATGCCTTATTTCCACTTTGAATCTGGTTGCCAGGTTTTACGCCCCGTTTTCTCCTTTTACCCAATGTCCTTGAACTTCAGACAAACTTTTTATTGGCCAACATATCCCTGATAATTGAAATAAAAGAAATAGTGTCCCACAACCCACTCTGCAATTGTATCCCTTGAAAGACAATGAGTAAAGCCATTTGTTAAGAGCTGATCCTGGGCTAGGTGTAAGAAGTCAGCACTGCTTGAAACTCCCAACGGCAATCATGGATTTTCTTGGAAGCGAGGCAGGGTTGTAACGCAGGCCTCTACAGTGGGTGGTTGGGGGGCACACTTCAGAGGGCACCCAAACCTTTGACTCAGGAACCCCTCATCACGCTCTGCAGAGGGCCCCCATCATTTTGCGTTTGTGCCACTGGAGGGAGGGGAAAAGTGCAATCGCACACTGTGCTCGCCCTTAGGCCAAGAAATACACATATGTGAAGGTAGACTAGCTTTACATGCGCAAAAAAATAGAAAGGGTTTCTAAAGAAGGTATGCCTGATGATACCAGAAGTAGGTCAGCCAGCAGCGGCAATTACTTACTGCTAGAGACATTTAAAGCACTTTATATATCATGAAATGTGGCATATGCATGCAGACGTTTCAACACAATTATCATAATAATGGCCACGTCTATCACATACAATACAAACAAAATTATGTCTGGCAGGTAATATTGGCTGATAATTATTCCCCAACTCAATGGTATTAAATTTATCAAACCCCAGAAGAAATAAAAGTGTTTGAGCTAGCAGCAAAATTTTATTTGAACGTAACCATTGTGATTACATGCATTGTGCAGCACACATAGAAAGGGGAAAGGCCTCAGAGGATTGTTTTTCTGCAAAAAGGTGTCCTTTCCTGCACAAAAACAATTTCTGCCGGCAACCAAGGTACCCTTGCACCATGATACAAGGATTCCTGCATTGGCACTTGGCATCCACTAGTGCACTAGCGCAGAGAGAGAGCAGGAATGCACCATCTCTTAGTAGATATGGCACTTTCCTGCTAGCTCAGGAATGGGCATGGGCTGTTTCAGTCAAATGGATAATGAACTTCGCAGAACTGGGACTTACTGAGAATTTTTTCACTTTTGAAGATCAAATCTTTTTACAACACCACCGGACTTCCATGGGGAGTACCTTTGTGTGAAGTATTGCCTGCCTCTACATGAGTTGGTTTGAAAAAGAAAGCATATGGACCAACAATCCATTTGAGAACCAAATATGACTCTGCCGGCAATATATAGACAACATATTTGTCATCTGGGATGGTGATGAAGCCATGATGGAACCTTTTAAGGTTTGGTTGAATGAAAGGAACCCATTTCTAAGCTTTACTATGACAACAAATAGAACCAGTGTTTCCTTTCTTGATGTCAACATCATGGCAAAAGATGGAAAGCTTGTCAGCTCTTTGTACACTAAGCATACAGAACGGAACAGCTTGCTGCACTTTAGGTGTGCTCGCACTCTCAGAGAGAATTTACCCGTAGGGCAGTTTCTAAGGATCAGAAGAAACTGTTCAGATACTCGAGACTTCAAGAACAGAGCAGTAAGACTCACTGAAAAGCTGAGGGAGAAGGAATATCCGGAAAGGATCACTGCTAATGCATGAAATGTTCCTAGAGAGGCCCTCCTCAAGAGCAACATACAACAGAATAATAACTCCCTCATTTTTGTGAGTACTTCATTGTAGTATCCTAGTATCCTGTCCATGTTAATGTTTTACCATCTACTCAGCCAGTGGAATGTTGCAGTGATGATGTGCTTAGGAATGTTGGGAGTCTGTGAGGAGAAGTGACAGTTGAGATTGGGCTGAGCAGCATCCTGGCTGCTCCTGGTGGGGCTGATCTACATATCCTGTAACTAACTACAATAAATCATCCTGAATTACATCAACCTGCTTGGACCTCGTTACTACAACTATTTGGCGACGATTATGAAAGAATCTGCGTAAGTCATCTGGATTGTGGAAGCTTTGACTTTTGGAAACATTTCTACACAAATTTGAAGCCTGGAAAATCTTCTAGATAAAGACAATTCTTTTGTAACTAACAGCTACGTATCTTATAGCAAACTGGCACTCCTGAACCCCACCAGTGACCTTGCCATCGGTCGCCCACAATCCAAGTGTGCCAGATCTTGCTGTTCTTGCTGTTTCTGTTTCAGCTGTACAGGAGCTGCAGTTTCTCTGTTCTCGTGAGGAAGAGCATCTGGGGAAAGTGCAACTCAAAGTGCTGCCCGTGTTGTGAAGGGCGTCTACTCTCCAGAGTCTATCTTCAACACATCGACGTGTGTGAGAAAATCATTTGTCCTTGTTTGTGGGCTGAGTTTTGTCTCAAGAGGATGAGCAACTATTTGTCAAGGGCTCTTGTGACCCCAGTGCCCATGTTGTTTCCAGAGCCTGTGTTTTCAACAACCCTGTTTTGGTGTCGTAATTTATGCTAAGGACAGCTATTTCAACATCTCAACACACACTGGATCTGGTTATCTCGCTTCACTGTGTCATCACTTTTTCGTGTGTGTTGCAATTTTGGCAGTTCAATAGCTGTGCATTATTTTAAAATGGAGGCACGAGACTTGTATTGTACACGCGCATCATTACCTTCTCCTTAGGTTTGCATGGTGATCTCCTCATCAACACTATGACATCTTTTCTTCTACGTTACACACAGTGCTGCAATCCAAAGTTTAGCAGCACGCCACAACCGCAAGCCATCCGGCACGGCCATAACAGCATGCCGCAATGTTGTGTTTGGCGTTTGCACGCATTCAACAGAGGTTGGTCGGCCCTGTCTTGGCCATTCAACACAGCGTCATGGAAGCAAGTAGAGTTCATGTTGGCGTGCCGCTTTATTGTGGTGGAATACACTGTACGAGCCACCACGGACTGTCCTGCATTTTCAAGCCAACTCCTCACGCCTGGACGTCTTCGTGTGAACTTCCATCAGGATACCGGAACATGAAGACTGTGCACGTCGGTTGTTCTTGGTGCTCGTTTTCTCTGCTCAAGATGTGGACCAATTTGGTAAAAGCACCTGTGTCGGACTACCACTTTTTTTTTTTTGCTGAATTTTGTCTGTGGTTTGGTTGAAGTTTTACACGTAAAAGTAAAGGTACATTTTTTTTTTGCTTTTGTGTCTGTCGGCAGCCTTTGACTTTGTTCATTAATCCAGTTCTGGATCTAACTGGCATAAGTTTCATTTCTACAAGTGCTTGGGGAAGACTTGTTTTTTTATTTCAAATTGTGTTTGTGTGTGACATCACACTGTGTGTTGTTTGCTGGTTTTGGTCTGTCTTTTTAGTCACATCTGGCATGTGTTGTTGTGATGCCGAGGTACTACGCTTTGTTCTACTTGTCTCAAGTGGGGTGCACTGTTCTATTGTGTGCCCGGAACATTACCACTCGGGTGAGAGGTCGATCACCGGCGTGGATGACATCTCAGAAACACTAAAATGCTACTTACATGGACGTAGGGGGATTTGCGTTAGTTCACGAACTTTAGTCAGATAGCCCTAACCTGGGTATCTATAGTTTTCCTTCCACACTTACCTGTCTGTGCACAAGAAACTAATTAGTTATAGTCTGCTCAGTATTATGTTCCAAATCTGCTGAGTGTCACATGGATACGGTGACACGTACACACATATTTTGTAACTTTCTGCAAATGAAATGTTAATGCGAATGGTAATTCAAGCCTGTTTTACCATATGTTTTGGCTTGTTGTACATTTCATGATGTTACTGTTTCCTCAAGTTTTATCCTTCATAGGAATGTATGATGCTTTTTTTGTTGGGCTCAACATTGTACGTACATGGACCCTAGGTACACACCGTCAAGAGTTCATTATTTCAGTTTACATGCATGCATGCAGTCTTCCCTATATTGTGATGGCAATGGGTTTTAGTCCCATTTGCTCTTAATACAGTTGCCTTCTTGGGCTACTTATGGTTCTTGCCCTCTTTCGAGGGATCTATGCATAGGTGTTAGTCATTTTTGCATTAGTTAACCATCCCTATTCTTAGGGACAGGTTATGGGTTCAGACCCATATACATTAGTTAGCAATACCTATCCTCCCTTTCGTCTTAGGGTAGGTCAGGGGTTTCAGTCCCATGTTTTCTTACTTGTGTTGTATGGGTTTTAGTCCCATTACTTCACTACACAGTATATGATCTCTACATGGTGTTGTTTTTACAAGAGCTATAATTTCTTGGGTTTTATTCCCGTTCATATTAGCTTCTGACCCCTTCCTTTCCTCGTAGTAGGGGTTGGTCATGGGTTTTAATCCTCCCATTCTCACATACGTTGTGTACATCTTTACCCTTACATAGAGTGTGTTTTATGGGTTTCAGTCCCATATATCTTTCTTATTCATTGTCAATTTTGCAACGTATTGTTATGTTCACATTAAATTACTATGTCAATATGGTAATGGGGTTTGGATGAGGGATCTTTTTGCATTTTCCTCTCATCTTCCATGTTTCTTTCGCGTGTCCAGTTTTCCTCTAGATGTCTTTTCTTCTTGTCAGTTCCACCTCTGTGGGCCAGACATTGTGGCTGGGATAGTTGCTGGCAGACCTGTGCTCTTACGTGTCACCAGCAATGTGCGTATGGTGTCCAACTACTTGCCATGTAGATCAAGGTCATCCATCAAAACAGACTGTGTCCACACAGATGTGTGTGAGTAGGAATGCGAAGAGACGTTCTTTTGTCACATGTGATGGGGGACACCACTTCCGGACTGCTACTGATCATGAGATTTCTACACACAGCCCGATTCGACACATGGATGTGGGGCTCCGTTGGGGGGTAACGAGATTGTCGTTAATGTGCAATGAGGTCACAGCTAGTTCATACCTTCACAGTCATCTAACTGGCCATGTGGGTCAGCCTCAAACATGCGCATTGAGGACATTGCTCAGGGTGTACCTTTTGGTGCAATCAATGTCCCTGCATTCATTCAAACATTAATACGTGAGGGAACATAGACATGACACATCTGTGTGATTTGGAATGTTTAATTCACATTCTGGGGGATGTCAGAGCAGGAGCAGTACATGGCCACTTCAAGCCCACATAACATGGTTGACCAGTTGTGGGCCAACCAGAGTCCTTGGGGGAATGCAAGGTGAATCTGAAGAGGTAGAGTTCAGTCCGCCGCAGGATTCCTGTGTCATTGGTACCAGAGCAGATATGGCAGTCCATGTCGGGGTCCAGGTGTATGTCGCAGAGTGTTTCGGGGGGCATTGGGAGGTGTTGTTCCAGGGCATGACGCAGAGAGCACAACCAGGCAGGGACAGGCCATGTGGCGGGGACGGATGCTACTGCCTCCTTCCTCACACAGTCATTACCCTCGACATCTTACTCTTCTGAGACGTCTTCTGTGTCCGGTGTGTCAGGTGTGTGTGGTGGTGTTATGGCTGCGTCACTGTGTGCCACTGACACAATAGGGTGCAAAGGTGATAGGGCTGCATCACTGTGTGCCACTGACGCATCAGGGGGCGGAGATGTGTGTGTCGTGCTTCCTGCAGGAGTCATCTGGAACAGGCTCAGTGGCAGCAATGGCAAGATGAGGATCCGCAAGTCATGGAAGATCGCAGCTACATCTCGCTGGTGTTCAGCAGTGGCAGCCATACTTCCAGCCTGCATCTGCTCCATGGTCTCCATTGTCCGCTGCATCTGTGCCGACTCTGTGATGTCATCGCTGGAGCCTGTCTGCATAGACAGGTCTCGTATCCGGGTAATGGACCCAGCGAGGTCAGCCAAGGATTGTTGTTGAGCATGGTGCGGACAGTGGGTGTCCGTTCGGGGCTGTAGATGCTCCCTGATGGGACTCAGGCACCCATGTATGGCATCGAGTTTGGCTGCCATGAGGTCGAAACCCATCCGCAGCTGATCTGCCACCTTCTCCTGGCACCCTAACACACGGCGTTGGAATTCCATCTGTTGGTCGTGGGGGTCCTGGGAGCCCGCCGTGGTGGTGTGTGCTTCCTGCTGTGTGGGCTGTGCAGGTGGTGGGGGTGACCACGATGCAGCTAGGCTGCCCTGCTCCTGGAGGTGGGGTGCGGAGACTGACCAGTGACCACGAGCCGTTGGAGGGTGTCTGTGCAAATGTTCAGGGTGTCCTCTTCATCATCACTGAAGAGCTGTGTGGTCTGCTCTGCAGGAGGTGTTGATTGTCCTTCTGCAATGTAAAGGGGAGATGCAGGTTAACAGTGTGTTCCATGTATGTTGACGCATTGTAGATGTTTACATCCAGACTGCATGACGATGTACATTGTGACTGTTTTGGTGAAGCTGGCTATTTGATGGGAGACAGTGTAGATTTCGACTACATGACGGATGTGTGGTTGTACTCGTACATTGCCATCTCACAGTGTCATGCATTGCCGGATGTGATTGGCCAGTTTCTACGCACGGGCGGCACCATTTGTGTCCTCTGTCCTGTGGTGTGGGTGTTGCACTCTGTGCCACATTGTCGTCAGTGTTGAGGTACTGTGATTGCCATGTGTGTGTGCTGCATTGTTGCCTAATCGCCCCTGCAGCACTGCTTTGGCGGACCCTTATCCCTTGGAGTCGGTGTGCATGTGACTTGTGTGCTTTTCGGGTGATGGGATGTTTGCGACTTGGGTCATTTGTACGACTGTAGAAATGTTGTACTCTTGTGCATTGTGTGTCTGCTGCTGCGTTTTTGACATCATGGGTCGTAGGTACACGTGGATGTGTCAGGGTGTGACCTGCTTCTTTACGGATGTGGTCCACACTCAGCCACCTCAATGTCGTGTTGTGCGCCATGTCATGTCTTGTGACTTCAGCCATGCTATTGGTCATGCAGTGTCACTTGCATTGTCAGTGTGGCTCACAGAGCTTCTGATTTTATGGATTCGGCACATGTGCATGGGTGGGGTGTGGCATTGGTGATATGGAGGGTGGCCCATTTGTGCACATTGTGGACGGGGGCCTACTTGGTGTTTCTATGTGTGCTGCGGTGTGCCAAGGGTATCAGGAACATGTTCCGCACTCATTGTGGGTGTGCAGTGTGCTGCACATGTTTGTGCATGTGTGCCATTGTGCCCATCTCCCCCCGCCCCCCCAGTCCCTGGTCGTTACTCAGGTAAACAGCGTTTACTTCGCATGCGATACTTCGCATGCCATTACAACCCGGTCGTTACAACGACCGCGTTGTTAGTTCGCATAGCTTTACTACGCAAGTCGGAACAACGACTTGCGTTAGGGGGGAGAAGGTGTTGGATTTAAAATCCAACACCTTCCCTAGTGTCCGCATAGACTGGAGTTGGAATAGTAAATTATACTATTCCAAAATCCAGCGCCCCCTACTACAATTCGTTGTTCCGAATTGCGTAGTAAAGGTATGCGAACTAACAACGCGGTCGTTCTAACGACCGCGTTGTAATGGCATGCATACTAAACGCATGCTAAGTAACGAGTGCTATTCCGTTACTCACCCTGTTGCTGTTGGGTCCGGTCATATTGCGCTGTGTCCAGACCCCCGACTCCTTGCACCGTCTCCACACTGATGACTGTGGCCATCATTTCCTTCAGCTCATCCAGCTCCTCCTGTAGCGCCGGACTCCCACCTCCAGTCGCCTTTGCTGCCTTCATGTTGGCAGCGAGTTTCTGTTTGGATGTGCACTTCATGCCAGCTCCTCTTGACCTCCTCAATTGACCTCCTCGACACTCCGACTGCATTCACGTTGGTGACGATGGACTGCCATATTTCCGTTTGTGTTGCCAATGACGCAGTGGAGGTGACGAACAGTTGTTGGTAGTGTTCTATCACCTCTGTGACGGTGATCCGGTCTTCCTGCGGACTGAACCCCTTCTTCCTCTTCTCCTTGCCCTTCCCCTGGCACGGGGATGCTGGCTGGTCCTCCGTGGGGCTTGTGGGGTTCGGGTTGTCCTCTGCACTCGGTCCGGGTGCATCCATGGTGCTACGCAGTTTGATTTGGTTTTGTATTTTTTTGTTTTTGGTTTGCTATTATAGTGCTTTTTCACGCATTACGCGTGGGAATTTCAGGCCTGTAGCTGGTTGTCGCTGATTTTTGTAGCGTTTTTCGGGCATCGCAGGTTTTTTCGCGTTTCGCATTTTTTCTGCGTCGCGTTAATTTTTGGGCAGTCATTTGGCGCGTTATCCTGCTACTATCGCATGGTGCCGCCGGGTTGGGAATACCACGTTAACACGGTGTTAGTTTCACGCGATGGACTGCGATGTGAAGGGTTGCGTTAAGCAACTTTTGCCGAAGTTATCACACATTCTTGTGAATATGCCCCAGTGTTGCTTACAAAGTATAACAAGTGATCAAGCTCGTTGGGGAGTTGTGCGTGTCACGTTTTGAGAAGCCACGTGGTGGCACACTTCTTCCGCCATGTAATTTGCATTTACAGGTTGAATACAGAGCGGCAAGTATTACACTGCCTGTGCATGCTTTGAGTGAGATTGCATGCTACATAAGATCACGTAAAAGAAACGTAATTGGGGGAGTGCATAAAATAAGAACCCACCCTGACGAAAGCCCAAGACCTATTTAGGCCTTTTAGAGTAGGGCTGAAACATTTTGGTGTAATTGGTGAACCTAGGGTCATAGGACCATTAAATCCTAAAACCCCTACCATATTATAGTTTTAATCTTTCCTGTCCACCCCTCTAATAAAGGGAACCCTGGAATGGATGAGGAATTTTTATCTTAGAATTACGCCCCATTAAAATTCTTCAGAGAGCTCCCTGGAACATGGTTAAGCCCACCCTGACCTTTAGGAGTCAGGGTGAACCCAATGATGAAGCATACCACTACTAGAGTGGTTGAAGGTTGTTTAAAAGAAAGGATTTTTTTCTTTTTCCAACTCCCTTAGGAGTGAAGTATAGGTGTGGTACGTAACTTTCCCACCCTGTAAAGTGTCTCTAGTCCCTGGGGGATGCTCTAGAGTTAGTAGTTACATTCTTACCATCTTCATTTGACGCAGCACAGATCATCAAGTTGTCTTGCTGTGTTACGCTGTGTTAAATGTTGGTAAATCTGCCCCCAAGTGTGATGCTATATGTACACACACACGTGACCTACAGACTCATTGCTCTGTAGCAGGTCCATTAACCAGCTACAATAATTTATTATTACTCACATCAACCTGTAGCAAGCAGATTAAACACACAACTATATTTGCAGTTTAGTACCATGAGTCCTTATTTAGAGATTGGCAGGAGGTGGAAAAAATGTCACTAAATAACCATGTCAAAAAATGAGGTTATATCACTTCACTGCATGGGGTATTCATGTCCTTTAACACAAGGAAAAAGCTGCTGCATTGATAAATGCTGAAAAACATGTGGAAACGCTGTTTTCACATGTTACTCACCCTTTAATTCTGTTTTTGCTGTAATAATATGATTACAAGTTCGGCAAATACAATTACCAGAATAATGGTGTTACCGTAAATGGCTAGACAATTTTAAATGAGGGCATGGGATTTTCTAGTTACACAAACATATATATCTCTGCAGGAGGCCCAATGAGTCACCTTCCAGCAGATGAACTTGGCCAGCAGACATAGAAAATAAGATTGCATAGTAGTCAATGTTCTCACAGTGTTAAACTGAGAGCATCTGGAAGGGCACAGATTTGAGTCTTGCTGTTGTTGACTCAGAAATTCATTCTTCTAAGGTGATTAAAATAGCTGTCATTGAGAAGCCAATCTCTTTCTAGACCCTATTTGGGCGCCAACTCCTGCTTGGTGCAAATCATGGAAGCAAACAGCACACCTTGGAATGGAAGAAAACATGCAATTACTGCATTATCCCTCGTTGGACTTCCAGTAATTACAGCACCGGGTGGTATCTGTATTCACTTAGTGCATAATTACCATCTGGGTTCATGTGAAGATTGGAATGAAGCCCTGAACTGTGTAATGGTAACTCCAATTTGTAAAAGCCACTAAGGGTAGGTATCCAATTATTGTGAAAACAGGTCTGCAAAGGTGTGTGTCACTTCTATGTGGGCAAAACTCCAGATTTTGCTTAAGGTAAAGATGAGAAGCCTTAGTGTTGTTTATGAGGATATTAAAACATTCTAAGTAATTAGGTTTAAAGTTCAGGTAGTGCTTTCAATGAGCTGAGAAATGTGGGGGATCTTTAAAGGGATGCGACCTAAGAATGATTACTAAGAAACTTTGATGGTCATCCTGGCAGTCCTAGTCTTCATTTTCCTAGTAGTCCTGGTTCTCGAGGTGGGCCTCATGCTCCTGGTCTTCTCACTTCCCCGGTCCTCCCCAGTCTTCTTAGTCATGGTCCTTTTAGTTCAGTCATCATGGTTCTGATCCCCGTAATTTTCCTGGAACTCCTGTGTGGATGCTCTTGATGGTCCTAGTCTTGCTAGTCCTGCAGCTCCTCCTGCTGGACTTTGTGTTTCTTCTCCTAGTTTTCTTCTTTCTGGTTCTCCTGGTCTCCAAATTCCTATTCACTTCATTTTTGCCCTCCTGGTCCTCTTGGTCCCCTGGCCCTGGTGCTCTGCGTTTAGTCCTTCTGATCCTGGTACTTTGGATGGGCAGGCTCGTGGTCTCTGGGGAGTCCTGGTATGGTTCTCCATCTCCTTGTCTTCCTAGTACTCCTCCTCTTGGCATTTCTCACCTTAATCTTCATTATCTTTGTCCTCTTGGTGGCCCTCTTCCTTCACCTGTCCTTCTTCTTGTACTGTTCCTCTTGTTTGTCCTGGTGTTCATGGTTCTCGTGATAGACCTGGTCCTCCTGGTGGACCTCCTCTTTCTTTCTCCTGGTCCTCCTCCTTCACTGCTGCTCTTGATCCTGGGCCATCTTGTGGTTTCAGTCTTGGTAGTCCTAATGCTCCTCATGCTGGTCTTCCTGGTTCACCAGGTTTATGCTGATCTTCCTAGTCCTTGCCCTTGTGGTTCCATGGTCTGGATTCTCTGTCCTAGTCCTCCAGGTCCTCAGAGAGGTCTTGGTCATCTGTGTGGTCTTGATCCTCTTCTCCTTTCAATGGTCTCATTGATCATAATCCTACTCTTCTTATTTGATCTCATCTTCATGCAATACAGAATCCTAAATACATCATACTATACAACAAACTCCTTTCGTACAGACTATGAATGGGTTACTGCAACAATAGGGCCAAAAGGATAGCAATACAAACTGAAAAGGTATAACATTCCAGCCCTACACTGTAGTAGAATGCACATGCAAAGCACACCTATTAAAAGGGATTGAATAGTGAAAAATCTACGAGGTTAGTTGGACCAAAACCTCACCTATGATAACCAAATTAAGACTCTATCAGCCAGGTGTTTCAGGACCTTGGGATGTCAACAGAAAGTGCTGAGGTTCTTTACCTCTTCTGTCCAGAAAACTGTTGTCCAGGCGTTAGTAGCCTGACATTTAACTATTGTAATATACAGTATTTAGGCCGTTCTCAGACTAGGTGAGATGCCTTCAGGCAATTCAAAACTCAGCAGCCCGTCTGCTAATAAATGTTCCCAGATGCTCCTCTGTCAAGGCAGGCCTCAGAGAATTACACTTGTTGCAGATCGGTAAGCGGATCATATTTGAAGCAATATGTATAGGGCTTTCTCTTAATATTGGTCCATGCTATCTTCAAAAGATAATAAGACCCTACATTCCCTAAAGGACAATTCAGTCATGTGAATCTCTGTTGGCAGTAATCTACCAGATCCACAAAGCAAGGGGGATTCTCCTTTAGATATCTTGCCACAAAAATCAGGAACAGCATCCCACTCAGCCTTCGGAAAAGCCCTTCCACATCAGTTTTCAGAAAACAGCTGAAAACTTGGCTCTCTGCATCCTAGTAGTCTCCTTCTGTTGATGGTAGCTCCAATATAACAGAATCATAGAACTAGAACATTTCATTTGAAGCAGCCATGCGCAAATCATTTAAACATAAACATAAGCAAACGATGAGAAGAGAAAAGCACATGAACAGAAAACCCTATAATAAAACAGCTTCCTAAAAGTCAAGCAAAAACAAAAGGTGCAGGAGTCGGAAACCCTATAGTTCTTCAGCAGGCATAATCTTCCAACCAAACAGGTGGCATCTTTGACCTTCAGTGGTCCCCTCTACGGTGGTCACCTCTACACAAGTCAAAAGAAAGTGTGTGCAAAAGTTGCATAATGTGCTTTTGCATAAAATTATGTATAATTACTTGAAATGCAAAACTGGCATTTAGCGCTGGCATTTAATGCTGTATTTTACAGCAAAATATATCCTTACATTCATTTTGAGTGCAAGGATGCATTTTGCTTTTAAAAAACAGTGCAAAAGAAGCAAAGGCTCCATGAAGAACAGTCACTTTATGTAAGGAAACAGGCCATTAGTTGTGTGGCCTGCACAAGTAATGGGTCCACATTTACCCCTTCACTGGTAACCAAACACCCCATTGTAGTGCTTGACTCTTTCAGGGTAGCGAAGCAAAGCAGTCCAAGGCCTACTCAAGGGAGGTGGTGCTGGCTAGTAATCACCATTCGCTGGAATTCTATGATAACACTCATTAAATTATTGCCCAGTCTGTGCTTTTTCTTTAGAAAAGAAAAAGTACATTTATTACATATACAATACTTAATACTATACAGTAATTTACAAATACACTTAAGGCTGGTGGAAATACCTTTGGCAACATTACATTTGACTCCTAAATGTTCATGGCCCCAAAAACCACAATTAACACTCTCCTCTCCCATGTACAATCCAGTACATAGCTATCTAGGGGGGGGTCTCACTGTACATCAGGCCAATGTTAGGGGAGAGGATGCAGCCTAATGTCTAGGGCGGTCGATCTCAAATCTGGGAAACTGGGTTTGAATCTCTGCAATGATGCTCAACATCCTGTGATTGTGGGCAAATCACTTAATCTCCCCGTGCCTAACAAAAATGAATGTGTCCTTGTGTAAGCAACTGGTACTCACGTAAAGCGCTCTGATACCCGATAACTTTGGGACAAGTTTGCGCTATATGGGGCTCTCCCCTGCCGGGAGTGTGCATACTTGAGGAGCATCTCTGGTGACTTTTCTTTGTCGTGCATTTTAATTTTTTCAATTCTTTGGGGTACACGGTCCCACCTGAGCACCCCACTTGCATGTATTTTTCGATGGTAGCTAACCCGACTAGCTCCCTCCTCTCCTCGGCTGCCGCAGGAGCTGGCAGCTCTTCCCCCCACCCGCGCCTATGGGGAGGGCATTCTCTTCTATGGTGGCCACCTTGCTCACGCCAGACATGGGCACGGGGAGCAGGAGACATACTCACCACCCGTGCTAGCTCTCCCCCTTCTCCATTCTCTGCCGGGGTATGGAGCTGGGATGCTGGTCCCTCCTCTGCCTCGCAGGGGTGTGACAGCACTCTCCTGACTTTGGCAACATAGGCGGCCCAGAGTTTTGGTCCGGGTCCCTTGGCTCTTCTCTGGGGGGGCGCAGTGGCGCTTCCCCAATGTCTTCGTGGTAGGGGCCCAGCGATGGGGTCATGGTTCCCCCAGAACTTAAATGGCCTGGGGGTTGGGATCAAGGGCCTCCAAAACTCTAGAGAGGGGGCCCCACGCACACACCCTCCCAGGGTTCTTAATTAGAAAGTATCCTTGCATCAACCCCTGGGCCCTGGCCCATCCCAGGGGTTTCTTTAGCATCAGTGGCAGAGCTCCAAGTGCTCCATGTCCTTGCTATTGGGTCAAGGATCAAATCCTTCTCCCTTCGATATCTCGGGCTTCGCTGGGCCGTGTTGCACAATTATGGGCTCATGTAGGTCCTGGTGGCGAGCCCTAGCCACCTAGATTCTTTTCCTTAGGCCTCTAATGTGGCAGACTTTTCAGGGATCTGGTTCCACTGGCTCCCTACGCCAGTCTTCCTCCTTTTTCTCCTCTGGTGCTTCTCTCATCCTTAGTGCAGAAGTCCAGTTCCTCCCAAAGCTAATCCTTTGGGGCATAAAGGGACCGGCTTCCCTGGTGCTGGGGAGAGTCCCACTGGTCCTGGGGTCAGCTGTGGTCAGAGACCTTAGCCTAGGTGGGCATCAGGGAGTTCCTCCTTCCAGGTGTCCATGGCTGCTGCCTCCAATCCCAATGTCTAACTCCAACAAAAAGCTTTGTTCTCTTCCGCTTGTGCAAACTTTTTAAGTGGGTATGAAAAGTTCTAGAAGCCAGACACCCCTGGCCAATCCTAGGGAGCCACATCTCCTCTCCGCCCCTATCCCAACCCTCCTGCACAGCATCCTAAGACAGTTCATCCAGTAGTGACTGTTCACATCTCCTCTGAGAGTGTCAGCCCCACCCCTCAATGACATCACTGTCAGGGTCTTTCCCACCAAAACTTCAAAGAGGAGTCCCTCCTGTGTTAGCTCAAGAGGTCTAGACTCCTTCATTTGTTCCGTGGGTCCTGGGCTGTCCCATCCTTGGTACAGTGTGACAGCTAATTAATAGATGCCGATTTTTATCCTCATCCCTTCCTATTCAGGAAGCTGAGTGAAGCAATGTTAATTGCTCCCTTGTGTGGGAGGCCTTTGCTCCTGCTGCTGGAGAGCAATGTAATTATCATGGTCCAGCAGAGTGACCAAAGACCTGGGCTCTGATTCTGAACTGAGCCATAGAGATATGACAATTCTGGGTGACCTATAACATGTGCAGATATCTTCTTGGAACATGCAGATTTGATCTTAGTGCACGTTACACCCCATTTTGATTTATCACTGGAGTTTGTAGGCCAAAGGGAAGCAAAACTGCACTCTAAGGCAGATTCCCCCCTATGTGTATAATAAAGTGTTATTGCAGACAAAACAGTAAACCACACTGACTTTCCATCTGAGTGTACACTAACATTTTAAGACCTACCCCAAGTCAATATTTAATCCTGCAGAGTCTTATCGTACAAGGCCACCTGTGTGCAGGTACCAGGTCGTGCATGATGGTAGTCTCAAAAGCACAGCCCTCACACGTATGCACATGCGTATGCACATGTGTTTACTTGTAACCAGCCAAGTCCCCTTTACCCTTGCTGCATCGTTGTGGCCTTATCTTAAAAGGTGTACGCCAGCTGTAAACACGCGCAGTCCATTTACTGTGTGCCTTTACCGTGAGGGGGGGCATCAGTTGTGAGGCTCACCCACAGTAAAAAGGCCACAAACCAGTGATTAAAAAGTGAAAAATCTGGGCAGAGAACATGGGCAGAACCCATTTTGTTACACTTGCACTATGTTATTTGCATTGGTCCTGTGCGCTTGCATTAATTTTTACCGAGAAGGTGCATTTTTCTGTGAACAGTGGATAATTACACAATGTGCTGTAGTTGCTTAATTTTGTGTACCTAGAGTAAAAAAGTGCTGAAATTACGCTAATTATGCCAGTGTAATGACATTTTTGCATAGGCCTAGTCAAAAGACACGGGGTCAGTAAGCACACTTCCACCACCAATACTGCAATCAGGCACACTTGCACCACCAGGCACTCCACACCCAGAATCAGCTACACAAAACAGCATTATGGCCCGCAGCACCTTTCCCTCCAGCCTCAAACCACTACTTATCATCCGTATCTTTACAACTCGCAGTAGCATCTCTCAAATTCCACCTTGCCCATTCTACTTAACTGCCAAAAGCAGACTTCACTTTGTATGGTCCCTGAAATTTAAAGAACCCAACTGAGGGCCCCATTAGGATGGCGGGCGGACTTCAGTCCGCTCGCCACCCTAGCAGAGCTGGGAGCGGCCGCCAGCGGTGCGGCGGTCCCGCACCACCAATTAGGATGCGACCGCCACCCTGGCGGTCGCATCCCGCATCTTTAACATTGCGGCGGGTGCTGCTGTAAGCAGCAGCCGCCGCAATGCCAAAGAGGCATGTTGCGCATTGGCATGCACAACGTGACAGGCACCGTGCGGTGCCTGCCACCTTGAGCATGGCAATGCCCCCCAAGTGCAGCCCCCCATCTCCCGGGGGCCCGCAAAGGGCCCCCAAAGCAATTCCCGCCATCCCTTTCATGGCGGCATTGCCGCCATGGAAAGGCCAGCACCGCCAGGCATCATAATATGGATGGCGGTGCCTTCCAGGCACCGCCACCATATTATGCCCGAGTTCCGCCCGGCCAGCAATTGTGATGATTGCCGACCGGCGGAAAAGCGGCGGACGGACTTTCCATCCGCCGCGGTACCCCCCGCCATGGTAATATGGTGGGGGTAAATGTGGTTGTGGTGGCGGGTGGATCGCCACCGCCGGCCGGGCGGTGGCGATCCGCCCGCCATCATAATCAACCCCAGAGAGTATGCCAGGCTTCACTTTCACTTAGTCTTCTTTCCAAATCCTTAAGTTAGCTCCACTCTGTTCCCTTTTACTACCACGTTGTCCTTTCACAAGCTCCCCCAACCAATGAGGAACCAGCTTTGAAGCAGCATGCTTGCCCCACATGCAGGAAATTGAAGGCATCTCTGTGTCTTCATTGAAAGTGGTGCGAAGGGCTCAGACGATATCTCTGACTACATCCTTAAATTCTAAACCTCTTCTCAGCCATTTTCAACACTCCTTTGACCATTCTATTAGCCCCTTCTACCTGACCGATCGGGCATTGTACAGAGAGGTCCCGATGTGATTGACACCAATGCCATCCAAATATTTTCTCATCTCAAGGAAGACAAGTTAAGTGCCATTGTCAGCAACTATGTAGAAAGGTTGAATACATGTCCTCTTCTACTGAAGCATATTGTTTATGTTCAAGCAAACCCACAAAAGGTCCAATTAAATCCAAACATATTTTTATCCGTTTCCCCCCGGATACTGCACATGTTGAGGACACCCACCTCCACCAACTTTCTCTTTTGTCCCTCCTTGCAAACTCTGCATTTGACTATTCTCTTCATGACATGTGTCTTTAATCCTGGCCATCAAAACTTTTTTTCTGCCCATGGTTTGACCCACCTGCCCCTCATGTAATGAAGTAACAACTCTATCTCATACAGCACAGAGAGGCACAAATCTATCCCCATGCATTACCACAAACTCATTGCAAACTGTGAGCTCACCCAAAACTTTAAAATAGGTCTCACACATATCTGGATGCAGCTTTCTCTGCTATCACCTTCCTGTAACATGTCCACAACCACCTTCCTGATCTCAATGTTACTTGTGCCCGCAAACCATTTTTGGCTGAAAACACATCTCTTACCCCTTCCGTGGCATTTGATACAATGGCAAACACCTCCTCAATATCAAATACCTCCTGCACCTCACTAGAATAAGGCAGGCGAGAAAGACAGTCTGCCAAAAGCCTATATCAACTGGGATGTAGCCTACCTCATGAGTAAAAGTTTGCAACCTGATTGCAAACCTAGTTAACCTGGTAGAATATCTGTTACCACCACCGGGATTCAAAAATCTGGGGAGAGATTTGTGGTAAGTCCGTCAATAATCTTCTCAGCCCAAATATATGTCTCGATAACAGAATACTTTTTCTCTTTTTTTGTTTTCTCTTTGCCACCATGAAACTGGAAAAGCCCTGCCCCAATAGCCGAGCACTGGCATCATGGGAATAACTGTTCTTGTTGACATCCAAAGGGGCAAAATACCCGCCTCTGCTATGCTCCTGTTAATGGTATTAAAAGCCTTCAGCTCAACCTCTTGTCAAGAGAAGACCATCCCTTTACTCAATAAGTCTTGAAAATCTTCTTTTCTCAGTCTTCCACAAATGACACATAGTATTTGATCAGCGACTGCACCATCACATTGATGCTGGTAAAGAAAAAATAATCCATGATGATATCATGGTTTAAGCACCATAGATATGCAAAGATTCTTAGGCTCTCATCCCACTTTTTGGTTATCACAAAGGGAGAAAGCCATCTGAGGCTTCTACAATTTGATAACCCTATCTAACATCAACTGTTTGAGCATGAATTTAACTTCTTGCCTAATCAGCAGTGGTAGCCTTCTTGTCTTATGTCTCGCTGTGATTGTCCCCTTCCTCGTCTTTTTTTTGTGCGTGTAACCCCGGTCCATTTACTCTTCAACACCCCATTGACAGTGGACAAAATCTCATTTTGGCATCACTGACCACCATCACCTGGTCAGGTGCTGTTGAATTAATGATAAGGTGTTAGTCTTACTGGTGCACACAAACTAGAATGAGCGGCTTAGGCTTGGCCACTAAGACAATCGCTCAAACCACTAGATCCTGAAATCTGATGTCTGCCCAGAAATATAAAAAAAATTGATGTTGCTGCCCTGGAATCCATTAAGGGTTTATGACTTTTGGGTTTAGACTCTAATCAGGCCAAGTACCATCATACACATCATTAGGAACAATAAGCCAGGGTCCACCATGAGAGACACTTCAGACCCTTTAACAGCAAACAGGACCTTTGATCTATTCAGTCTTGCTAAGTGATCCTCAGGAGAATCGACACTTATCACTCACTGCGAGGCCTTCTCTTCCTCCTGGTCCTCCTTGTCTTGGTCCTCATTGCCTTGCTCCTTTTGGTGCTGGTCTACCTAGTGATATTAGTGCTCTTAGTACTGGCCCTCTCCTCATTCTCCAGGTTGTCCTGATCATCCCGGTGCTCTTGTCTTAGTGTTTCTGATGATCCTGGTTTTCTTGCCTCTCTACCACTTCCTGGTCCTGCTGGTTCTCCTGATTTTGGTTCTGCTGGTTCTGGTCCTCATGGTCTCAGTGTTCCTGTTGTTTTGATCCTGAAGGCCATGGTGACCCTAGTGACTCTGTTTAGGTAATCCTGGTCCCTATCCTACTAGTGGACCTGGTCCTTCTCTTCCTCATTCTCTTTTATTTCCTCTGGGTCCTCCTAGTCTTGGCCTTCCGTGTCCTCTAAGTTTCATGATAATTGTGGTGGTCATTGGATTGTTCCTGCTTGTGATCCTAGCTTTCCACGTAGCCCTGATGACACTTTTACTAGTCAACTTCCCCTTCCTATTACTATTACAGATTACTTCCCTACCCATACTCCTCTTCTTCATATTAGCCCTGTTCCTCTTCCAAAGTGGTTGCCTATTCGTAATAACAGAACTTTTGCTATCCCTGGTCATTTTGCTATTGCTAGTCCTCTTTCACTTCCTAGTTCTCTTCCTCAACATAGCCATATTCCCAATTCTTTTCTCAGTCCTCTTCTTTATCCTAGCACTCTTCCAAATCGTTGTCATTGTTGTATTGCTCTTCCTCGACTTCTTCCTTGTCCTAGCCCTAATTTTCTGCCTAGTTCTTGACCTCTTCATAATCTAAATTCTCGTCCTTGTCTTAGATTTATTTCCTAGTTTTCTTCCCAGCCCTATTATTATTCCACTACCTAGTCCTAGTCCTCTTCCCACTACTATTCCTAGTCCTATCACTCGTCCTATTTTTAGCGTTCTCCCTAGCTTTTATTTTCTCCTTAGAAAGCCTTCAAGTTCTCTCTATAGCCCTAATCTCCTCTTAGATTTAGTCCTACTCCTTTACCTCTTTGTAGTTCTTGCCCTCTTCATAGTCCTAATCCTAGTTTTACTCCTTGAATTTGTCCTATTGGTGTTCCTAATTCTCTTGTTAGTTCCAGTTCTCTATCTGGTCCCAGTTCTTTTGCTTGTCTTAGTCCAGGACACATTCCTAGTCCTTTGACTAGCCCTGGTTTTAGTACTAAAGTTAGTCCTCTTCCTAGCCGTAGTCCTATTCCTAGCCATGGTCCTAGTCCTCACCTCTTCCTAATCCTCATCTTAATTATTTCCCAGTCCTACTCTCCATCCTCTTTCTAGTCTTAGACCTAATTTCATCTTCCTGGTACTTTTTCTAATCCTTCTTCTTCTTAGTCCTATCAATCTTCCTAGTCCTCATCCTGTCTGAAGCCTCTTCTAAGTCCTTATTCAAGTCTTCTTCCTTGTCCTGTTACTCTTCCTAGTTCTAGTCCTTTCATACTTCTAGTCCTCTTCTTAGCCCTAGTCCTGCAAGTACTAGTATTCTTTCTATTGGTTTATAATATATTAGCTTGAAGAGTTGGAAGAACATTTCGTGCACAAAACTAACATACTACTAAAGATGTGTGCTTTTTCCTGAAGGGTACAAAGGGACCAGGAAATAATTGACCATCATGCGGCAAGCATATTATGGTTTTTATATATTTGTATAGATTCATAGGTGTACAAAATGAGTACATCTGGGATCATGGCATATACAGACTTTCGAGCCCAGATGAAGTGGAAAACAATGGGAGGCATGAAATCCTTTACTGCGTAATTACCAATTGCTGGGTTTTGAGTAATTGGCGATTTTTTTGTTTTCCATTCCTTTGACATATTTTAACATAGTTTTCACCCATGGGAGACTGGATAGAACAGTAATAGTCTTGCAGGGACTGTGAAACTGATGAGAGACATGGCTTCAATACATTTTTTGCTTGAGCCAGTTTCCCACCGATATCATTATTTTCCTAAACCAGGTATACAAGCTAGGCCCTCATGTACAGTTACTTTTCACACGGACAACCGGGGAAATATATCTTGAGTCATATGCCTCATTTTCAGGAATATTATATATTTTACTTACAAGAAAAGAATCCACAAAAAGGATCAACTCAAGAAGATGAACAATTTAAATACTGGAGGTCATCTGTGGGAGTGTGTAAGAAGTGTGGTCTCAAGAATAGTGCTGGCAGTTCTGGGAATGGAAACATTTATTTCAGGGTGCCATAAATTGGGGGGTCAAAGTGTGGCAGCAGAAATGAGGTGGAGTAACAAGGGGAGGACTCATGAAAAGTGGAGCCTGACAGTCAACTTAAACACTTATTTAAAAAAAAAAAAACTCTGCCACAAAACAATTGGTCACACAAAGTCTGCATTTCAACATATCTTAAGGGTGGTTAAGGCACCTTCTGCAAAGATCTTTGTGACCAACAAATTGCAGGGTATAATAATAATGGTAATATCACTCTGGTGGTTAATGCTATTGATGGAGAGAGCTGTGTTTTCTTTAGTCACATTTTTGGGTCATCACGATAGAATCGGAAAGCCTCCGAACTGCGTTCGAAGGGTTTCCGAGCCTCATCGCGATTTCAAAACCGACAGCCTCATTACAATGGAGGCTGGCGGTTTTGAACCGACCAGTCATTCCAGCTGGCTTCCGATGGGCTCAAGGAGCCCGTCTGCTAGTCGGAACCGGCACGTAATCCACATGGACGGCGTTTTACGCCATCCGGATTACGATGCAGAGTTTCCAACAGGCTTTCCAAGCCGGGCTTTCCGACATTGAAAGCCTGTCGGAAAGCAAGTTTGGGGGCCCCTAGCTGGGCCCCCTTCTTCCTTCGGCCTCCAGTTAGGGGCTGTTGATCCCTGCTCCGTGTGGCACGAGGTGCTGGGATGAATACAAACTCCCTTTTCTGTATAGGAGCTTGTGCTGCGGCCAGTTTCCGACCACAGCACAGGCTCCCATACAGAAAAGGGAGCTTGTAACCACACAATATGCAGTTGAATCAAAATTAAGCAGTCGGGACCGGAGATCGGCCGACCTGTATCCGCGACAGAGTCGGGCTGACGCAAGTCCGCCCGGCATCGTAATAAGGGCCTAAGTAGCATATAGGGTTAGTATGCCCTCTGCAAATCACAACGTGTAACATGCATGGCACAGATTTGTATTTTATATAGATAGCTTGGTTGGTTACTGCTTTTGTCACAGAGATATTTTGTTCCTTACAGTTGATAATTTAAAAATTCTTCTGATATAGCACATTGATCTATTGACTGGCATCAAAGAACTTCTTTTAAACTGCAAGGTATAGTTTGAGAACCCCATTGTTTTCTCAAACTTTTATTATTCAAATTTTGCTTGAATGGTTCCTTCAGGTAGTAATACAATCATACTAATAGACAACCCCAACCACTGCATTACTGTTCAAATTCTGATTTTGTGTTTCTCCAGACCAATAATCCTTAACACATAATGACAACCAATATGGATGATATGAGACACCTGCACCGTGCAACCCTCATTGTCATATGTAACATTTCCTGTACATTGATTTACACATTTGTATGGATCATTGTCTCTGTATATTATATGTGTGTGAGATATTAAGCACTCAGACACCCTACATTGAGATGCATAGTGTTATAAAAGAAAATAAATAAAAACTAAATTAGGAAGTGCTATTTTTAATGTTTTTAGTGTAATTACTCACCAGACAGATACATCTGACATTCTCACCATGCAAGCTTACTCTTACATACATGGGTTAAACAAAGTCAAAACCTGCCTCAAAATCTTAGTTTCTCTTAACCACTTGTGAAGTGTTAACAAGCTGTGTGCCTTTGTTTCCCTCCATTGCATTGGCATCTCGAAGGCTCCCATGCAGGTTGAGACTCCAACAAAATGAAGGCTGATTGCCCTTTAAGTGAAGTTTTTGTGGAAGACTCTTTAAGTGCAGCCCAGTTGGAAGGGAAAATAAGGAGCCCCCTCACCCTGTGCAGGTTGCTGCTATAAACAGAAAGCAGTCAGCGTGCGGGCACTTCTGAGTGTGTCCCAGTGTCAGCATACTACACTTGCAAAAATTCAGCATATTTCACTGGAATGGGCCCAGATCCGGTTCAATTTTAGCTGATGGATCTGGGTTGCGGCTGGACCCACCACGATTGAGTGTAGGAGAATGTGCTACCTTGAAAGTGTTATGTTCCAAGAGCAATAGAGGCGGAAATATGCACAAATGTGTTAGCATGCTTACAGTGGAGCTGTAAGTTGTGTAGGAAATAAATGAAAGGAGGGTTTTTATAAATAATGTATGGAAAGTAGTGAGAAAGCTGAACCACAGTAGAGGCCCAGCACATGAAGAATCATACTTGGCCAGTAGTAATAGCAGATGTATAAAAAAGTTAATAATGGACTTCGGTTCAAGACACACGTGGCCCCAATGTTTTGTTGGGCCTAGGGGCTGATGCATATGATGATGCACATATATAAATACAAATCTAGGTTTATCATAATATTACATACTAAACTTACATAGCACACTAGTACTATTTGCCTTGTCTCTGCACTAATTACAGGTGTGTATGATTATCCAGCTCAACAGTACTCATGATAAAAAAAACAAAAGGAGGAAAGGCAGAGTGGGCTCACCCGGGTTCCAACCTTTGCCCTTCAGGTTTCACAGATAAATCTGTAATAGATTGTTAGAAATTGGTTTACTAGTTGTGTGGGGGGTTGGAACCCTTCTCAAGCAGTAACCACATTCCTTGTCAGGGTGAAGTCACAAGCAAACCCTAAGTTAACCTGTGCTAAACCCTCTGCTAGCTTGGCACAGAGCCATCAGGCCTAACTTAGAGGCAATGTTTAAAGTGTTTATGCAACACTTCAAACAGTAATGAAGTGAAACCACAACACAAGAAAAATCCCACAATAATGTAGAAATATAGAGTAAATTTTAAGAAATAAATCCAGACCAAAATGACACAAATCCAATCAGCAGAACCAGAGGCATGCAAGTTCATAGATTTCAGTGAAAATGGCACTAAAGACCACAAAGCCCCAACTGTGGTTATCTGGTCAAACCAGTCGAGGATAAAGTCACAAGTTCATGCCGACCATGATGGCGCATAGGCCAACTACAGGGATCCACTTAGGCTCGCTGAACACAGTGCCTTAATCTTGGTTGCGAAGAGATGCAGAGTCCCGCGTTGAGGATGTGTCGCGCATCAGCGGCGATGTGAGGTCCAGGTGAGGAGATGCGTTACGCAGCGGCGGTTCCAGGGAGTTGTGAAGTGCCATGAAATGTTTTTGCGTGGAGATGCGTTGCGCAGAAGCAGTTCCAATGGGCTGCGATGGCGAAGTGATATCCTTGTGTAGGGGAAGTCTGCGCAGCAGAGGCGATGCATCAGTTCCAAGGGTGATGTATCGAGCAGTAGGGGAAATGCACCATTTCTTCAGGAGATGTGCCGCACCGTGAAGGAGATGCATTGGTTCTGCTGACAGATGGACTGGCGGACCACCTTCAGGCCCACTTCCAAGAGTCCAGGACTGGGGTTGCACCACTTGGGAAGGCAGGACTCACAGATGGCAGAGTCCAGGAGCTGGGTTCAAGGTTGTTGGAAGCCTGCTCTGTCCCTGCGGCTTCTGATCAGTAGGACAGCCAACTAGCTCTTGGAATCACTCTGGGTTAGAGGGTTAGCAGGTCAGCACAGCAGGGCAGCAGTCCAGCAGAGTGGCAGTCCTTTAAGCAGCACAGCTTTCCTTCTTCCTGGCAAAGTCCGCAGGCCCAGAAGTGTACTGAAGAGTTGGGGCTAAGGGTCCAATATTTATACCTGGGGCCCACTTTGAAGTGGAGGAAGCTTCTAATGGTTTCCACACCCTTTGAGGTGTCAGGCATCCCCTTGCTCCCTGTCCTGTCCCCAGCTTATCTGGGGCAACAAACAACTTGTGACATCAGTTTGTGAGAGTGCTCAGTCAGAGCCTTTCATATGTGCATGTGTGTTAGGTGACAGCTCCTCCCCCTCGTTACCTCGGAGTGGCCCATCCTGCCAACACCTAGCTTCCGTTTGTCTCACTGTCCAGGAGCAAAATACAAGGGCCAACCACCAGCTGCACCCAGTCATGTGACCCATGATCAGGGTGCAGACACCAAATGGTTAGGACAAAAAAATGCCAACTGTCTAAAAGTGTCATTTTCAGAATTGTGATTGCAAGTCTGACTTTACCATTAAAGAGGGCTTTAAATTTCAATTCCTTAGAGACAAAACTCAATCTATCATCCTGCTCCCAATTTGAAGTTACAGCTTATTAAATATAATAATGCTACTCCAATGTTATCCTATGGAACAGGCAGGCCTTGCTGTAGTGAAAAACACATTTAAGAGTTTTTCACTACCAGGACATGTAAAAGTTAAAAGTACATGTTCTACTTTTTAAATACACTGTACCCTGCCCTCTTGGCTGTTCAGAGCCTACCTTAGGGGTTAAATATATGTTTTAAAAAGGAAGGTTTTGGCTTGGCATAATATTTATTTTACCAGATTGATATAGCAGTTTAAAACTGCACACACAGGCTGCATTGGCAGGCCTGAGACATGTGTAGAGGGCTACTTAAGTGGTGGCACAAAAAGTGCTGCAGGCTCACTAGTAGCATTTTATTCACAGGTCCTGGGTACATGCAGTACCACTTTACTAGGGACTTACAAGTAAATTAAAGAGGCCAATTGGGTGAAAACCTATTCTACCATGTTTAAGGAGAGAGCACAAGCACTTTAGCACTTGTTAGCAGTGGTAAAGTGCACAGAGTCCTAAAAGCCATCAAAAACGGGTTCAGGAAACAGGAGGGGGAAGGCAAGATATTTGGGGATGACCCTGCAGAGAGGGCCAAGTTCACCATGGATATATTATTCTTCTGAGCTACCATGTCTTTAAACATGGCAATGTAAGAGGTTCCCGTCAGGTTGTGGGTAAACTAGGGTTGCATTAAGATTGATCTGTGTCAAGGAGTGAAACATCAGGTAATGCTAGTGGTCTGTGGGCATTTGTTTGAGCAGGCAGGGCAAATCCATCCTAAAATATTCACAGAGATTTTAGGCAAGCTAAAAGGATGCCACAATTAAACATGTTTTGTGGGCGGGCTGCTGTCAGTGTGCATCAGGTGTTGAATGGCCTAGTGACTGTGAAGGACCAGACGAAACGTGAGATTGGAATGTTTGAAGAGGCTGGCACAGTAGATTCAAATGAAGCTTCAAAGTGGTTGGTGCCCATGTGTTATGCCCCCAAATACTGTGAGTTGATTGAGAATGCATAGATATAAGAAATCTAAAGAGAAAGATGTTGTAAAATTCGCATCTCTTGATTGACACACATGAATTAATAAGTAGGCTGGGTAAACACGCCAAAGCATATGCTCTTTATGACCTCTATACTTGATTGTAGTGGATATAGTGCATTGCAAAATGACCTGCCTCATGCCTGCAACACATAGGGGTGACCTGTGTATGTATCACACTACATACATGACTGTGTCGCAGGCCCTGCCCAGTGTATCCAATGTCACTTTATCATCAGGGTACAGCGTGTGGCACAAGGTTGTGCCTTGTCCAGTTTTCAGTTATTGCATGGTTACAAGCTATCTCATGGTTATCTTATACTTTGTATGCAACTCTCATGATTCAATTATGAATGAATCAATTATGATACGAAATGGAACCTGATAGCATTGATGATATCATTTGTAGTGCCATATCAAATGATATTGTGAGACCATGAGCAGTTGTGAATCGGGGCATAGTTACTGCTATGAAGCTGACCTTAACTAACACAGTTTAGTCGGGTTTTGGTATTTAACCATGGCGCTTTTTAAATTCAAGTTTTTCATGGAAATTCTACATCTAATATAACATAGGTTTGTAAGTTAGCATAGAAGCTGATCCAGCGCGGCTAATATAGATTTCTCCTCAGGATACGAATCCAGATAAATCATTCACGTCTATTAATCTATATGATGGTGGGGCCCATAACACCACATATCATACATTCATTCGTTCACTGGATTACACACCAAGGAGAAAAGTGTTGCTGGAGGAACAGGATACCTTGTTAAATTTGACCTCGGACATCATATACATTAGCTTTTGATCCTGTCAGTTCCAAACATCAAGGTATTCAGCTCTTTGGTCGATGGACCAACTAGTAGAATAAGTTGATGGTGATTAAGACCAGCTCAATCACTTTAAAACCTGTTAAACTTTAAACTTATTAATGAACTAAAGAACCACAGACTCATTTTTATTACAATGAAATTTTATCTAATTTCTAAATTGCACGGGTGAGATTCTTAGTTTATTAATCACTTTTAATACATTAATAACATGTATATGAAAAGTTATAATAAAGAATGAAAATTATGCATTACCCATTTAGATGCAGATAGGAATGGTTCACCAAAAGGAAAATAAAACCGTAGATCACAGAATAGACTCCCAAACTGACTGACTGTCCCGCTAAAGGCCTCCTCGACCGGACCTCCCGTACAGATTTCCCGCAATGGTCTCGTTCCTTCCCCAGTCAAGTTCGAAGTCCAAAAATGACAAAGTCCTTTGTAATATTGAGGTGGAAAATGGAAAAATAGGAAAAATGGTATGGTAAGAAAATACCAACGGCAGTAGTAGCATCAATAGCAGCGGCCACAGCAGCAGCAAAAAGGCAACTCAAAGAAGCAGCCTATAGAAGCAGCAGCAGCCCCTCCCACATAAGAGTAGTCCCTCTTATACCCTACTTATTGTTTACTACACAAAAATTTGCAATCCTTAGGGGCAAGAATCACGCAAATTGGTCCATTTGAGGGGTGGTGATAATCACCTCATCGCTTCCTTGTCCAAACTGGTTTTGGGGACGGTTAAGAGTACAATGATTCTCATGACCTTTGGGTAAAAGCAGTCCAATTTGTCCATTCATTTTGTTGCAATCCCGATGGTCACAATTTAGTTAGTCCATTGTCGCTCAGTACTTTCTCTTCCATTCCCACGAATACGTGCTGAGTCTTTCTTGGCACCCTCCTTATGGTAGGTCAACGCGACCTTGACATCTTTCACTCCGTGCACGGGCCGTACCCACGTGGTTCAGCTTCTCTATTTCTTCCGCTTAGAGGCCATCTTTAACTTTTCACGTGACCTCATCTGTCTCGGCAGCCATTTTCGCAGCATGGCCTAACAGGCCCGAACGAACTATTATAAGAACAAGCACAACCAATATTAGAACAAAGAAAATAAGCCTTTCTGTTTACCACCCGCCATTCTAAAGACCCATGTTAGGTGTTACCTAGCAGAAGCGACATTTAAAGCCATTTTACTTACCATCCGCATTCTTTGCCACAATACAAATCTACTACATAGCATAAATCATGCGATTTTACTCTAATTAGTACGCAAATCATAATATTAGTGTTAATCAACTTCACAATTGTAAATAAATTAGATTTTGCACAAATTGCGAGTTACCCTTATGTAGTGTTTACTAAAAATGCATTTGTTGATTATTTCATGCTCCATCAAACAATTAGCATCGTTAATTTATTAAAGCTCATTAATTTTCCAAGGGGGGGTACAAATTATTTTATTTACCCTGCTCCATCAAAGCCAATCATAATGTCCCTTAATGCTGATTTTGAGGTTGAATGCATTAGCATGGTTTAGAAAAAATCTTTTTTGACTTTGTAATTACTTTGCACATTGTTTGAGGGATCTGCGCAAAACTTTTCTTTCCAAAACAAAACAGAATTCACTTTTGCCAGAACGTTGAAAGTTTTGTGCAGATTGGTCGGGTGGTGTGAAGTTGGAAGGGAATGGCCCAAAAATGTATTTCTTCATGTTAATTCCCAAAGAGAGTTTTGGAGTGAACCACAGAGAAATGTAATGTGCTGTACTGTTTGAAACAACAATGGCATGCAGACAAAGGTGGTTTCCTTATTGTGATTTCCCAACTTAGGTGCAGATTCGAGCAGTAGTTAACTTGCAATTTTAACAGTGTGCAAACAGATTAAGAACCACAAATTCAAAATTAAATAAAATCTAATTGTGTGAGACAGCCACCAAATGCCGGAGGGTTGGCAGATCTGTAATCCTAGTGCAATTTTCAAGATTTTAGGATTTTGGTGCACCAGTACTAAACTGTCTTTAAATTGAGCTATACACCTTTTACCCACAATGCAGCACTGCCAAATATATTTTCTTTGGGGAAACACAAATCACACACCCTACTTCCCCTGACTTTCAAGATGGCTGAGGATACTTGCAATACCTTTTTCCCACCTTTAATACTTCAGAATGGAAGGTCTCTGATGAGTCAAAGCTTTGAAAGAAGAGTTGTCCCCTTCTGGGATTGAAGCGAACATTCTACTCTTCTAAATAAGTGGACAGTGGCCTTACCACCAGTTCTAACTGGTTGAGTGGTTTCCTATATAGTGCACGGCTACTCCAGGAGTGTCCTGGCACTTAGGCAATCAGACAAAAATAGAGGCATGGTACATCGGGACTCCTACAAGCCCTATAGTTTGAATAAATAGATTTTCAGCTCTTTCTTGAATCTCTTTTCCTCTGTGATAGATCTCAAATGCGCAGGCATCTGGTTCCAGTTGCTGTGAAAGAGGAACCCCCCATTTCATTGTTTTTTAAAATGGGGGACTGAGAGTAAACCGGCATCACTGGAGCACTGACACCTCCCTGGTCTATATTCCTTGATTCTCTCATTCAAGTACATGAGCCCGTTGCTATGGAGGGCTTGATGTGTCAGTGTCGAAGCCTTAGCAAAGTGATGGTTGTTCATGGGTCATTCACTCCTTTCAAGGTTTAACCCAGGTGTGACACAGGATTCAAAGCTTCCTGAAGATGCTCAGTAACTTTTAGGTATCTTGTATTTAGCTGAGTCCCACTGAGGGTGAGGTGTAAGAACACACAGTGAATTCTGGAAATGTTTATATTTTTACACTTTTTTAAATTACTTTTATATAATTATATGTACATTTCACAATCTCCACTTCTGTGTAGTTATTGGAGGTTGTAAAACCTCTTCACTTTCCCCAAGCTTCGTGAGCACCTATTTTAGCAGGAATGCTAGCTCTGGATACCTTGTTTTCCTTTTGCATAAACTCTGGAGATGATGGCCTATTACATGTAGGGATACTGAGAGCACTACCCAATATTCTGCTATACTAAATAGATGCATAACTACACCAGTTTCCATTGACTCGCTGCCCGCTTCCCTGACGTGTTCTTACCTCTTTAAAAGTGCCCGGTGCCAGCATATTCCAAAAAGGGTCACCCCCAGACTGAGAGAGACTGACCTACTTGAGCTGCAGAAAATGCATCATCTGGGGCAACAGCCTACCAATAAGGCATGCCACGTGTGAATTCCTTCACCACCCAACGACATTGCAATGCTTCACCTGAGGCAACAATACCATCCACAAATTTACAAGGACTGGGCAGCTCTCTGGCAAAGGGGTATTTTTTGTTGAGGAATCAAGTCCGGGCCAGATTGCAGTAGAAAACGGCAGAGGTCAGGGATGCCAGGACCTTTTCAATGATATCTCTCACTTTCAGCAGCAAAATCGCTGCCATTTACATAACTTCAACCCTCAACCAGACCCGACAGACCTCATCAAATGCCCCCTGATCTTATCCAAAGAACCAAGGCCTGTCATCTCCACAGAAAAGAATGCAACCACCATGAAGTCCTTCCACTCAGGGGCCCAATCAATCAATCAATCGATCGATCAGGGATTTGTAGAGCGCACTACTCACCCGTGAGGGTCTCAAGGTGCTTGGGGGGGGGTTTCGGGGAGCTCCAGTCATCCAAAAAGCCAGGTCTTGAGGCTCTTCCTGAATGCTTGCAGAGTGAGGCTTCGTCTGATGCTGAGGGGGAGTTTGTTCCAGGTCTTGGACGCGATGTAGGAGAAGGATTTGCCTCCCGTTCTGGCTCTGTGGATGCAGGGGATTTCGGCCAAGGCTAGGTCAGGGAAGCAGAGGTTTCTCTTGGGGGCATAGAAGGATATTCTTTTGTTGAGGTATTGGGGTCTGGTGTTGTGGAGGGCTTTGTAGGCGTGTGTGAGCAGCTTGCAGGTCACTCTTTTTTCGACAGGGAGCCAGTTGAGGTCTCGTAGGTGTTGGGTGATGTGGTCTTGCCGTGGGATGCTGAGGACGAGTCTGGCTGTGGAATTCTGGATGGTCTGGAGTTTGAGTAGAGAGTTGTTGATTCCGGCATAAAGGGCGTTCCCATAGTCCAGCTTGCTGGTGATGAGTGCTTGGGTGGCGTCTACCTGGATTCGAGGGGGATCCATTTGAAGGTCTTGCGGAGTATGCAGAGGGTGTTGAAGCCTGTGGAGGATACGGGGTTGATCTGTCGGTTCATGGTGAGGGAGGATTCAAGTATGATACTGAGGTTGCGGGCGTGGTCCGTGGGTGTGGGAGGGCTGCCGGGGCGGGGGCCACCAGGTGTCATCCCACGCGGAGGGGGTGGATCTGAGGATGAGCACCTCCATTTTCTCCGAGTTGAGCTTCAGGCAGCTGCTGCTCATCCAGGTTGCGACGCCATTTATTCCTTCCTGGAAGTTGTGCCTGGTGATGTCGGGTTCCTTGGTGAGGAAGAGGATGAGCTGGGTGTCATCAGGTCGGTCGTCTGGGTGTTATCAACCCCAGCCCCCACCACGCCTACTCCAAAGGACTGCAACTCATCAGAGCCATGCTCACACCCATTCTGAATGTCTCCAACTCTTTTGCAACATTCCCAGATGCTTGGAAACACTCAACTATCCTCCCATTGCTGAAGAAATCCTCCACGGAACCTTCAATGCTCACCAACTACAGGCCGCTCTCCCTGCTACCATTCCCAGACAACAGGGTCAGACGGGCCTATAAGGTAATCAAACAGTGCCCTGTGGGCTGGTCTGACAAGCCAGTATGTGGGCCTGTTTTATGGTCTTCTGGGCGGGTTTTTACTGATTATTTCCCTGATATAAAAACAAACGTTGCCTGCAGCAAACTCAAAAATCCATGCAATCTTCCATACCTTGCGAAATACTTAGACATCGTGGGCCCGATTCACAGAACTAACTTAAGACAAAATCCTAAACGTACTACCATTTTGGTATTCACAGAACGTACTTACTACTTTTGGTATTCACAGAAGGCACCTACTACTTTTGGTATTCACAGAATGCACTTACTACTTTTGGTATTCACAGAATGGATTTACTACTACTAACTTTACGTCCGCACTCGGGCCAGAATTTCCACTCTCGGGCCGGAATTTCCGCACTCGGAGCGGGAATTTTGCTATTGGGCCGGAATCTCTGCTCCCGGCCGGAATCTCTGATTCCGGCCCGGAATACCCGCACTGTGGCCGTTGATCATTTTCCTCAAGGGTAAACACCTGTCCAAGTGCCTACCATCCCCCACCATGCATCAGCTGACACACTGCAGCCAATCCCAGCCCAGCAGCATGTATGAATGCAGAGCAGACACACACAAACCCTTTCAACATGTCGCTAAATGTGTTTGTTGCTCTGCCCCTTGCCATGCGGCAAAACTACTTGAGGAGGAGGAGGAGGAGGAGAGCAGAGAGGATCTTCAGTCAGAGGATCAACCTATATGGAATGTCCAGCCAAGATGTCAGGGCCAGGTACCGGTTCCCTCCAGAAGTCATCTTGGAGATGGTATGTGAGTGGGAGCAGGAACTTGACTCTGTGACCTGCTGCTCCCATGCCATTCCAGCATATCTCAAGATCCTTTCTGCTCTCCATTTCTTTGCCACTGGGTCATTCCAAAGGGTCTCCAGTGACCATGTGGGCATTTCCCAGGCAAGCCAGTCGCGGTGCTTGCATCAGGTACTGAGATGCATCACTGCTAGAGCCCACCACCACATACAAATGCCCTATACACTGGCCAGGAGACAAAGGGCAGCTCGAGATTTCTATCTCATTGCTCGCTTCCCACGTGTGCTGGGTGCAATTGATTGTACCCATGTGGCCCTTCAGCCACCCGCCGCATTGCACACATCTTCTGCAAAAGACACCGATGGTATTCCATCAATGTGCAAGCTGTCTGTGATGCCAGTGGTAGGTTCATTGACGTGCATGCAGTGTTCCCAGGCAGTACCCATGACAGCTTCGTATTCCGCATGTCACCTCTTGCCCGGCGGATGGCTGCGGGAGAATTTGGCAACATGTGGCTACTGGGTAAGTACCAAGCACTAAAAATGAGAGATATGTATAATTGAAATGTCTGAATGTCACCTAACATTAACCATTGTACAATAAGAAACATAAATCAACATACATGGTCTCAACAGACACTGCATGTACCAAAGTATAGATCATGTCCTGTGCAAATCAAAGAGGGAAATGTAACCAACTGCCCTTTCTTCCCTCCTCAGGCGACGCTCGGTATGCACTCTCCCCACAACTCCTCACCCCTTACAGGAGTGCAAACACTATACCTCAGCGTAGGTACAATAGGGCACACATACGGACTAGAGCCATCATAGAGCGCACTTTTGGTCTGTTGAAGTCGCGATTCAGATGTCTTGACCGTACAGAGGGTGTGCTGCTATACTCCCCTGCAGTCGTGTGCAAGATCATATTAGCCTGTTGTGTTTTGCACAACATTGCTTTAAGGCATGGCTTACACATACCTCTTGAACCTCGGCTAGCTCTGAATCTGGGAAACCGGGCCATTGCACATAACCGAGGTCAGGGTATGAAAGTCCGTGATCAGCTCGTTGCCACGTTTTTCACGTGAGCAACCTGTAGTGTCATGGACAAAATGTGGTTTGCAGTCTGTTGTCAATGATGAAAGTTGGATATTTACGACTGTGTCCAAAAAGTCCATCCTGAGACTACTTTGCAAGCCACACTAACTGCATGTAAATCACAGCTGTTGACAGTAGTCAAAAGGTTGAGCGGGCTTCAGGTCATGTGCCCATGTCAGCGATCAGTGTAGTGGATGTCCGTAAAGAATCTATTGACGCAGATGAAACACGATACATGTTCTGAGAGACCTACCTGGACCTTATGAGGATGGGTTACTTAATCACAAAAGGGCATAACCATTGCATTCTCAGGCCTGTGCCCTCAACAGATTTGACTCCCCCACAAATGATGGGCCCACAACATGAGTGACGATGTCATGGGTGAATCAGGCACTATGTGTCTGTGATACACAGCACTGCTTCCCCCCAATTTTCCGAAACACAACACACAACTCTTGTGTTGAGCACTAAATATGGAGTACATGTACCATAATGCAAAGTAGGAGAAAACAAAACTGGGGTTTGATGTTGACTGCCCCCCCCTCTCCGCGCAAAAATGTCTTTAAATGGTCTGTTCCCCCTTTTGTTACATGTTTATGATTCTCACTTGCACTGTCATTTCAGGTTTTTCCACAACAGAACAGCAGGATGGCAGTGGATTTGATTTGTGATTATGGATGGATCAGGGTGAATACAAAATGGCTGTCAACTACTTCCTGTTATGTATTTCCTGTCTCCCACTTCCTGTATATCATTTCCTGTATGAAATAATGTGTTCCGGGTCAATTTCGGAGTTTACAGCCCGAAAACGTAATTTCCGATTTTGGAGCGTAAGGCGCATATGCGGACCCGCCGCTCCAGAACCGGAAACTACGTTTTCGGGCCGTAATCTCCGAAAATGAACCGGAACACATCATTTCATACAGGAAATGATATACAGGAAGTGGGAGACAGGAAATACATCACAGGAAGTTCTTGACAGCCATTTTGTGTTCATTCTGAGTCATCCTCTGTAACAGATCAGATCCTCTGCCATCCTGCTGCTCTTCTTAAACTTATTTCCCCCAAAATGGCTGAGGGTTATGAGGAGAAAGCACCCCCTTTCACTGAAAGGGAATTAGACATCTTAGCTGAGGGGGTGCTGTCCAAATATCCTCAGCTATATGGGGACCCTGAATACCAACTGAGCAATGCAGCCCGGGCCAGGCTATGGGCCAACATCGGTGAGCGCTGCAGTGCAGTGGGCTTCCACACCAGGACTGCTAGGGCATGCTGCAAGCGCTGGGAGGACTTAAAACGCTGGGCCCGGCACAAGGCTGAGGAGCTGCTGGGCCAGTCTTCCCAGCACCATGTGCATCATCCTCGCCTCTCCCCACTGTACAGAAGGGTCATGCGAGCAGCTTGGCCGACCCTCCATGCTCAGCTGGAGGAGCATGAGCAGCAGACACCTGGTAAGTGCATTATATGCAATATGTGTCTGTGAGTATGATGTGAGTGAAGACAGTGCTGTACCATTGTGTGTCCCATGCCTCCATTCACCTATTCTGTGTCCATGCAGCAGTCATTATGAATAAAAAGGCTCACTGTGGCATATGGACTGTACAGGGCAGAGTGCATTTTGGGAGTTGTAGTTTCTTCATGACAACTGGGGAATTGAGCCACACTTGTGCATTTGTATTGAAATGTGCACTGCCAGCACCACTAACAGTGAACCAAGGGAATCATAACTGATGTGTGCATTGGATGAGGAATGGTACAGACACTGTCCAGTGTGTGTATGACAGGCCAAAGGGTATTGGATGCTGTGACTTGCATTGCATTTGTTGAGTTTGGGTTCTGATTGAGACAGAGCATCATGTGCCATGGAGTCAAGACAGACTTTGAGATCCTTGCCTCATTCTTAAGTGTTTCCAAATTTGCCAAGTGTGTCCACTGACACACGTCTTACCCTCAGTGGCTTGTATGCCATTTCACATGTACAGGTAGCTGTCACAAGGACCCACTACTGGTCACCGGTGCACTGCACTACCTTATCAGTCACCTAAGCCAATATGTGGCACTGGATTGTCAGCTTTTGTGAGGGGACATCAAAAGGCTAGACTCACAACGTAGCAAAACAAATAACCCAGACCCTATGTGGATGTGTGACCCACATTCGGCATTTGTCTTGTCCCATACAATGCTACACAGCAGATGACATTTGTCCAGACATAAAAGAGCTGAGACTCCATATCACAGGCCAATTTCAATGAAATCTGGACTCTCTCGGATCTCCTTTGGTAGACTGGTTTTGGAACCTGCCCATGTAGCAGTGACAGGACACACAGATCACAAGAATGCCAAAGTTGAGGGTTGGCCAATACAGTTGTGTAAGCCACAAATATTCTCGTGAGATGTCCATGTCGGACTCAATTCAGGAGATGACAGTGAACATACACGTAATTTAAGCTCATGAACACTGACAACTGTATAGTGTGATCAGAGGAAAACAAAGTCTGACCTTGGCTCATCTAGGTATGTGTCTTGTCCTGAAGTATACAACCACTACATCATGATTTTGCTTACATTTCAGTGGGCACAGCTGGCCAAATGGTAGAACAGCAGGACCAGGTTCGGAGCGGGAGAACATCAGTGCGCCGGCGGCTACGACCTCTTTCTACCAGTGAGGAAGAAGAGGATGAGGAGGGGCCCTCAACATCTGGGGGCAGGGGGATTGTGCCCACCCGGACTGACCAGGAACACAACTCAGGTGCTACGGCCCGGGTGGAGGCTGTGGACATTGAAGTGGGGGGGGAAGAACTCCGACACCTCTGGCCAGGGGGTGGTGGAGAGCTACTCCACCCCAGTCCATTAACCTGTGGGTTCTGTTGAGGTGTCCCCGGGGCAGGCCAATACCCAACCTGGGCCTGCCATCAGCCCCTCCCTACCTCTAGAGGCCCCCATTCCATCGGGGACTCCAGCTGCATCCCCTGCAACCAGTCCCCCTCATCGTAGCTGCCAGCTCGACCCCAACATTGGCTCTGAATCTGAGGCACCACATCCCTCCTGTCCCACCCAAGCCCCTCCCTGTGTTGTTCCTCCTGTGGCTGTCCCAGAGGACTTGATGTGGGTATGTGAGGGTCAGCCAGACATGTCCTCTCGCATCATGCTGCAGTTGTGTCTAGAGATACGCATGATGCGGGAGGAGATTGCCCGAGCTCTGGCCACCCTCACTACCAGCGTCAATTCCATGGCCACAGCCATGTTGTCTGTTGTTTCCCAACCTCCTTCCCATACCACCGTCAATGTCTCCCCCTGTCCGTTGGCCCACACTGTTTCCCCCCGTACTCCTCGTGTGTCCCGACCCCGTGTGGTGCCTGTTCCTGCACCAGCCAGCCATGTGCCTGCATCGGACTCTGAGGATCTGGACATTGTGGTAGTAGAGGATGACCAGAAGGACACTTGACTTTTTGACAGAATTTTCTTTGTGGACAATTATTTACTTTTCCCCTTGTAAATAGACTGGTTTCCCTGACGCTCCCTGACGTGTTATATTTTTGTTGCCCCACCCCAATCCAAGTTCCCTTCTCCATCTGCATTAAGATCATCATTTGTTTTCCTTTCTCCCTTCCAAACGGACGGTTGTTCTTCAAATCATTTATAAATATCTTTGAGAATCCGACTTACTTTCACTTGTTTGACTTCATTGTGAATGTCTGGTACAAAAAATGGACACGTATTTGGTGAGTCATCTGCTATGCACATTATGGCTTGTTGCAATGATGAGTTACACTTGTAACTGTGTCACACACACACATACCTCCTCACATCTCTAGGCCACCTACATTGGTATACAGGACATGATACACAACAGAATCTTGACTTGTGAAGATCATTACTTTTTCTTTACACATATTCACAGTGGTCAATTTGTTTTTGTGATGTTGTCAATGGCGATCGTGCTTGCGACATCGCACTTTCGGAGGTGATGATCGCTGTGAGGGATCAGGTCTGGCTTGTCGCCTACGTGTAGGTGGGTGTTGTGCATGTGCCTGTACAGGGTGATGTACATGTGCTGGGGCAGATGGTGAATGTACAGTTGGTGTTTGTGCGTGGACAAGGGCTGGTTGTGCAGATTGTGGGAGTGCCCGTTCAGGGGGGGTGGTTGTTGTGCAGGTGGTGGGAGTGCCCGTTCAGGGGGGGTGGTGGTTGTGCGGGTGGTGGGAATGCCCGTTCAGGGGGGGTTGTTGTGCAGGTGGTGGGAGTGCCCGTTCAGGGGGGGTGGTGGTTGTGCAGGTGGTGGGAGTGCCCGTTCAGGGGGCGGTTGTTGTGCAGGTGGTGGGAGTGCCCGTTCAGGGGGGTGGTGGTTGTGCAGGTGGTGGGAGTGCCTGTTCCGGGGGTGGTGGTGGTTGTGCAGGTGGTGGGAGTGCCTGTTCCGGGGGTGGTGGTGGTTGTGCAGGTGGTGGGAGTGCCCGTTCAGGGGGTGGTTGTTGTGCAGGTGGTGGGAGTGCCCGTTCAGGGGGTGGTGGTGGTTGTGCAGGTAGTGGGAGTGCCTGTTCAGGGCGCCAGTGTGGATGTGTACCCTTGCTGTAGTCCTGTGCAGTTGGTGGTACAGGTGTGTGGATGTGATGTCCTGCAGGCAGATATGATGGCTCCCCTCCCTGCGTTGACCGTGAAGGGAGACTTTGGATCACTTTCAGCATGCCCTCCATCATCTTCATGGCCATGGCATGGTGTCTTGCACTCTCTTCCCTTTGGATGGATATCATGTCTCTCATATTCCTGGACATGTCCTGCCAAGTTCTATCCATCCTATCCAAAACATGGGTCAGTGTGTCCACCACCTGAGGGAATTGGAGCATGTCCTGCAGGGACTCAGACATGTCTGACAGGGTAGCCCCTATGGCACGAATGTCCTGCCTCACATCTGCCTGCTGTTGGAAGAAGTCCTGCTCCCACTGGCCACCATAGCCAGGTGCAGGCCCTCTCGGCAGGTGTCGACCATGGATGAGACCAGCAGGTCCAACAGCAGGGGGGGGTGGCAGGTGGAAGCCTGTGGGCAGGAGAACGGTGCCCAGGGGATACCTGCACCACAACAGGGTTGGTACTTCCCCCAGATGGTGGAGAGGATGCCGGGGATACACTGTATAGGGAAGAGCGTGTAGGGGAACCACCATGTCGGTCCTGGATGTGAGGGCTGTGAGGGAGTGATGTCTGTGTTGGGATGCGTGAGAGCTGTGGCTGGTTAGCTCTATGCTGGGGACAGGCAATTGTTTGTTTTGGAGGAGGCTGACGAACGTTGCTGGGCGGAGGATGTGATCCTGTGCAAGATTTGGGCAATGTGGTAAGATTTCTGTCCATGGCATCAGAATCGTCATCCCCGGAGAGGATGGACATATAGTCACCATCATCTTCCAAGTCTTCATCCTCAGGAACTTCCTCCTCCTCTTGCGCATGACTTGCTGCCGACATAACTGCCTGGAGGAGCAGTGGATTTTCCCCTCCGATTGCCCGTCGCCCAACACTGGTTGAAGGTCCGTCCTCCTCATCGTCATCATCCCCTGGAACACAGAGGTTGCAACCGTATTAGTAATTGACCTGGTATAATATGTGGTGCAACACAAGGGTTGGATTAACTGTACTTTGCATCAACAGATGACGATCATGTGACCTGGTTAGGGTACCACCACAAATGACAGCTCACACCATAGCACTTAGGTGTTAAATGGAGATGTACATTCTACAAGCAAACTCACCAGCTCCAGCCACAACTTTCTGTCACTTTGCGATCCCCCCTGATGTCAACTGCTGAACCTGGCTCCTCATAGATTTCGTTGACATAGCTATCCCCGATCCAGCAGCTGTAGAGGGAAGTGACAACATTCTTAATGATCTGCATTACTAATTGACAAACAGGCACATGTGACACTCATAATATGTATGTCACTTTGTAAACAACAACTGCAGATTCTATACAGGAGGGGATTTTGATCTTTGTCATGGCTTAGTAATCTAAGCTAGTGACACACTTGATGCCACAATTACCTGATGGACAGGTGCGAGAAGGTTTCACTGCTGCAGCCAGGATGTCATGCATTCCCCGGGATGGAGTAGGCTGCACTGGTGTCATCCAGTCAGCAGCTGTGATGAGACATACATGTACATATTTCAGTACACCAGATGGTAGCTATGAGCTAACATGTCATTCTCAATGATCATTGACAGGATAATCCAGGACAATGTGCGGCATGTTTACCTCATGGACTTTACATGTGGGCCCCTGCTCACATGCAGCAGTTGCCAGCTGTTACCTCGACACAGCACTGACATCAATGAGATGACACATCAACAGACAAACTTGTTCAACAGACAAACTTGAAGGTTACTGATATTTCAAGGAAGGGGATAAATGATCAGGACTCCTCCGCATTACACTGATTACACCTTCACCATTAAGACTAACAGGTTTCATGAGTGTAATGTTGTCTGTTGACAAGTCAAAAGGAGTTCATGTGTGAGATGTGCAATAGTCAGGTACATGATGTGGGTCATTTATGCTTTCCTACCCATGAAGTCACAAAGCTCATTTTTGAATGAGAGAACACACATTTCTTATGTCCATCCTTTGAGTGTCCTCTGTTTGCATACTCCATTTCCAACATCATGGTAGTACTTAGCTGACAATGGATGGTGTCTTGTACAGCAGACATCATAACCTCATTTGTCAACCACTCACCTATATATGTGAATACAGTAGAAGAGGAGGCAAGCAGAATGCAACATTTTGCTATAATCCCACATTGTGGCTAAGTTGAGAAGCTTTGATGGTTTCCGCGTGCACTGGATTAGCGTGGTGCTTTTCAGCCAAGTGATTTGAAAATTTCACTTCCTGAAGATTCACCTTAGCAGCCCATACACCCATCTCAAAGGGACACAACTGGCATCAGTGTGAGCCTCATCCATACCAATTTCAATAGGATTTTACCATTGATATTTCGCTAGGGAGTTTTCATATCATTGAATTGCAAGCCAGTTGTGTTTTGGACACTTCATATGACACATTGTACTATTTTATGTCCATTCTGCACTCACTTGGCATACATTTTGTGTCATCCTTTCATTAGCCACCAAGGTCTGATCTGGTATGTGGTTAAATACCATATGTGAGCATATTGTGATGCAGGACAACAGTGTTGTACAACACATACAACATACAGTGGAGATTAAAGGCACATTTCATGAGCATTCAGGTACATTATTCTTGGGTTTACTTACCATGGCCCAGCACCGGCCCAGTGTGTGGTCCCTGACCAGATGTCACAGCCAACCTTGTAGCAGAAGTCAATGTGAGTCTTTGAATCTGGGAGGACCTCATTGGTCCTACAATGATAAGTGTGTTTGCAACTTTACATTTCTGCTGCCACATGTGATGCACTTAATTTCAAGCCCAAAGGATAAGCACAAGCAGTTGTGGGCACCACCGTTGCAGAAGTGTGTAGCACTTAATATCATGAGTGATCCCACATATAACTTATAATGGCCCCACTGCCTAGAAGCAACGTCTATCAAAATGACATGACCATGAATCCTGACGTAAGGTCCACTATCGTGTTTTGTTGATGGCCAACAAACAAGCCATCCAATGAAAAAAGTACATGACCAGCTGGGTGGACTGGGTGATTTCATGTATAGTGAAAACATTCTAAGGGGCATATCAACAAGCAGCAGCGATAATTATCGCTTGCCGCTTTTAGCGTGAGGAATTTTATCCCCGGCTATCGCAGATAATTATCGCCATGCTAGCGCTGTATTAACAATGCATAGCGCAATGGCGATAATTATTCCAGTGATAGCGATGTTTTCCATGGAACATCGCTGGTTTTCCAGCGATGTTCCATGGAAAACGGCGATATCCTTGGTGATAGGGCCTGTGGTCTTAGCCACACAATCCACCCCCCATGTTAGGTATGCCTTAGTCAGGAATTTAACAGACATTAAATTCCTGCGTTAAGGCATACTTAACGTGATTTTAAATATCGCTAACCCTCGTTGTTAATATGAGGAAGCTGGGTTAGCGATATTTACCCAAGGGAGTCTGGTCAGGCACGCCTCCTTTGCATCTCATTAGCGATGGGATGGGAGGCGTGCTGACAAGGATACATGCGCTAGCGTGTCCTTGTTGATAATGCGATAATATTATCGCCGCTTTTCGCCCGAAAACGGGCTCTAAAGCGCGATAATATTATCGCCGCACCTTGTTAATATGCCCCTTAGTTGGACAGTGGATGCATTGTCAATACTCCTGACAATAGTATCTTACTTCTTGTTCATTATTGTCATATTTGTTAACATTGGATTTCTTGATTAGGTCTACAGAAACAATTACAATATAGTGGGGACCCCCTTTTGACTTGTTGTGGCACTCGATTCCAGGATTGAGTTCCCAGGTCTGGGACTGTTGGTGGAATACATGTTATGTTCCCCAATTACAAAGGTATGATGAGCCACGACATATTATATTTTGTCTTTCGCTATTCACAAATGTCATTTGCTAAAGGTGAATGTCCATTGACAACTCCAATAGTTATTAAGCTAGTTTTTCATCTCTGGTTACCTTTCATATTCAGGCACTATATGTCCCTCTGTTGTCTCCTGACAATGTATGCATTTTGACCATCTCCTGACCAGTTTGACTTACCAGTTGGTGAGGGTGGTAAGCGTTGCTCTGGATGAAGTTGTTTCCTCCCAGAAGATGCAGGCACCTCTGCTACTGCAGTTGTCTGTGCTCTGGCTGAATGTGTCAATAGGTGAGAAGAGAGAAAAGTAACCAAATGGGAAATGTACATATGGAACTTGTCAGGCATTTCCCCATATCTTCTGCATGCTAACAGTGTTGTGAAGTACTGCCGCAGCCGGTGCAGGTAGGAGCAGTGGGGCGTTGGGGATGTAATGGCGTGGCAGGGTGGGAAACAAACAACGGAATATGTGAATGACATTTTGATCTGAGGATTCTCTCACCTTCTGCTTTGTGATTTTGGCTGGCACAGGGTGAGTTACTTTTTGGATAATTTGTATTTTCCCAATTCAGTTGTCAGTTGATTTTCCTATGCTCCGCAACCCCTGCCCCCTTATGTTTTTGACTGACCCAGCCGAATCTGGATGAGTGGAAAGGGCACTTTGTCAATTGCTACTTAGCAGGGTTAAGTATATACGGCAGCAGTACTGGGCCCATGTTTTCAAATAGTGGGAGAGGGATTTGCCATTTCTAATACAAAGGATTCTGGGACTTGTGGTGCAACATACAGAGGGTAACACATGAGTCTCTGACTGACTATATTTTTAAATACACTTTGGACAACTTCCTTACTCACAATGGCAGTGCAACACAGACAATCTTTTCATATACTTATTCTTGTCATCCCATTTACCTGGTACCATGTTGCGGACATCACTCACAGGCAGCCCATGGAGCATGTGGGGGTGGATTGTGGTGAGGATATCCTCTAGTAGGATGAGACGGAGGCGGGGTCCAGAGTGTGGGGCAGGGAGTATCCTGTTCAACTCGACCCTGGAGTACTTCTCCTTCACCCTCTGTTTTTCATCCTGCCTCTTCTTCTTGATGTCCCGGACTGTGCGCCTCTCCACCCCCAATGCTGTGACAGCAGTGGCTAAATGCTGCCATAGAGATGCCTTCTGTGTGCCACTGGTGCAGTAAGGTGGGAGACCATATAGGCGTTTGTGGTGCCTCACTATGAACTCCACAACCATGGTGGTCTCCTCAGTAGTAAAGTTCTTCCTCCTCATTTGTTCCATTTTCCTCTGGCGATGTACAGCGATTGAAAACACGAACTCTCTGTGGCCAAACCTTTTCCTTCAATGTGGGCTGCTTTTATATGTTTTGTGGTGCTGGTCTTACAGTTGGTGTTAATTGACTTCAGCTGGAGCGTGGTGGGGGATGGTAGGCACTTGAAACGATAATCAGGCCAAAATGGAGGTATTCCGGTCCGAAATCGGGAATTCCGGCCCGGAAGCGGAGATTCCGGCTCGGATGCGGAGATTCCGGCCCAAAAGCGGAGATTCCGGCTCGGGTGCGGAATTTCCGCTCCGGGTGCGGGAATTCCAGCCCGAGTGCGGACGTAAAGTTAGTAGTCGTAAATCCATTCTGTGAATACCAAAAGTAGTACATGCATTCTGTGAATACCAAAAGTAGTAAGTGCATTCTGTGTATACCAAAAGTAGTAGGTGCCTTCTGTGAATACCAAAAGTAGTAAGTACGTTCTGTGAATACCAAAATGGTAGTAAATTTAGGATTTTGTCTTAAGTTAGTTCTGTGAATCGGGCCCCGTGTCTTTATAAGTTCAAAACTGCCCCAATTTACAAACATGGCCACTATTTTAACTATTGAATTCGTTATTAGAGACCACTTTTATTTTAGTGCTAGGGCCTGCTTTCTGCCCCAGTCTGATCCTGAGGGCCAAGGTCCAGGGAAAATCATCAACAGATGCCTCATCCAATACCTCAACGACTGCCAACTCCTTGACAAAACTCAGTATGATTTCAGACTCAGCCACAGCACGTAAACTGCACTCATCACCACCAAGGAGGACATCCACATACCTGTGGACAGAGGAGGCACTGCAGTCCTCATCCTCCTGGACCTCTCCGCATTTGACATAGTCTACCACCTCATTCACATCCAACACCTATGGGACATTGGAATCCAAGGATATGCACTCTGATGGATCTGCTGCTTCCTGACTGGAAAAGCCCAGTCAGTCAGCCTGGCACCTTTACATCTCACACGCCCGCGACCTCATCTCCAGAGGTTTGCAAGGATCCTCCCTGAGCCAAACCCTCTTCAATGGATACATGATCCGTCTAGCCAGCATCATCCGTTCTCACACCATCAATGTCAATAGCACGCATCTCATTCTCTACCTCATGGTAAGAAGCCCAGTACCCAGATCAAGTTCAATCCCTGCATGGCTGAAATCGCCCATTGGATGAAGACCAACTGTCTAAAGCTGATCACTGACAAGACCAAAATCATGATCTTCGGGAAGAGAACTTCACTGTGGGGCTCCACCTGTTGGCCAACAGAGCTAGGACTGACACCCATACCAAGAACCTCAAGAACATCAACAGCAAACTCGACATGGCTGCCCAAGTCAACGCTGTCATTGCCTCATGCTTCCATATCCTGAAGATACTGAGGAAGATTTTCAAATGGCTTCCAATCAGCACCCTAAAAACCTTCACGCAAACCCAGGTCACAAGTATGCTGGACTATTGGTACACCCTCTATGCAGGAATCAAGACAAATTAACCAGAAGGCTGCATACCGTTCAGAAATCAGCAACCAGATTCACTCTCATTCTCCCACGCCACACTCAGATCACACCACACATGAAGAAGGTCTATTGGCTCCCCGTACACAAACGAGCACAATTCAAACTCCTCACTCACACTTTCAAGGCACCGCACAACACTAGCCCAGCATACCCCAACAATTGCTTCTGCTTTCACAAACCTTCCAGACATCTCTGCTTGTCTGGACTCCGACTTACACACATCCCATGCATATGGAAAACCAGATCTGGTGGTCAAGCCTTCGCCTACATCACTCCTAATGACCTGCCACTACACTTAAGAGCCTTCTCCTCACTTCTTAAATTCTGCAAGAAGCTAAAGACCTGGCTTTTCATGTAGTCTCACTAGGCCATAGGTGTGCCTAGATTCGCACCTGTTCAGTACCAGGATACCCTCCCAGGAGATAGTGCGCTCTACAAATCTGCATAACATAACATGACATAACATAGCATAACATACCTCACATTATAAATTAACTGTTTCCTGCGATGAAGACTAGGGGTGGGCGGAATTTGCGTAGTCGCGCTACGCAAAGCTCCGCGAAACGGTAAAAAATCTCTGCGAGCACGCAAAAGTTCCGCGAACACGCGGAATTGCTTGTTCCGCCCGTTCGCGATGCTTTTTTCCTGTTCGCGAACGCTGTTTGCGTGCTCGGGGAGAAATATCTCGCGAACACGCATTTTGAAAGCGCGAACAAGCAAAAAAATTACCCAAATTCCGCAAATTCCGCGAGCGGAACGGAATTTACCGCCCAGGCCTAATGATGACCCTGTTGTGACATCACAGCTCCCAGGCTGCTCTTTCTGCAAGCCCCACCTTGCACCAGTGTGGTGTTGAAAGTGACACCCTGGCAAGAGAAAAGAACTTCTGGGGCATATTACCAAGGGCAGTATCGCCACTTTAGCGGCACTTTTTGCCGATAAAGCGGCGATATTTTTATCGCCCTATTAGCAAGCTGTCGCTAACAGCTGTTAGCGACAGCTTAATGGCGATAGCGGCCTTTTTGTTGCCGCTTTGCATGTCAGCGATAATTATCGCTAATGACATGCAAAGTAGGCGTTCCCAACTAAAAGCGACTGCAAACAGTCGCAAACACAACTTCCCCCTATTAGCAATGCCCGCAAAGCGATAAAAAAACTCGCGCTAACCGCGATTATCGCTGGAATTTAACACCTGCTAAAAACTTGACTTAACCCTCTTGTCAATGGGAGGTGGATTGTAAGGTTAAGACCTCACCTGCCTATTAGCAAGCTTTTCATTAGCGCAGTAAATTTATCGCTGAATTTCTCGCGCTATTGCTGGGTTTCGCCGCTATCACTGGATTTTTTATCGCCTTGGAGATAAGCGTTGATAATAACGCGTTATCTCCGTGATAAAATCCAGCGATAGCTGGCGATAAAAAAAACAGCGCTAAGCGCGCTTTGCAATAATTATCGCAAATCCTTGGTAATATGCCCCCTCTGTGTGGGCCCACCACTGCAATGGCCCCTTGGCCAAACCTTGGACCAAAGAATCACGAGAGTATGGGGGGGAGGGAGAGTCCTGCTAATTCCCCCTGACTAATTACACTGTCCCATAAACTGGGAACTCAGCTCTGGACGAACAACAATGTATGCTTCAGCATAATTCTCAAAGGCCCCTGGTGCAAGGCAAATCCCTTATGTTGATCACGGGGGCAGCAGCCTATTTATGCTTGTTTAAAGCATTACAGATGCTGCAGTGTGAACCAACAAACTCTGTGCTTTTCCTTCAGTGGTTAATGAGCTCCTGGTAAGAAGGTGCTTTCTTAGATTTCTTCCTGTTCATGGGGGTGTCATTTCAATGAATATCACATAGCAGTGAGCAGGTTCATTTGGCTTAAGGGTCCCTCTTGCGCCAGAGATGACCTTCTTAGGGATAGAGATTGATTTGAGTGCGGGGTATGCAAATTGCCTCTTGATGATGTAGATTGCCTCTTCATTCAGTCAACTTAGCTGTGTTCATCTCATGAGAAGGTTACCTTACTCTAGTTTCAGGGACTAGTTGGGCAGTGAATTTTGCCTTAAGAATTATACTGATGAGCGGCCCCCCCTTCTCGAGATCTATAGTCTGGGCCACAGTGATATTAGAGAAGATCTAGGGATAGGGCATAACTTCTTGAACCAGTTCAGGGACAGGGTAGTGGGGAATCTCCAACCATTACCCAGGAGTCTTTATGGCGGTTCACTGATGCAGCAGGCAGGGAGGATTTTGGTGCTGTTCTGTGAGCGGAATGGTGATGGGCAGAATGGGTCTGATGAACGGGTGCAATTAGTGCTGGTGAAGAACATCGCATTCATGGAATTGTTTCCCATAGTAGTCGTGGTTTCAATATTCACTGTGCAGTTTAAAGATAAAAGCGTGACATTCTGGTCTGACAACCTGTGAGTGGTTGAAACTATTAACAGGCATGGGGCATCTTGTCAACATGCTAAAGTAACTGGTATTGCTGTGTCTGGAAGAAAACATTTTGTTTCGGCAAAACATGTTCCAGTTGTTTTCAGTAATGCAGCCGGTGCTTTGCCCCGCTTCAAGATGCAGGAATTCTGAAGGCCCCATCCCCAGCATGTTGACAGCAAGACAACATTTCCAGACAAGGCAGAACTAGTAGTTGCTTCATTAGCCAAGAAAACGCGCAGTACGTATAAAAGAGCATGCCAGGCGTTCATTTGTTTAAATCAGAAAGAGTTGCCATTCGCCTTAGAATCACTTAATTTTGGAGCACCTGTGAGCGCAATGTCAGGTAGCATCCGATTAGGGTGACCACCTCACTCCAGGTCATCATAAACACTGTTTCCAGTGTGTAATTTCAATGTAAGAAAACCAAGACCACAATACCCAGAATGCATGAGGATGTGACAAGAAAGTCCAAGACTGGAAACAGTGTCCGTGATGACATGGAGCGAAATGACCACCCTATTCCCTACGCAAGAAGGCACTTAACAGTAGTAGGGCTTTGTCGTTAAACTGGTAGGGAGTCTAAATAACTCATCGAACTTCTTAATCAAGAAGGCGCTGGCAGGCGGTCTCACTTGTCAGAGCAAAAGAGTGGTTCAGGCGCCCCCAGATAACATAAAAGCTCAGCTTGGGACATTTTGTTTACCGCCACATGAAGAGAGATTATTTGCATCTACAATCGCAATCTACGGGGCCATTCGCTCAATAAACTAGTGGGAAAGTCAATATTTAATCGTAAAAGGGGAGTTACAATTAAATAATCATGAAACTGCCCAGTTCTAGAAAAAAACAGCTAGAGATGGCACTTTAGGCTGCCCAGTGGCCCACCTTAGGCAATATTTGGAGCCAAACCTTATGGCTGCCTCCAGCGTGCTACTTATACGTGGAAACGAGGAAGTCCTCTCATGCTATCAATTCTCTGTGGTGTTCTCTTCACTCTTGGTAGAATAGGGGTTAGATCCTTCCAGCCTCTCTGCCCACCCATGTCGCATCGGCACAGCAACCATGGCAGCAGAGGCAGGATTTAGCAAAGGCCAAGTGGAAAGAATAGGAAGATGGTCTTCTAATTGCAACAAGCACTATGTGTGACCTGATTTGATTCAAAACAGCCAACCTTTCCCCCAATGTTACTTCTTTGTTCTCTTTTAGTAAGCCATATCTGTTGAGCCTGTCTGTGTTGTTGGCCAGTCATTGGCTTGATGGGCTATAAGCAGATTGCGACAATCCAGGAGACCACAACTGAGTGTTTTTAGGGGATTCCTTCAAGTGGCTTGAGTATGGGAGAAGGTGGCAACAGCAAGAAATCAGGAGGAGTTTCAGCCCTCGGATTTGGCAATTCTCCACCTTGCAGGAAATGATCTGGCAACATTGGGCCACAATGGATAGAGGGATCTTATCTTTTAGGAAAAACTGTTCCAAAGGCTTACATTTGGTGGTTACACATGATCTCAAAGAGGAACTGGGGTGAGGGTATTTGAGCCAGAACCATGAATGTGTCGGTTAGGCACTTGAATTTGGAACTTGCTAAGCACTGTGCAGAGGCAAGGTGCTTGAGGCATGTTCCTCAAAAGTTGTTCAGAGATCCAGAGATGTTCCATAGGGTTAGAGGTACACTTCTCGATGTAAGCCACAGATCTTTTTTATCAAAACAATGTGAGATTTTGAATCATCTCTCCTGGTGGATGGGCTAGGGTGAAGAACCTTTGAGGCTGGGGTCACCCTGGTGGCAGAAGAGACTGCAAAAAACAGATGCTCAAACAGTGACAAAAGGTTTTTAATGCGAAGTCAACATGTGATAGCACTGAGGTTGTCAGTGTGCATTTTCCTTCTGAGTGCATTTCTCCATGAGGTGTGGATGAACGTTTGAGACACTGGGTAGCTGTCTATGGCACTGCGATTTAGGTCATGATCTCACTGCAAGGGTTAGGACCCCTTAACTTGATGGGGGGTGGGTTCATGACATGTATTCAGTTGGGTAGTGGCCTGGGATCCTCCCTTGAGATACAGGTGGTTTCTCCTCTATGTGCAAGGATGGAGTGGAAATGTAACACTGTACCTGAGTGCTTTGCAATAACAGCTACCCTAATTCTTTACTATAGGTAATGTAAACAATACTGTGTCCTGTGAGAATAGATTGGCGATGTTTGCATTGTTTTGATACAACCGAAGTTTTACTATGCCTTACATGTGTAAACTCGTGTTAATTGCCAATTAGCTTCCATGTATACACCGAGGCCCGCTTCTAGCGGGTGGGCCAGGTGGGCCAGGCCCACCCAAACATGAGCCTTGGCCCTGGCAGTGACGTCACGAAGGCCAGTTGTAAATGGCCACTTTCATTGAAAACGTTCCTCCGAACGTTGTTTTTCTTCCTGTTCTGGGAGTTGCGTGTTTGGGCCTGGGCTTTCTCTCACAAGCACCCCCAATCACGCATCTCCTTTTAGAAAGGTGGGCTGTGTCCCGCCCACTCGTGCAGGTAAATAGGGGCATATGAAAGGGGAAAAATCCTCTCTTTGGCACGGGGTAACCTTAACCGTTCTGCTGTGTGGATATTTCCTTTTCTATTCCACGCTAGAGAAAAAAAGTTTGTTTCTCCGGATTCACCTTTCCTGGCCCCTGCAGCTGCTTATCAGATCGGGCTGTGACGAGGAACCGAGCAGGTGAGAAAATGTCTGTCTATTTGTTCTTCTTTTTAAAATCATCAGGGAAGGCCCAGCAAGACACATAACTCCTGTATGCTTTATTTAAACAGTTTTTATCATTATCAAGGCCGGCTCTGCCACGGATGTAAGACAACAATAAAAATGTCCAGATAACTGGTGATTAATGATCCTGCCAATCCTTTGTCTTTTGGTAGTTTCGAAATGCAGATAAACTGTATTTTATGTGGATAGCTCAGTGGGTTACTGCCTTTGTCACAGAGATTCTTGTGTTACTTGCAGTTCAGAAGTTACAATCCTATCATAGGACAGTGACCTATGAACTGTCATCAAAGATCTGCATGCAAACCTAAATGATATAGTTAGAACTTAGCTTTTTTCTTTTTTTTGTGTTGTAGTATAGGTAGAACTTCCCCAGTCTTTCATTATTGTAATGTTGCTAAAAAGAGTTTGTTTGGGCAGATATACATTTTTATCATTAAAGCCAACCCCTAACCACTGGGGTATGCTTTAAATCCTGAGTTTGTGCTTCTCCAGACCAAACCCTCTTAAAATATACTGCCCACCAGTATGGATGAAACATGATTCCTACACCTTGTAATCCTCATTGGCTTATGTGACATTCCCTGTAGATTGATTTACATACTTGCATGATTGATTGTCTCTACGGAGAGATGAGGGGCGCTGGTGGAGGGTGGCAGTGAGGGGATCCGAGGAGGAGATCAATAGAGGGTGGGCTACGGAGAGATGAGGGGCGTTGGTGGAGGGTGGCAGTGAGGGAATCCAAGGAGGAGGTCAATGGGGGGGCTACGGAGAGATGAGGGGCGCTGGTGGAGGGTGGCAGTGAGGGAATCTGAGGAGGAGGTCAATAGAGGGGGGGGCTACGCAGAGATGAGGGGCGCTGGTGGAGGGTGGCAGTGAGGGAATCCGAGGAGGAGGTCAATAGAGGGGGGGGCTACGGAGAGATGAGGGGCGCTGGTGGAGGGTGGCAGTGAGGGAATCCGAGGAGGAGGTCAATGGGGGGGGCTACAGAGAGATGAGGGGCGCTGCTGGAGGGTGGCAGTGAGAAAATCTGAGGAGGAGGTCAATAGAGGGGGGCTACGGAGAGATGAGGGGTGCTGGTGGAGGGTGGCAGTGAGGGAATCTGAGGAGGAGGTCAATGGGGGGCTACAGAGAGATGAGGGTGGCAGTGATGGGATCCGAGGAGGAGGTCATGAGGGAGAGCCCAAGAAGTGTCACTTGCCTGATACTCCCACCTCAGAAACCTCCTCTTCCCACCAAAGGACATTACATGAAAAAAACACTTGTTGAGAGTGATAACATTTAGAAAGAGATTTGGAAAGAAAAGAATGCATTTTACTGGGCCTTGTAAGAGTAAGAAGAGATAAAGGAGGGCACTGAAGCAGGCCTGGCTAGACATATAAGTGACAAATCAGGCCCGTAGTGGCCCACCCGAATGCATCCTTGGCCCACCCCAATAAAAATTCCTGGAGCCGGGCCTGTATACACCTATGAATCGGTTTGTGCGGTGCTCGTGCATGGGTACATGAGGCAATAAGTTACCTGGGCTGGTGCAGCTTAGTGCAAACTACGACCGAGCATCTAGTAACACATGATTAAACATGTCATAAATACTAAAAGAGAGCGGATACCACACATGTGGAGGTGGACTCCCCCCACATCGACAGCAGAGCAATCACAGAATTTGTAATACCACTGAGTAAACACCTAACATTAAGTGCGTCATTGAACGTTCATGGTTTGCAACTTGATGGTTTGCAAAAAATTAGTGAGTTGTAACAACAACAACGTGGCACGTGCCCAATGTACTGTTATTTCTACCGCATTCTGTTCCCGTTAGCAGCCTCATTTTGAGTAGACGGTTATCCTAAAACTGGCTGCAAATTATGTCTGAATCAAGATTACAATCACGAGATAAGCAACAATTGCTCTTTGTCCCTTGGATTTTGCATGCACGACTTTTCTCCAAGCATTATCTGGAGGAAATTGTGTAAATTAAACATTATGGTAATGAGTCTGAGTGGAAAAACCTGTTGCAAAAACAGTACAGCAAGTTATTCCGCAGAGAACTGTGCAAAACTTGTATCAGGCATAATAACTAACCCGATAACTTGTGCCAACGGTGTATCCCTAGAAACTCTGTGTACTCTGCCCAAACTTGCGCTTAGAATGAGGCGATTAGGGGCTTTGACTCCCTGTGTCGGAGGTGGCCCTCAATGCCTAGCACCCCGCCCTCCCTCCCGCTCCCTCGCCGCCTGGCAGCCCCTCACTGTTATCTTCTCAACCCATTCCCCTCCTGTCTGTCTAGACCGAGACACATTGAAAGAGGTTGATTTAAGACATCATGCAGAACAGAAAGAAATGGGTGAATATTGCCAGAGCCCCTTTGGCGAGATGTCAGTTTAAAAAACACGCCCAATTAGAACACATGAAAAGTTCTACGTCAATCTGCAAAATTGATTTACTGAACAATGCAACCTGCACACCCTGGTACTCAAGTCAACCTGTCATCGCTGATGGATCGAACCTCCATCCCTTCAGCGCTTGAAAAGGCTAATTCATCCTCGCAGTCCTCTCGTTAGGTTACAGCAATCTCTCTCATCTGCTGACTGCTGCCCTACTTTTCCCGCATTGCTTCACCTACACACCCCTTCCCTGCGCCTAATTGTATCTCGGTAGTGGGTTTTCAGTGAAGGAAGCGGGGTTTCTAGGCATAGAGCAACCCCGTTTGCCCTAAATTCTTTTTGTCACTTTGTGGAATCAGTCATTGTGAATGAATTGTAAGTGGCACCTACCTTGTATACTGTGCCGTCTCTGGTGGAAAATAGGACATCAGAGAATTTGCAATTCCACCCAAGTTGTGAAATGTCTAGCTTACTCACCGGTAATTTGCCTTTCCCAGGTTATCCCTCCCCGTCCCAGTACTAATGTAAATGAGAAAACAACCCACCTCCTTGAACTGGCACTCCTTCTCAAGCACTTTCTTTTCCTTTTAACCTATTTCTTTTTCCTTAACCCCGTTCACTGTGAGTAATGAAGATTACAGGTAAATAATCAAGATGTTACCTCCTTATCCTCTTCCTCGTTCCATTTCTTACCTAAATGAAGGATGTGCCAAAGCCGTTTGCCTTCATCACGATTTATGTAAACCACAAAAGGCAAGGCAATGATAATGCAACACCCTAAACCTTTCTTGAAACATTACCTTTATCCGGACTCAACACTCAGGGCACCATACCTTTCTACAGAACACTTGTGCCGAAAAAGAGATGCGAATTCTGAGCTGTCTCAGTTCTATAGTGAGAAAAAAAACTAGATGGAGGAGATCAACAAGCAGTCTTGCAGAGGATAGTAAAGGAGGCTTCAATCCATGCCTCCCAGGAGGTCACCCTACTGATGGAGCAAGGACTCACAAATGAGACTTGCTCGAATACAATCTCCTCACAGTATTAATTTATTAATCTTGTATTGTGTATATTAACTTTGCATACACTACATGAATAGCAAGGAAGCTTGCCTATGTGTTCTAACTAACAAGTAACGCTTGTCTTTTTCTAAAATGGCCGCTAAAGCGCGGGAACCTTACTGCGCATGTCTCAACCATATCACGTGTTGTGACGTCTTTCTTTGCTTGGTGGGAAATTTCTGCTTCTGCGCAGTGTTCTTTAAAATGGCTGCTTGATGTTTTCACATGCTTCAGCTTGCTCTTGTGTTATTATTAATTTGTCGTTTTCTTAACGCTACTAATGCGGGATAGATTTATAAGTAAATGGGGATAGAGTAGAAAGAGTGGGCATACAGTGAAACATATTATTTTGTGATTTTAATATTTTCTTCTTTATCTTTTATTAGTTCGTAAACTTGGGCCTGGGGTTGGTGATCTGAAACTCGAGAGACAATGATTCTGTGCATGTGTCCTGCTTGGCTGCCAAAGAATAAAAAGATGAAGTCAACCTGGACGTCGTCCAAGGCCACGACCTAATGGCCGATATTGATATATTCATGTGTTCCTGCCAAACTTGCAACTATGTATATGAAAATGAATAAACTTTGTCGTGAGACGGGTGGGAAATAAAGCCAATGTATTAAAATTGATGGGCGGTAGTTTAAAGACAAAGGTCTTCAGAATTCGAACCAAATCAATATGGTGTGAGGATCAACCCCCCGTCCCTGTCCAATCAGAAGTAGTGGTCCCATATTTTAGCAACATTAAGGGGAGGTACATGGGCGTAGAAGGGTATAATAGATATAGAATTAGCTAATTAGTTAGCTTTTAGCTCCAGACCCCTAAGCTGATCGATTGCAGACTGAATCGCTGTCCAGAGAGGTCCTGAGGAGGGGGCGGCGGAGTCCATTACAAGGAAGGCACGGGAGAATCGAGGAGAAGTCGAGTATCAGAGAGGGGAACGACGCAGGCGTCGTTGTAGAGAGGTCACCGGTCCTGTCCTGATCCTGGAGGAGGTCTTTGCTCTTCATCCTTCCTGAGTCCTATTCTTTCCAACTCCTTGGCCAAGGGGTTTGGTTCTCGCACTTAGGTAAATATACTTGCAACCTTTAGTTGCGCTGCTGTCTCTATCTTCTCCTTTCTGAGGGACCGTCATTAATCAATAATTATTATTCTATGCTTCATCCGTGATATGCGATTAAGAACCATGTGGTTCTGTAATTTACTCTGCTAAATCTTTAGATAAACATTTTAAAACTTCCTGACTCAGTGGTTATTTCAGGATTATGTACTATAATGAATGTCACTCATTTTAAACTTCTCAATTAGCAAAGGATTCATTGGTAAGTCATTACTCTTCAATCGGAAGGTAATTGGTAGCAGGGATTTTTTGATAAAGAGTACAACTGATAACCCCAGCGTAAGTATTAGCGTAGTATGAATGTATGGGCCCAAAAGAGTATCTGGTGTATGAATGCTGTTTGCTAATATCGCGCTGGATCACTACCATGAGTGGCATGGACCTTCAATAGACACAAATCAAACCTGCAAATAATAAGTGAAAATGGAAGACTCCAATCAATGATCTAAGTTTGCCATAGCCAATTTCCAATCATATTCATGGGAACCAAAATCCATCAATAAGTTACCACACTATCTATAGTTGTCAGATGTATGGAACTCCCCGCATCTACCTGAAGCAGAAGTGGAGACTCTCCTTTTTCCACATCGCAGCAAAGACCTGGAACAGCCTCCCCACGCAATTGTAGAGAAACCCCTAGGCAACTAAAGGTCTATGACGATTAACAGACCATGTGAACTGCAGACATGATATAAGGATCTCAGGGCCAGATGTACGACCCTAAATTGCATGTGCAAACGGGTTTGCGACCCGTTTGCGCATGCAAAATGGCCAAGGGCCATGTACAATTCCTAAATAGCGAGTCGCAATTTATTTGCGACTCTCTATTTAGGAATTGCGAGTCGCAATTAGGAAGGGGCGTTCCCTTCCTAATTGCATCCGCAAATCAATGTACAAATGTTTTGTGACCGCAATTGCGGTCGCAAAACACTCCCAAATTACCACCCTCTTCAAGAGGGTGGTAATGCAGTCGCAATTTTCCACTTTGTGACTGTCTCTAAAAATATTTTTTAAGGGAAGGCAGTGGTCCCAAGGACCACTACTTGCCCTTAAAAAATGAAACGAAAACGTTTCATTTTCTTTTTTTTAAAATGCAGCCCGTTTTCCTTTAAGGGAATCGCAAACAGTGTTAAACACACTGTTGTACTTGCGACTTGCAAATGAGGTGCAATTTGCGAGGCACAATTTTGCTGGTCGTACATCTGGCCCTCAGTTTACACACAAATACATTTAAAAAATGTATTTCTTTAATACAAAATGATTAAAAACATATTGAAACATGTGTCATCAGACAACTAATTACATACACGGTATAGTATCCCCACATAACTCACAAAGATACACAGTGCAGTGGACAAACAAAAACATTAACAAAAGAACAATGAAGACAAAAATTCATACAATAAATATGCCTCCCCACGCACCTCCGGACCATCACTTCACTTCCAGTATTCCGAATGGCCTTCAAGACCTGGTTGTTCGAATAAGCCTCCGGGAACTGCAAGCGCCTGGATAACCTATCGGGTGATTAGCAGCGCTTTATAAATCCTGATTGATTGATGGAACTAAATCTGAACAACTTGTATTACATCTACTAGATGCCCTTTGTCTAAGAGCCCAACAATAAGAAAGGTAAAGAGAACAGTAAGGCTACTCTTTGAGCCCTGTAAAAGGCCACCCCTCAAACAATTCTCAATTATTGAAGACAACATATGATAAGACTTATGGCTAGCTATATAAAGCCATTTTATGGTTGCAATCCATTGTTCAGTTCCCAACACCTCAAAGACAACAGGAAACCAGTGGTGCCCACTCTCTAGGTGCATTCCCAAACAAGAAACTGTTACTTTTTTAAAACAGGCTTGTTTTTTAAGGAACATGGGCTGCTTTAAAGAAAAATTGTGTTTGAGAATGCAACTACAGGGATGGTGCTCTGCTATTCAATGCAGGCCACAATGCCTGTGTTTGTAGCACAGGTGGTCACAAAAAAACTTTGCCTAATTAACCACTTCAGTGCTCATGACGGAATGGTTCTGTCATGAGCTCCTGTGCTCATGACGGAACCATTCCGTCACGAGGACAGGGGCACGAAATCCCTCTGCTGTAAAAAGCAGAGGGATTTCCATTTTTTTTTTGGGGCTTCGGGAGGTGGGGAAGAGCTTCCCCAACCTCCTGAGGCCCTTCCCTGGTTTTCATTGTAATGATGATCGCGCGCATGGCGCGCTGTCGTCATTACATTGAAAACGAAACTGAAACTTAGTTTCAGTGTTTCAGTGCTCGTGGGGCTATCTCAGCCAGAAAGCCCACTAAAAACCAGGGATTTTTTTTTTTTATTGACGTTGGGGTGGGGGCTGCCCAAAAAGGGCATGCCAATGCCCCCCCCCCAGAGAAGTGTCAGTCTTCCTGCCCCCCAGGAGGCAGACGGGGGGCAGAAAGCCCACTAGAAACCAGGGATTTTTTTGGGATTGATGGGGTGGGGGCTGCCCAAAAAGGGCATGACAATGCCCCCACTTTCCCACCCCCCTCCAGAGAAATGTCAGTCTTTCTGCACCCAGGGGGCAGACGGGGGCAGTAGCCCCAAATCTGCCCCCGGGGGGGCAGAAAGCCCACTAGAAACCAGGATTTTTTTTTATTGATGTTGGGGTGGGGGCTGCCCAAAATGGGCATGACAATGCCCCCACCCCCAGTGAAATTCCAGTCTTTCTGCCCCCCGGGGGGGGGCAGAAAGCCCATTAGAAACCAGGGATTTTTTTTAGTGATGTAGGGGTGGGGGCTGCCCAAGATGGGCAGGCTAATGCCCCCACCCCCCCCAAAAGAAAAGCTCCCCCCAGGGTCAGATGGGGGCAATAGCCCCTGATCTACCCAGGGGCGGGGCATGAAGCCCACTAGGCACCAGGGATTTTTTTTTTGTAATAATGTAGGGGTGAGGGCTGCCCAGAATGGGCATGATAATGCCCCCACCCCAAAAACAAGTACCACAGTCTTTCTGCCCCTCCCTGGAGGCATATCGGGGGGCAGAAAGCCCACTAGGCCTCAGGAATTTATTTATTTTAAATTCAGGGGTGAGGTCAGCCCAGAATGGGCATTCCAATGCCCACATCTCCCCCCAAAAATGCCACAGTCTTTCTGCCCCCCCCGGGGGGCGGATGGGGGCAGTGGCCCCTGATCTGCCCCGGGGGGGCAGAAATCCCACTAGGCGCCAGCGATTACGCCACAAATTTCCTACCACCCAGCGTTCCCCCAAGTCTCCCAATAAAAATGATACCTCACTCGCGTGGGTGGGTCAAGTACCCGTGACAGGCAAGGGCCCAAAACGTATTGAGGAGACATCAAAATGACCTATCACAAAACAACCTGGTTTTGCAAGAGGTGTCACCTGTGTTTTTGTCCCCGGACTCGGCGGCCATCTTGGAAAACTGCCAAACCCACACATTTCTGAAAACTAGACACCCGGGGGAGTCCAGCGAGGTATGGCTTGCGTGGATCGCCCAACGTTTTCCTACCCAGAATGCCCTGCAAACCTCAAATTTAGCTGAAAAACCCATATTTTCCACATATTTTTGGGTGGAATCACCGTGCCGGCAAAAATGTCCTACCCCACAGCGTTCCCCTCAGTCTCCCAAGTAAAATGATACTTCACTTGTGTGGGTGGGGCAAGGGCCTGTGACTGGGAAGAGCCCAAAACATAGGGATGAAAGGTATAGCACCGAGAATTCTAAGCGCTACATTTTTTTAAAAATACATTTTTAGCCAATTCTGCATTGGACACCCAAACAAGTGAGGTATCATTCTACTCGGGACACTAAGGAGAACGCTGTGGGGTAGGACATTTGTGCTGCCACAGTGATTCCACACAAAAATATGTGGAAAGTGTGTTTTTTTCAGCTAATTTTAGGTTTTCAGGGGATTCTGGGTAGGGAAACGTTGGGGGATCCACGCAGGACTTACCTCATTGGACTCCCCAGGGTGTCTAGTTTTCAGAAATGTGTGGGTTTGGTAGGTTTCCCTAGATGGCGGCGAGCCCAGGGCCAAAACCCCAGGTGCCCCCCCCAAAACCAGGTAGTTTTGTTATAGCTAATTTTGAAGTCTCCACAGTACAATTTGGGCCATTTCCTAATGCAGCCACTATGCCTACCCACACAAGTGAGGTACTATTTTTATTGGGAAACCTTGGGGGAACGCTGGGTGGTAGGAAATTTGTGTCAGCCCAGTGATCCTACAACTTTCCCACACAAAAATGTGAGAAAAAATAGATTTGTTCAACAAAATTTGAGGTTTGCAGGGGATTCTGGATAGGGAAATGTTGGGGGACCCACGCAATCCATACCTTGCTGGACTCTTCCGGGTGTCTAGTTTTCAGAAATGTGTGTGTTTGGTAGGTTTCCCTAGGTGGCCGCCGAGCCCGGGGTCAAAAACTCATTGGACCCCCCTTGCAAAACCAGGTTGTTTTGTAATAGGTAATTTTGATGTCGCCTCAATAGGTTTTGGGCCCTTGACTGTCGCGGGTACTTGACCCACCCACGCGAGTGAGGTATAATTTTTATCGGGAGACCTGGGGAAATGCTGTGTAGAAGGAAATTTGTGAATCCACTCTGATTCCAGAACTTTCCCACACAGAAATTTGAGAAAAAAGTGATTTTTTCAGCTAAATTTGAGGTTTGCAGGGGATTCTGGGTAGGGAAATGTTGGGGGACCCACGCAAGCCATACCTTGCTGGACTCCCCCGGGTGTCTAGTTTTCAGAAATGTGTGGGTTTGGTAGGTTTCCCTAGATGGCCGCCGAGCCCGGGGCCAAAAATTCATGGGACCCCCTTGCAAAACCAGGTTGTTTTGTGATAGGTAATTTTGAAGTCGCCTCAATAGGTTTTGGGCTCTTGCCTCTCGCGGGTACTTGACCCACCCACACAAGTGAGGTACCAATTTTCTCGGAAGACTTTGGGGAATGGGGGCTGAGTGGAATTTTGTGGATCCACACAGATTCCAGAACTTTCCACCACAGAAATGTGAGGAAAATGTGGTTTTGTTTTACAAATTTTGAGGTTTGAAGGGATTCTGGGTAACAGAACCTGGTGAGAGCCAGACAAGTCACCCCATCCTGGATTCCCCTGGGTGTCTAGTTTTCAAAAATGTATAGGTTTGCTATGTTTCCCTAGATGCCGGCAGAGCTAGGGTTCAAAATCTACAGATAGGCACTTTGCAAAAAAAGGGTCCGTTTTCACTGTGAAAATGTGGTGTTTCCACGTTGCCTTTTGGGCCGTTTCCTGTCGCCGGCACTAGGCCTACCCACACAAGTGAGGTACCATTTTTCTCGGAAGACTTTGGGGAACGCGGGGTGGGTGGAATTGTGTGGATCCACGCAGATTCCAGAACTTTCCACCACAGAAATGTGAGGAAAATGTGTTTTTTTAAATAAATATTTAGGTTTGCAAGGGATTCTGGGTAACAGAACCTGGTGAGAGCCAGTCAAGTCCCCTCATCCTGGATTCCCCTGAGTGTCTAGTTTTAAAAAATGTATAGGTTTGCTAGGTTTCCCTAGGTGCTGGCAGAGTTAGGGTTCAAAATCTAGAGCTAGGCAATTTGCAAAAAAACAGTCCGTTTTCACTGTGAAAATGTGGTGTGTCCACTTGCGTTTTGGGCCATTTCCTGTCGCGGGCCTACCCACACAAGTGAGGTACCATTTTTCTCGGAAGACTTTGGGGAATGCGCGGTGTGTGGAATTTTGTGGATCCACGCAGATTCTAGAACTTTCCACCACAGAAATGTGAGGAAAATGTGTTTTTTGGGACAAATTTTTAGGTTTGCAAGGGATTCTGGGTAACAGAACCTGGTGAGAGCCAGTCAAGTCACCCCATCCTGGATTTCCCTGGGTATCTAGTTTTCAAAACTGTATAGGTTTGCTAGGTTTCCCTAGGTGCCGGCAGAGCTAGGGTTCAAAATCTACAGCTAGGCACTTCGCAAAAAAAGGGTCCGTTTTCACTGTGAAAATGTGGTGTGTCCACGTTGCGTTTTGGGCCGTTTCCTGTCGTGGGCACTAGGCCTACCCACACACGTGAGGTACCATTTTTCTCAGAAGACTTTGGGGAACACGGGGTGGGGGGAATTTTGTGGAACCATGCAGATTCCAGAACTTTCCACAACATAAATGTGAGGAAAATGTGTTTGTTTTTTACACATTTTTAGGTTTGCAAGGGATTCTGGGTAATAGAACCTGGTGAGAGCCAGTCAAGTCACCCCATCCTGGATTCCCTGGGTGTCTAGTTTTCAAAAATGTATAGGTTTGCTAGGTTTTTCCTAGGTGCCGGCAGAGCTAGGGTTCAAAATCTACAGCTAGGCACTTTACAAAAAAAGGGTCAGTTTTCACTGTAAAAATAAAGTGTGTCCACTTTGCGTTTTGAGCCTTTTCCTGTCGCGGGCACTAGGCCTACCCACACAAGTGAGGTAACATTTTTATCGGGAGACTTAGGGTAACAGAATTGTAGAGCAACTGTTATTACTTATTGACTTTCGATGCATTTCTGCCTTCCAAATGAAAGACAATGTGTAAAAGAAGTCATTTTGAAAAATGACCTATAGTTCTCATGCTAGTATGGGTACTCACAATTTCGGAAATGTGCAAATATCTACTGTTTCTAAACTCTATATTTTGTTCCAATTTCAGAAATACATAGGTGTCTTTCATACCGATTTTTCCATGCATATATTTTCCCAAATTAATTGCTATAAACCCGGTACATAATAAAAAAAACATTGCAAGACGCTGCTCAGTTATTGGCTCTGGATTTGTCGGGTTCTTGGTAAACCTACAAGTCCTATATATCCCCACAACCAGAAAGGTCCAGCGGATGTAACGGTATATTGCTTTCAAACAGCTGCCATAATTAGAAGAAGTTACAGGTGAAAACGTTGACACAAATGGCTGTTTTTTTCAACTAATTTTCAATTTTTCCTATATTCAACGGTTAGTTTCTATAAAGAAACCTTGAAGGATCTACACAAATGACCCCTTGCTGAATTCAGAATTTTGTCTACTTTTCTAAATTGTATAGCTTTCCAGGATCCATTATTGTTTTCATACCCATTTCTACCATTAACTGGAAAGTGGTTGAAAGCACAAAAAATAGCAAAAATAGGCTATGTCCCAGAAAAATGCCAAAACTGTGTAAAAATGTTTGGTTTTCTGACAAACGTCTGCTTGTCCCTGAAAGCTGGGGAGATGGTGATTTCAGCACCACTGCCCCTTTTTTGATACCATTTGCAGGGAAAAAAACAGACGCTTTCATCTTTAGCCCTTTTTTCAAATTTCCCCCCCCCCAAAAAAATGTACCTGTATTTTGGCTAATTTCTGGGTCCCCTCCAGGGGAATCCACAAACCCTGGGTACATTTAGAATCCCCATGATGTTGGAAAAAAAGGACGCAAATGTGGCGTGGATACCTTATGTGGTCAAAAAGTTACAGGGGCCTAAGCGCGAACTACCCCAAATAGCCAAAAAAAGGCTTAGGACAGGGGGGAAAGGCCTAGCAGCGAAGGGGTCAACATTCAAAAGGCAGGTCTTTCTGCAAAAGGAGATTTTGTGATGCAATCTATTACTAGTTAGGTTTCAATGCAAAATCAGAGACAAGTCACAAAACGTTGTGCCCAATTTGTTACCACGTTTTGCAATCTGTCTCTTATGCCATCAGGCCCTAAGTTCCCCAAGCAGCTGAGCGGTAGTGACTGCTACTAAGAAAAGCACCTTGAGGGACATAAACGTTTATGATCCTCCTGTTAAGGTTTGAAAGTAAGAAGTTGGACTAATGACATAAAAAGAAGCAGATCAACAGTGGGAAGCTGACATCATTACTTTGGGGCTCAGTAAAGTAAAACACAGAACAAGCATGTAGTCACTAATTAAATGGATTGTAAATTACTCCAAGGACAGTAACAATTTATACTGTAGGCATCAAGCAGAGGTTGTTAGTCGGCCAGCCAGTCTATCCCATAGACATTGAAGTGCTAACTCAGGGATACCTTATGTAGGGAAGGAATGCTTTGGGTGATAATACTTGTGAAAGGCATACAATGATGGTCAAATGCTTGAAAGGACAACCTTCCAAAATACTTTAATGCAAAAAGAAATAGGTAGGAAATAAATCAACATTCTAAAGCCCTGTCTCTCAGTCTCTACACCAACAATTTCAAGCTCAGGAAAAAGAGGCCATACAAGAAGGACTGAGTTGAAAATGTACTACTAGGAGACCAATTCTCGACATTCTAAAATCATAAGAATGGAAAACAGCATCCCCTAGGCCAAAAGGGAAGGCACCTTTTCACTATAAATGCCTGCCAACAAACAAGGCACCATGAGAATTTGAGCATAGGTGATTAAAAATCCTCCAGTTATGGGAAATTTTCCTCAGCTCTGCAAGATTGGAAGAAGAGTCAGAGGATTAAGAGATTGAGTCGATTGGCAAAAAAATCCACCATCTTGAAACAATACTGCTGACAAATCTTCTAAAACCCTGTATGAGCCAGTAAAGCCTTAAGGCCTGATTTAGAGTTTGGTGAACTGATAGTTTGTTCCAAATGTGATTGATATCTCATCCACCTAATTACAAGTGCCATGGGATATAATGTATTTGTAATAAGGTGGACGGGATATCCATCATGTTGGTGATGGAGTAACCTCTCTTCCAAACTCTAAACCAGGCCCTGAGTAGGAGGGAAATATCCAAGTCATAGAGTTGGCCGCGGAGTTGTCTAAACCCCATACATGAATTGTCCGAAATGGCAGAAAAATCTTCTATGACCAAGACAGGATCTTAAATATTAGATTATTTAAGCTCCAAGAGGCTGTCTTAAACTCGCAATTCAAGTAATATCTTGTCACTGTGTTGTTGATGCATGCTGTCAAGGGTGACCCTTGGATCTCCTGGATAAAATATCAGAAAGCTTTCTGTAAGTCTATCATGTCCAACCAAATGGAAGAATGTCTCAAACTCCTGCTATGTCCACTGACCTTGGGTTGATGTTGACCTCAACAATACCTTCCCCAGCCCATGCTGCTGAGATGCATGGAATCATCTGAGATGTTTTATAGAGCCATGTTCCTGATTTCATGCGGAACTACCAAACCACCAATGAAGAATATTACAGCTGGGTGGTATCAGCTGAATGCCCCAGAACAGATCTGATATATCTTTCATGATGAGATAACTATTAGAAGGATCTTGCAGGCCTTGCACCTTTCCTTCTCTATAAACTATTGCAATATTCAGTTATGGTGCTTTACTTAGCAAAACTCAGAGGAATGTATCATCTCCCTGACTTACCTCCAGTTATTCTCATCTTAAAACAGTTAAGTGCCCCTGGCAGTGATCACACTGTCACAATATGATATTTCTGCGAAAGCAAGACTACCTTCTGGCCATTCTTGGCCCCTCCTCATAGCAGTGTTATTATTAACCCCGGGCAGCTCCTTACATTTTATTGACCTGAATAGAAACACTCTTCAGGTCAATAAAGGGACCAGAATAGATCCTTTTGAACCACTTGTCATCTGCATATGTTGGCTTGCGAAAGGAGGGACTACCACCTTTGTGGCTTAGTTGTTTAGTTATGTCAGTAGAAAATAATGTAGCCCTCTATTTTATAGACCGCAGTAGAAAAAGCAGCAGGACCCCCCGCATTGCACACGCTATAACCAAAGGGAGAACTACCAAAGGCTACCTTATGGCCATCTACGGCCCATCGGCGTAGCAGCATTGATATATAACCAGGATGACACCTTTATATATCTTGTCAACCAAGACCGAAATGGCAGCAGGTCTTTGCAATATTTATGGCATCACCAGTAGCAGCGTCAGCAGAAAACCAGGTCGGCTTCATGAAAACAAAATGCCACATGGACCCGACACCAGCTACCTGGTCATAACTAGGGCTATGCGAAATTATAATTAGAGGTCATTTGCCAAGCATACACAGGTGGTGCAAAATCTGCCATTTCAGTGTCACTGTAGACGTTTTCTCCTTAGAATAAACAAAACACCGATTGGACGGAGGCCCTGGGTCCCCTAGAGGGGCGACCATCTTGTTGCCCTGACAATTGATTCAATTCAAATACCTGCATTGGGCCTCCTACACTTTGGTATAAGCTTTGGAGGGCTGGGCTGATAGCGTCTCCTGCGTGCCTGCGCTGCAGAAATGCCGAGGGCACTTTCCTGCACACTGTATGGACCTGGGAAGCCTTGGATAGATTCTGGAAAGTTATAACTGCGTGCCTCCCCGAGGTCCTGGGGTGTGGGAGCTTTCTAGATCTCCCAGATTGACCTTGCTGCATAAGACAGATGGGATTGGCAGCGATAGAAATTAGCGCCATCTTCTATTTTTGGGCCTCAGACTTACTAAATGAGACATAGCTAGATTATGGAGGACTGAGACACCACCCCTGGTGGGTGTATAGAAGAGGGGGATAGACTACTGTATGGGGCTGGAGGTGTCTGTCTTTCGAGCACAGGGATGCCCCCCCAAAATATACGAAGATTTGGCAGCGGTGGGCAGACTACCGGGGGCCTACCTTAGAACCTCCATTGTCGAGTGCCAGAACTATAGATGTGGAAGTGCAGTCCTATAGTCGAGTTATGTGATACATTTTATGGTATGTCATTTGGGTACATCAGACGCTGCCCGGGACTGGATCGGAGAGACGCAGACAAGTTACATCGCTATGTGTTGAACTGTTTTTCTATCATTAATGTGTAATGCCAGCTGATGTATGCAATAATATGTATGTGTATATGTGGTTCTTCCGGGCCTTATTGCGGCAACAAACTCATTAAAATCTGTTATGAAAAAACAGAACACGTTATTTCTTTCGTGTGACTCAATGCTTAGAATTCCGAACTGCCCTAGAAGTCCCAAGGAGGGCTTATTTGAATCTTCAAGCTCAGTCAGGGCTCTGAGAGGCCCGATATATTCTCTCAAATGTCTTCCTCTGTCACTCAATTTGCATGAATTGCAAGAATGGATAGTGCACTGATGGTCCAAGGTTGAGGAACTATGGTCCGTGTGTTTGGCTGCAATGTCGCAGGCCTGTGTAGCTCTCCCCTGCTTGGCCGGGTGAAGAAGCTGTGACCGGGACCCAGGTCAGAGCTCAGGCTGGCTCTAGGTAGAATCTTTTGGCCCTCGGCTCCATTCTCCAGGCTGCCCTGTCACAAAGTGCCCAGCACTGGGTGCTTCAGGCCCTGGCAGGTCCCTCTTGCTTGGCTGGATTAAGGGCCCCAAGTCAGAGCTCCATCAGTCCTGGAGGTAGAAGGCACCCCAACCCTGGGCTCTGTACTCCACCCCAGCATTAGTAAAATCAATTCTCCCCTTGGGAAAGCAAATAAATCCACCAATGAATCTTCAGACATTCAACTATCAACCATACATCATACCTCAATCTGCAATCATAAATCGTACTGATGGAGCAAGGATTCGAGAAAATTAAACTTGCTCGGAGAAATACTCCATTAACTTTCACTAATCGTTCAAACTGTAGATGAGACGAAACTAATATACACCAGACACCGACACATGGGGAGAGAAGCTTACGCATGCTTAAATTAATGAAGAATAAAATGCAACGCGACTAAAACCTTCTTTAATTTGCGAAAACGCTTTGCGCATGTGCAAATCTGAATTACGTAGAGATAACGTGACTAACTCGCTTTGAGAGGGAAAACCTCACGCATGCGCAAGAAAAAACTAACACGTGGTCTTGAGGTAACGCGTGCCCGGCATCTGCTTGCTTGAATTTAAAAGAAAGCTGCTGTTGTTAATGCTTTTGCCTAAGAGAGATAATAACCTGGGATAGAGTAGAAGTGGGTGGTGAACAGTGAGAATCATATGTCTAAGAAAATAACATCTGTTTATGATTCCTTTATTAATAGTGTGCATTCGGGCCTGCTAAAAGCTTGACAGAAAAAGAAAATGGCGATGGATGACCAAAAGTTGCGCACGCTCAGTGAGACCATGGTGTGACCCGGTGACCGAAAGAGCTGAATGACTGCCAAGAATCAAGGACAGAAGACATGAGAAAAAGAAGACATGTATCACTCGTCTATGTAGTCTGTATTGAATAAATTATTGCAATGGCAACAATAAATGCATGGGAAGAGGACAATATGAATGAGCTAAAGGGGAAGGGATAGCTAACAATAAAAGCCTTAATAGAAATTAATATGTCAGAATGGTGTGATGAAAACTCCCCTACCCCCCGTCGAATCATATTCCGTATTTTAGTGAAATTTGCAACTCTTGAGGGTGGGACATGTAGAAATAAAGGGGCTTATATACAAGCCCCATGCGCCACTTTTGCGTCACTTTTCCCATGTTAAAAATGACGCAAAACTGGCACAAGGGGCTTGTAAATCTGCCCCAAAGACTATAACTAGATAAGTTGAGTTAAGTTAGAGGCCATCATCGATGCTGAGAGAGAGACGAGTATGCTGCATCGGGAGAGAGCATCAATATTATCATAGAGAGAGAGAGAGAGGCGAGAGCAGACTGGGAAGATTCAGATCCAAAACGACAGCCTGATTAGATTCGAAGATTTGCGGAAGAATATCGAGGAGGGAGAGAGTGTAAGAGAGGGAATCGCCCTGGTGCGTCGGGTTTGTAGAAAAGTCTAGTAAGTATTAGCCCTGTCCTGATCCTGTCCTTTAGTCTTTGTCTCCTGATCCTAAGTCAGGGGACCTCCACCATTCCTTTGGCCAGAGGGGTGGTTTTTCCGGTCATCTCTATTAGGTAAATGTCATTTTGTCTTAAACTTTTGCACATTCCTTTGCAAAAGTACATTAATATATGTCTTCTGTCTCTACATCTATCCACTCTTATGCATTGATTTGTTGAATGAGGTTGCGTAATTGAATGTATTTGCTAAATGAAATTTCTCTCTCCCATTGAAGAATGATTGAGTTTGTGAACTGTGAATCTGTAATGATGAGCGTTCAACTTTATGATTGAAATTTTAGATAAAGCTTATAAATCTTACTCAGAGTCTGTGGTCATTTCACTAAGAGCCGTGAATTAGTTAAGGAGTTGTTAATATCACCATCAACTAACTCAACTAATGGTCCATCGACCAGAGGAAAGAGTGTTGATTTGTGAAGATTAGTTAGGCATTGAAATGTCAATTTAACCCGATTTGTGGTTACAGGGAAATAACTAATCAGAACTTAAGTGAATTATAAAACTTGACCCCCCAGCGGTTTGTCCAGGGAGTGTGGATGAACATTTTCAGATGAATGTATATGGGCCCATTGAAATATTCAGTTTTGTGAAATATTCAACCCTGGGCCTTCCGCTGGATCAGTTTTTCTGGTGGCAGAGTTATGGTTATTATTGATTAGTTTGGTGATTATTGATTTTAACTACATGTTTAACACTAAGAGTTAGTGTCGCGTTTTATGTTGTCTGGAAGTACAGGTACAGAGATACCTGGGAATCCCGGGAATGGAATTTAGAAGAGTGTGGTAAGGAAATCACACTGCAGAAGGTTACTCGTCTGTCGTCATAATACCTAAAAGCTACGGAGGGCTGTAGGTGTTATATTAGGGACTATATCGTACAAGAGTAGAGTGTGAGTGATAGCGAAGGGTCCACCTATGAAACTTTGGCCTTACCCAAAGGAGGAGTATCCCTAGAAGAGTAATAGGTCCTCCCCAAGCTTAAGTGAAGGGTAAACAGTGGTTTTTACTCGCAGTGTAAGGAAGTACTTTCTCTTTGAAGCAAGTGAATAAACTATCTTTGGATTAGTGGGGCAGACAGAGTAGCGCTGTTTTTATGTTGTAACTAACAGAAATTTATAAAGAAAAAATTAGAAAATACATTGTCGTATTACCTTGTGAAGGGAGGGTCAGTAGCAGGAGTTATACTGACGTCACAAAGAGCCGTGCTAGTATTGGTTGAGACAGCGGGCGTGTAACTAGTGCAGATTGTAAAGGGAGGGTCAGTAGTAGGAGTAATGCTGACATCATAAAAGAGCCACGCTGGCATTGGTCAGACAAGTGGTTGTGTTGAAAGCTCTGATTGGCTGGTAGACAAGAGCCGCACTGGTATTGATTGCGGAAGAGAATACGTAGTGAGCTCCGATTGGACTATTGGTGTGAGTCGCGCTGGTATAGGACGAGTGTTGGTGAACAGGATACGGAGGAATACGGAAGAGTCTCTAGGGGCATATTAGCAAGACCCACGTTAAAATTATCGCCGTTTTAGCGGCAGGAAACTGCCGCTAAACGGCGATAATGAGCTTGCTAATATGCGTTATAGAATTCAATAGAAGCCCAGGTTAGATGTGCAGGACATCTAACCTGGGTTTCTATTGGAATTCCATAACGCATATTAGCAAGCCCATTATCGCCGCTTTAGCAGCAGTTTCCTGCCGCTAAAACGGCGATAATTTTAACGTGGGTCTTGCTAATATGCCCCTAGTTTTTTATTTTTTGCCTACTGAAAACGATTAGTCACAGGAATCGAAAGAATGAAGCTGATTAATAAAATCAAATTTAAAAAAAAAAAGGATAAACGTGTAGTAACCAGAGAAGGAATTCTTATGCCACCCCCTAACACGACTGCTTCTTTTATGATGTTGGAACGAGGATATCATACTTGTGTCTGGTTGGAAAATTGGGAAGAGTATACGAAAGGTGATGGTGTTCTAGCTTTTCCTGAACATGGTACGTTTAATGTAAGGATTCTTCAGAATTTGAGAAATCGGATGAATTCATTAGAACCAAGTCCTAGGTTAATGCAGTATGAAGCTTTGGAGGAATGGGAAGTTGAGGCATTTGAACGAGAGAAATACAGAGGAGGTAGAAGAATAAATAGAGGGTTTTTACTTAGATATCGTTTGAAACTCGAGGAGATCAGATGAAAAGATGGAGAAGAACTGTAGTAACACAAGGCTTGTATCCAGTGTTGATGGCTGAGGATAAAGTAGGAGTAAGTGTAAAGAAAAAGTGAAACACATAGGTATGACAGGAACAGGATGTGAAGAATCTGGTGATGAGTTATTAGAAGACCTTTTAGTTAAAAGACCTCCACCTTATCAAGAAAATGCTAGAGATACAACTCCAAGTGCACCAATGATGGGAACTCCATTAGTTCCACAAGTTTTATAGGATTCAACAATCACCCGCGCATTACAGGAAAGAGAAAGGAATGAGTTGAATAAGACAAAAGAAGAGATAATTCAGAAAATAAATCAGTTAGGTCTGAATGCTGAAACTTTGACAGTACCAGTAACAATTGGTCCTGTTATTCCATTGTATGTTGATAAACGAGATACCCCGAGATTACAAACAGTGACAGTCCCACAGAATAACGCTAGGAAAGAGGCAGTAATGTTAGACGATCAAACTAGTGAGAGTGATTTGAATATCTCGTTACTAGATCTCCTAATCTTGAAACAGTGACTGAGACCCCGAAGAGAATTACACCAGTAAATACTAGGAGAAAAGAACTGAATGTCACTCCAGTAGCAGGGAACTCAAAAGGATTTTCACCAGAAGATCTAGAGGATTGGGCAAAAGGATTAGACAAGAAAAAACCTCAAACACCAAATATAGATGTAGGCAAGCTGAAAGTGGATTTAGAAGAAATGATTATTGGTACTATAAGCTCAGACAGATTAGGTTCATATGAAGATGATGAATTGTTGTTTTTGTGTAAAAGTATAACCTGGAGAGCAAAGAATCTTCATGAGAATATAGTAGAAGTGGCTTCAGAATTTGGAATAGACGTAGAAAAGTCGAAGATATTACAAAAACCATATAGGGCAGAATTTACTGAGAAGGATTTAGAAAGTTTGAATGCGTCAGGAAGGAGATTACAGATAAAAAAATTAATGTATATTTTGAAGAAATGGGGAGATGCAGACCGATGGAGAGGTAGATGGACAAGAAAAAGGGATGAGGCAGCTACAAAGGAAACATCTGCATTCCCATTAAGAGAGACAGAACAGGTTGAAAGAGTGTGTCCAATGAGAGAAGTTCCTGGTGGTGGATATGTTCATGTTCCTTGGTCAAGACAGGATATTTTGTCTTTTACAAATGATTTCCCCAGATTGAGAGAGAAACCAATTGAATGGTACAAGCAGGTAGAAAGATTTGTGAAAGTTTCAAAGGTATTATTAAAGGATTTGGATGGCCTGTTTGACATAGTGGTACCAACTGATTTGTGGACAGAATGTAAAATTACTATTGATTGGCCAACTGAAGAGTAACCCAGAGACACAAGGACAGGTGCGCCTTCAGATGAAGTGATGAAAAAGTATCAACAGGTGATTACTTTCTTGAAAGGGAAAATTCCTCCAAAAGAAACAGATTGGGTTAAAATAGATAGAACAACTCAAGAACCAAAAGAGTCAGTGCACGCGTATTATGAAAGGCTATTGCAAGTATTTAAGCAGTATAGTGGATTTGAAAATATTGGTGACAAGGATATGGGACATTTTGTGTATAGGTTTGTGTGTGGATTGAGATCAGAAATTAGTCAAATGATTCAGCAACATATGCTTTGCTGGCAGAGCAAGCCCATTGATGATATCTTGAAGTATGCAAAATATTGTAGTGATGATATTGATGCAAAACACAAGAAACTGAAAGAAAAGATGATGTGGGCACAAGTAAAGCTAGCAGAACACCAGGAGGCACATTCTGGTTCTCAAAATGACAATCAGATGAACGATCAGAATCAGAATAGTCAAGGATCAAATGGAAATAAAGGAAAAGGACGAATGAGTAGAGAAGAATCAAAAAAGAAGTATCCTTGTCATGCGTGCGGAAAGCATGGACATTGGAAGAATGAGTGTAGAAATGTTCAATAGAGTAATGGGGTAAATCAAAATTTAAATCCACAGATGCAGAATGAGGTGGTTGTGAACCAACAGGTAGTTACTCCGCAATTACAGGTGCCACAAGCCCCTATGCCCAACCATGTGAACGCTCAGGTGCAGAGATACACTGTGAACACCGGATTTCGTGGAGAGAGTGTTAAGAATACACAAACGGTTCAACAATATTGGATGCAAAGTAATGAGAGTGATTCAGATGCTTCTCAATGACGGTGCCTGAGAGGGGAGGAAGAATGCGTGCTTGGCGCATCCTTGGCGGTAGATCAGTCAGGTCCATTTGTTAATGGAAAAGTGGAAGGTAATGACATCACTTTTCTAGTGGATACTGGTGCTACCCATTCTACTGTGAGAGCAGCAGAATTCCAAACCTACCCCTCTCGGGAGAAACTATCCAAGTTGTAGGAGTCTCAAATAAGAAAATAAAAACCCAAATCATTAAACCAATAGAAGTGAATATTGGGAATTTCAAAGACATGCATCGGTTTGTGGTATGTGATTCAAGTCCAGTGAATTTGTTAGGGAAGGATTTGTTGTGCAAAATGAACTGTACCATCTATTGTACACCTGATGGTATTGCTTTCCAAACACCTGATGAAGATATTGCTTTCAAAATGATGCTAGCAAAACAAGGAACAGAAGTGGATGAGATGTTTTCTTTTCTTACTGAAAATGGTTTACCTGATGAGCTGAAAAACACAGTGAAATCAGATGTGTGGGATTTTACAGGAAAGGAAATTGGTCTGATGGCAAATATAGACCCAATTAAAATAATGGTGAAAGAAGGTGCAATTTATCCGAACACACCCCAATACAGAATGAGCCCTGAAGTAAAAGCCGGAGTTGCTCCAGTAATTGATCAAATGATTGAACAAGGTATTTTGAGAGAGATAATGGGCAGTCCTTGTAATTCGCCAATCATGGGGCTTAAAAAGCCTAGTGGCAAGTATAGGATAGTGCAAGATTTAAGGAAAATTAATAAAATAGTAGTACCCTGTTGTCCAGTAGTACCAAATCCAGCAGTGATCCTTTATCAGATACCTTGTGATGCACATTGGTACACGGTGATTGATTTGTGCCAAGCATTCTTTTTGATTCCTTTGCATCCGGATAGCCAATATCTTTTTGCATTCTGGTTCGGAGACCGTGTTTTGGCATGGTGTCGGGTTCCTCAAGGGTACACAGAGAGTCACTCAATTTTAAATCAGATCCTGAAAAAGTGTTTGGAAACATTGGTTATGCCAGGAAATTCAGTTTTGGTTCAGTACATTGACGACCTATTGGTGGCATCAAAGACACGAGAGGCTTGTGTCACTGACACAATTGCCTTTCTGAACTATTTGTCAGAAGGTGGACACAAGGTGTCACCAGAAAAATTACAGTTTTGCCAACAAGAAGTCCAATATTTGGGACACAAGATAGAACAGGGAGTCAGGAAAGTGACACCAGAGAGAATAAAAGTGATTTGACAAATGAGTCTGCCTAGAACTAAGAAAGAAGTATGAATGTTTTTAGGAGTGATTGGATACTGTCGTCAGTGGATCAGTGGATTGTCACTGCTTTCAAAGCCTTTACTAAAATTGACACGAAAGGATGTGCCAGACCCGATTGAATGGGATGATGAAAGTGAGGATGCATTCATAAAATTGAGAGATTGTTTGTGTCAAGCACCAGCGTTAGGAATGCCTGACTATACGAAAGAATTTGTTTTGTTCTGTTGTGAGAGAGAAGGATGTGCACTTTCAGTGTTAACCCAGAGACATGGATTGTCACGGCGTCCAGTGGCATATTTTCTGCCACTCTGGATCCAGTGGATGCGGCATTGCCTGGCTGCTTAAAAGCAGTAGCTGCTACCTGTGTGAGTCTGGAGCAGAGTGAATCGATTGTAATGGGACATCCCCTAAAGGTATATGTGCCACATTCAGTCGAGATCCTTTTAACAAGGACTCGTACTCAGCACTTGACCCCTAGTCGGCTGACTAAGTATGAAAGGGTGATCCTGGGTGCTGAAAATGTAAGTGTGATAAGATGCACCACAGTAAATCCAGCAACCTTGCTGCCGGATCCATACTGTGAAGAAATAAAAGAGGAGGCTGATCATGATTGCTTGGATGTGACAGAAATGTGTACAAAGCCCAGACTTGACATCTTTGATGTCCCATTGGAAGAATCAGACTATGTATTGTTTGTTGATGGGTCATGCTTGCGAAAACAAAATGGAGAACTGAGTTCTGCCTATGCTGTATGTACTGTATCTGCTATTCTAGAAGCATCCTGTCTAAGAGGAGTCAAGTCTGCACAAATAGCCGAATTGATAGCTTTGACAAAAGCATGCAAAATTGGGAAAAAATTGAGAGTAACCATATTCACGGATAGTCAATATGGTTTTGGGGTTGTGCATGACTTTGGCCAATTATGGATGCAAAGGGGATTTCTGACTTCTTCAGGTTCTCCTATCAGGAATAGTAAAAATGTCAAAGAACTATTGGAAGCACTACAATTGCCAAAAGAAATTGCAGTGGTCAAATGTGCCGCACATAAGTCAGGAAATTATTATGTGACACAAGGCAACAAATATGCTGACCAAGTTGCACAATTTTGTGCTCGAAATACAATGTCTCTGAACAGAGAGTTGGAAAAAGAAGTTACCAATTGCCAACTAATGTTTTCTCTGCTTTTGAAACATGGGATGAAGTTAGACAGTTACAGGATGAGGCAGATGCAAAAGAAAAGGAATTCTGGATCAAATCAGGTTGCACAAGAAGAGCAGATGATGAAGTATGGGTGTTTCCAGATGGTAGACCGATAATGCCAGACAGTTTACTATCACAAATGACAAGAGTATATCATGGAGCTACACACATTGGGAGGGATGCCATGATTAGGCACTTCAGGCAGACATGGTACAATCCCAAGTTTAGGGTAATTGCAGAGAGTCTCTGCCAGCGATGTTTGACATGTCAACAGCAGAACCCAGGTAGAAAAACAGTTGTCAGTTGGGGAAAAATCGGAAAGGCAGAGGGACCATTTACAAGACTGCAACTTGACTGACTTCATAGAGCTGCCACCGTGCAATGGTCTGAAGTACGTCCTTGTCATTGTGTGTCTGTTTTCTTGATGGGTAGAAGCCTTTCCCACAAGAAGGAATGACAGTCTCACAGTTGCCAAACTACTGTTAAGAGAACTCATTCCCAGATTCGGATTTCCAGTCACTTTGAAATCAGACAGAGGACCTCATTTTAACAATGAGATAATTCGATTAATTTGTACAGCTTTCAAAGTTGAGCAGAAACTACATTGTGCCTATCGACCAGAAGCCTCTGGAGTGGTTGAGCAGCTCAATGGCACAATAAAATCCAGGTTAGGGAAGGTGTGTGCATCCACTTTACTGAAATGGCCTGATGCTTTGCCCCTTGTATTGATGAGCCTTAGAAGCATCCCTGATAGAAGGACGGGATTGAGTCCTCATGAAATTCTCATGGGAAGAGCAATGAGACAAGCATTTGTACCTGGAAACAAACTGATGAATATAACTGATGATCTAGTGTTGGACTATTGTAAAGGACTAGCTGATCTGGTACGGTCTGTGTCTCACCAGGTTGGAGAAGATGCAACTGCAGCACAGCCGAATCAAGCTCATGATTTGTGTCCAGGAGACTGGGTTATGGTAAAGAAGCACACGAGAAAATCATGTTTAGAACCCAGGTGGAAAGGACCTCATCAAGTTATATTGGTCACGGCGACAGCAGTGAAGTGTGCTGGCTTGCCAAACTGGATCCATGCCAGTCATACACAAAGAGTCCCAATCCACCTGAACGACAAGAGCAGCAACTGGTAGAACAAAGAGAAGAACCAGAAGCTGAAAGTTGTGAAGTCGAAGAAATCAGAGAAACAGACTCTGAAGAACGCATTGATGATGAACAACCAAGTACAAGTCGGGTGGGCACCAGTTACTGGGTCTCAAGAGGCTGTTGTAGAGGCCGAGGAAGAGCAAGAGATTGAGAGACCAGAACAAATTGAAACAGAAGATCCAGATCAAGCTCAATCAAAAGAAGAAAAAGAAAGACTGACAGATTCAGAACAAATTCAGTCAACAGAAGAATCTACTACAGGAAATTCAGATCAAGCTAAATTAGAATTAGAAAAAGAAGGATTTAAAGATCAAGAACAAATTCAATCAACAGAAAGAGAAAGATCAGAAAGTCCAGAACAAGCTCAGTTAAAAGAAAGAGAAAACAAAAGAACGTTAGAAATTGGCGAAGAAGGTGAAAAGGCAGTGCAAAAAAAGAGGATCAGAAAAAGTGATCACTGGCCAAGTGGAGTAAAAGGACTGATATTTTTAAGAAGAAAAACAGGAAAAGAACTAGAACAAGTAAACGAAATATCAAGTCAAACTGAGCAAGAACATCCAAGAAGAAAATCTTTACAAAAATCAAAAAGAGTGAGAGTTCCGAGCAGAAAGTATAAGGCTTATGAATGGACATATATCATTCTAGAGGACTTTGAGAATCTTGATCTGAATGAAGAACAAGAAGGTGTTGCTATTGAAGGAATTGATGAAAGCAAATTGAGACCACCTTAAAGGGAAAAGACTTTGACACAAAGGGTGGAAATTGACAAATAAATAAAGAAAAGAAACCAAAGAAGAAAAGAAAATAAAGACAAAGGGGAACAAAGAAAAAAAAAACTCTTGAAGTGTGGGATCACACAAAGATTTTATATTTTTAATTTTTAGAAAATTTTAGAATTTAGAAGAAATAATTTAGATATTGGTCAATTTAGAACACTAAAATGGCAGAAACTAAAGTGACTGAACATTCGAAATCTAGTTTAAAACGAAGATGTGTTAAATATTGTTTGTGCAGTGTTTTAATACTAATGTTAATGTGGTTGTTGGATCAGTACCACGTAAATTTCAAGTTTGAACAGAGCTTTAATCTCGTATTGGTTACCATACAGGGATCTGTTCTCAAAATTTCACCTATATAGTATTATGCAGTAATAGTTCTCCACATGGTTCTTGTATATATAAAAACAGAGTTTACATGCAGAAGATCTCAAATATACATGCATCAACCCCCTTCCCACATTTCGGCGCAAAAACATTTTAACAATTAAAAAGTCAAAATCACAAATAAATTTAAAAATGGAGAAAACACAAGACCTTACACAGAAGTCTATTTAAGTAGTGCTGGTCCGTTGTGATCATTGAAAAAAATACTTTCTCACACAAGTTCACAGCAAAAAGTGTTAAAAACCATTCAGTGAGGTATAAGACTCCTGTTGAAGGCCACACAATACAGCTATTTGAAGCCTTCTTGTAGGTCATCTTGAAGAAAAGGAAAGTCTTCCACCCTGTCACAGAATACCTAAGACATCAACAGATTCCATCCAAATTGAGTCCATAAAGGAAGAGAGATGATATCTTATTAAATGCCACCCATTGACGCATCAGAAGACAATAGATAGACAATCACCAGGCAGTAGGCCACAAGAGGGGGATCAAGAAATTTGAGAGGACCAAAACAGAGACCATGAAGCCAGGACCTCTTCAGGTCATATCAAACTAGGGGCCGGTTGGGGGGCATAGGATTGGGACAAAGCCAAGAACGTTATGTCACTATTGATTTGAAGGAAATGGAAAGCAGAAAGTCATCAGGGGGTATTTTGTTTTTACTATTGTTCAGTTTTAGAACAGGGGGAAAATGCAATTGATCCATTAATTGATCTCAATTTATTTAGTTGTTCAAGGTTGATACTGGAAGGGTAGAAATAGGAGATGGCGAGGGAGATTGAGAGAGTGAGGGTGAGGGTGACAGAAAGGAAGAAGTGGAGGTAGAGGGAAAGGGGGAGGGAGAAGGATAGGGAGAAGTAAAAGGAGAGGGAGAGTGAGAGTGACAGTGTTGTGTAGTTCCTATAAACCTATATAGAACCTGCGCGTTTAGACAACATAAACTGTGGAAGTGGTGTCCAGACTGATTCCAGACACCCCCACCGGATATGTTCGCCTGTATACCAGCTAGCTCACAGTGCCACTATGAACTCCTCTTACCAAGGAGCGAATAGTTTTTGGCAACTACCGAAAATGACAACCCTGACTCCTCAGGGATCATGGAAACAGTACAGTACTTTTCGCTCAGTCACTCATGCTCACTCAGAGAGATACACAGAATAAACGGTGGGTACGTTTTCAATAAGTATTTATTGAACCAGCATCATTATCGTGTAAAATATGTGTGCTGCAACAACTATAAGAAAGAAGCAGATATAAATGATTATAAGCACCAATAGAGTAAATGGATGGTAGATTTCTACCCTAGTGCTAAAACGATGAATATATGCAGGCATATGAATACATGACTAATAATGCGTACTCCTACGATGCTAACCCTAACTAGATGTACCTAAATGTACCTAGCATGTATGTAGGTGTAGAGCCAAGAATCTCCCTAGGATAGAACCAACCCCATTACCTGGTGTGAGAGAATGAAGGACCCTGTCTTGGTCTCGAGATGGAAACGCCGCGAGGAATGTCAGACCACTGCGTGCTGGAGTGTCTGCATGCAAGAACCTCAGCGTCTCACGTCAGCATGGAAGTCTTTCTCCTTTGCCTGCCCCAGCAAAGATATGGTGCTTATATACCCAAAAGGTACCCTCAGGGGTTCTACCTTGCTGCGTCATGTCGGCCGAGGATGACAAAAGGGATGACCCTTATACATAGTTATTATGCAGAAGATGCAGTAGATGGTAGTCCTGCTGTGTTCCTGAGAATCCTCATGCATAATAAATGAGGCTAGTTTTCGGAGAAAACCACACGACATTTAAGCAGCACCTAACTAGGTAAAAGGTCAACACAAACCCGCTATGTAGTACAATGGCACGGTAAATGTAGGTGAAAGGTTAGGTGACTACCCAGGCATATATTGGGGTACATTACAATTCATAACAAAAGGGAAAGGGAACTACTGGCAGACAATGAGGGCATGAGAACAAGAAGGAGCTGATGTAGAGCACACTCATTCACAATGCATACCTTTTTCATAGGGGCCTTACTTATGCATGGGAAACATATTACAATAATCTCCTTCAAAGTACGGGGATTAAATGCTGTATGAAATTGGGTTGCTGGTTGAGGGGTTGAAACCCTACTCAAGCAGCAACTGCAATCCTTGTTAGGGTGAAGTCACAGGCAAATCCCAAATTAACCTCTGCTCAATTCTCTGGTAGCTTCGCACAGAGCAATCAGGCTTAAGTAAGGGGCAATATGTAAAGAATTTATGCAGCACTTCAAACAGTAATAAAGTGAAACAAAACACAAGAAAAATCCAAGACCAATTTAGAAAAATAGAGTAGAGAAAAATGTATTAAATAATTTAAGACCAAAATGACAAAAATCCCATCAGCAGAACCGGAGATATGCAATTTTAAACATTTAAGAGAAAATAGTGCCAAAAAACACAAATTGCCAACTATTGTTATCTGGTCACTCAGACCGGGACAAACTCACAAGTTCAGGCCGACCACGATGTAGCACAGGCAGGATACAAGGCTCAAGTCAGGCCCGCTGACAAGAGTACTTTAAATCCTGGATGCGGAGCGTTGCACGATCCCGCGTCCAGTCTGCGTCATGCAGCCGAGGCGATAGAGTTCCTGATGTGTAGATGCATTGTGCAACATTGGTTCCGGAAGCTGTGAGGCTGTGATGTGAAGTACTCCGTCGTCATCGAGGATGCCATTGATGAGGGGCTTGCAATGGGAGATTCTGCATTGAAGATCCGTCGCACAAGGGCTGTTTCAGAAGAAGTTGCAGAGCTTGAATGGGGAGTCCAGCATCATTGTCGAGTATGCCATTGATGAGGGGCTTGCAGTTCCGAAGAGGCTGCAATGCGAAGTCTTGCGTCGGTGATGTGTCACGCAGCAGTTCCAATGTGTATATTTGTGAGGTGATGCGTCGCGCTGCATCTCTGTTGCAGAGATTTGGGAAATGATGCGTCATGCTGCATTGGTTCTGCTGGGACCACGGCTGAACTGGCAGAGCACCTTAAGGCCCACTTCCAAGGGTCCAGGATTGGGGTGGCACCACTTGGGAAGGCAGGACTCACAGCTGGCAGAGTTCAGGTGCTGGGTTCAAGGTTGTTATTGCCAACTAGCCCCTGGAGTCACTCTGGTGGTTATGGGTTCAAAATGTAGGTCAAGCCTTTCTCACACATGTTGGGGGGTGGAAGAGTAGAAGGGCAGCACAGCAGAAAAGCAAAATGGCAGTCCTTCTTGCTTCAAAGCAGCACAGCAGTCCTTCTTCAGAGTCTTCCATAGGTTCAGCTGTGTACTGAAGAGCTGGGCTTCTGGGTTTATCATTTATACCTGGTGCCCACTTTGAAGTATAAGAAGGTTCTGGAGGTTTCCACCCCCCTGGGTTGTCAGGCATTCCCTTCTTCCCTGCCCTGGCCCGAACTTGTCTGGAGACACAAAAGACTAGTGAGAAACCCTTTATGAGTGTGTTTAGGCAGGGCCTTAGTGATGTGCAAGTGTGGTAGGTGACAACTCCTCCTCTTCTTGAAGTTAAAGTGGTCAAACCTGCCAATACCTAGCCTCCCTTTATCTTACTGTCTGGGAGCAATACAAAAAGAAAAAATACCAGCTGCACCTAGTCATGTGACCCAGGGTTTGGTCGCAGGCACCTAATGGTTAGGGCTATAAAATGGCAACTTTCTAAAACTGCACTTTCAGAATTGTGACTCAAAATACGACTTTACCATTAAAGAAGGCTTTAAATTACAATTCTTTAGACACCAAACTCAACAGTCCTACCTGCTCCCAATTGGAAGTTATTACTTATTAAATGTAATAAGGAAACTCTATGTTACCTATGAAGAGGTAGGCCTTGCTGTAGTGAAAAACGCATGTAAGACTTTTTGACTACCAGGACATGTAAAACTAAAAAGTACATGTCCGACTTTTAAATACACTGTGCCCTGCCCTCTGGGCAGTTCAGGGCCTACCCTAGGAGTGACCTATATGTATTCAAAAGGAAGGTTTAGACTTGGCAAAAAGTTATTTTTGACAGGTCATAACAGCAGTTGAAAACTACATGTACAGGCTTCAACAGCAGACCTGAGACGTGTTTGAAAGACCTACATAAGTGGGTGCCACAATTAGTGCTGCAGGCCCACCAGTACCATTAAATTTACAGGCCTTGGGTACATGGGGCACCACTTAACTACTAGGAACTTGCAAGTAAATTTAATGTGCCAATTGGGTATAAGCCAATTCTACCATGTTTAGGGAAGTGAGCACAAGCATGTTAGTACTGGTTAGCAATGGTAAAGTCCACAGAGTCCTAAGGCCAACAAGAGCGAATTTCAGCAAAGTAGAGGGCAAAAGGCGAAAGGTTTGGGGGTGACCCTGCTGAGAGGGCCAGGTCCAGCAAATGGTCTGAGCAAAAGAGTGAGGGTGTTGCAAGTGTTGAGGAGACAAAATGGCAACATTATCTCCATCCAGGAAACACCCTTTCTACACTAACATATATTGGTAATCAAGTCCTGCTTTTTTGCCCCATCAGTTCGATGCATCAGCTAAAAACAAAACAAAGTGGGCTGGAATTCTCATTGGACAGCATACAGGATTCAACCTGGTATCAATACATAAAAATGAAGAGGGGCGACTGATTCTTATTATTGGAATACTAAGAGAAAGGGGGGTCTAGGACTGGTAGTAGCGTATGCACCGAATATTCAACAAGAAACATTCAATTCCGGATACAATAGCAGAAGCCACAAGACCCCTTATTAGCGTTAGAGATTGGAATATGATTCTAGGTTGCATATTAGACTGCTCCATCCATGGGAAGGAGGGACCACAGTCACAGGACAAAGATGGCTGGCTGAGATTGGGCTCATAGACGGCTGACAAGCTACTCATCCTGAGATAGTAAATTACTTCCACTAATCAACTTGACTCAAGTCCCATGCTGGGATAGATCTCTTATTGATGAAACAGGAGGACCTCAGGGATGATTTAAGATTGTACATGGAGTTATGTCCCTGTCAGACTAGGCCACTGTCACAGGAATGATTTGATGAGATGGTCTGAACAGGCCCAGGCCCTCACAGTGGTGCCTCACCTCACAGTCGCTGAGGGGCAAGGTAGCTGGCAGGCGGAGAAGAGAGGTTGGGGGTGTACACAACCAAATAAAAGGGTTTCCAGTTCATAATGACTGGGGAAACCCCTTTAATGATTGTTTGAAACTCGAAGCCGTGACCAAAGACACATGCATTGCTGAAGCGGTATGACCTAATAACTTAACGAAATTTAGGAACGTGGCTTTAAGGAATTGCAAGAACATCTACATAAACTAGAGCTTTTCCATAACATAAACACAATCACAAATAGCATGGAGGCAGCTCAAAGGGGTCCGAAGGGAACTCCGCAAATTAGAGCAAAATAAAGCTGGGTATTCCCGGAAAAGGATCAAACAGAAAGGAGGAAATAAGGCCAGGAAAATTCTAGCTTCCAAACTGAGGAGCTGACAATCCCAGGGCCCAAATCTTAAACATCAAAAAATGCAATAGGACTATGGCCATTAAAGAACATGGTGTATGAGATACATTCATAGAATAATACAAAGTTTTATACCCAAAGGACCCAGTTCAACAAGGTGGTGCTTCCTAATATCTGGAAATGATGGGACTGTCACACCTATCAATAAAAAGAGGGAAGTTCACAATAGCTAATGACCAAAGATGGGATTATCAAAGCTACCAATGGCCTACAGGGAATAAAAGCTATGGGATTAGATGGGCTTCCTTTGGATTACTATCAAATCTTTAGCCAGGACTGATTAGCATTATGTCGAAGGTGCACAATGAGACAGTCAGCTCAGGGAGGGTTACGCACACTATATCCAAGACCTGGATTTCAGTTCTCCTCAAAAAAGGGAAGCCTCCTGATGAATGCAACTCCTTCACTTTTAAACATTAAGGTAAAATCTATGCCAAGATAGTAGCCAACTAGCTGTTTGAGCTCCTACCAGAGCTAGAAGTATTTCACAACCCTATGGGAAACATTTGGGTCAACAGAGAAGAATCATGACCTGTTAGTGTAGTTACACAACACAACAGGATTGATCTCTCTCTCCTATGCTGCTTGCCCTATATCTAGAGCCAAGATCCCAGTCAATCTGAAATAACCCATCAATTTTGTGGGGAGACAGGGGGGTGAAACTGAGGAAAGATGAGTTCATGTTATTCCTTTCTGTATAGGAGGATGGGTGAGCTCCCCATACTAACAGTCTGTGGGAGTCGACTCATACTGCAGCTTTCTCACAGGATCTTGCAAGACACTCTGGGCCTTATTTATGAAGGCCTGCATCACTTTTGCGCCGCCGTTGCATCACCTTTAGTGACGCAGCGGCGGCGTAAATAATGCGCCATGTTGTGCCATATTTACGAAGTGACGCATCTAGGCAGATGCGTTACTTCATAAACCCCTGCGCTACATTATATCTGCGCCAGGTGTAATGTATGCAGGGTGGGCGTTCCCCCGCAAGAAAGGGTCATAGGAGTGGCGCAGTGAAAGCTATAAGATTTCTCTGCGCAACTTCTAGGACGCCAGTGCGTCAAAACCTTACGCCTGCCTCATGGCAGGCATAAGGGTGACGCAGACCCTTTCACATGAGGCTTGCCCCATGTGAAAGGAACATTGCTGGAGTTGCGTCACGCTTCTGACACAACTCCAGCAATGTGTCAGTTTTGCGCCGACAGATACGTCAGTAATACTGACGAATCTGTCATTCCTTGCGACATGATGCGTCATACAGTAAATATGACGCATCAATGGTGTCGCAAGGAGGGCGCACTCAGAAGTGTGGCATCGCCGCTTTCACGCAGCCATGCCACACTTCTCAGTGCGCCCTCCTTGCGACACCATTGATGCGTCATATTTACTGTGATTAAGCCTTGTCTGTGGCAGTCCTTTTCCTGATTCTTCCTTGGGAGTAGAGTACTGCTTTGGCTCTCTGGCCTACTGGTAATGCCTGATGCCCTTCCCCTTAGAGGCAATGTGTTTCCTGGTTCCGTTAACCATGTATGCATGTACCTTCGGGATGGGGATGGCTCCACTGATGGAGGAATGGGATAAGGGAAGAAAATTCCTGTGCATATGGTCTGAAACATCAGAGGAGTTTGATTCACATCATACATCAATGTCTGCCTCCAAAGGAAGGATTCTTTTCCCTGGGATATAGCACAGGTTTCTGGATTACCTTAGTCTGAACTTACCAAGGATGTTTACATATGTTGAACGTTCTCAAAGCCTTGGATATTCTTTCGACATGTCCCTGCAGGTCGCTTTCCAATGGTGCCATAGTCTTCTGTGTGCTTCAAACCCCTGACAACACTCGAAAGATGAAACTCGCCACGTGCTGCTATCCAAAGACGAAACTCTTACTTTGGTATGAATAGCTCTTGCGAAGTTGTGTATTCTCAGGGTGTGGAAAACATCAAATGTATCGACCGATTTGACCTGGTTTACAGAGATGAGGGTAATGGCCCGACACAAACGCATTATATAAAAATGTAATGAATCTAGATAGGTTGTTTTGCCTTTAAGGAAGGTAATTTCGTTGCTAGATGTAGTCAGAGCACATACACTGCAACTGCTGCAAAGATAACGTCCTGTTGGTGGTGTAAGCTCCCCGAGAGGGTTAAATGCAGATCTCTTGGCGCTTGGGCATGCATGAATGAGTCTGTCTCTTGGGTTACTCGACTGTTTGAAAGCAAAGCTAGTTTACGGCATTGTCGCTCCCCCAGACTCCAAGGTATAACAATTATTTGTGATGATGTTACGCGTTTGATTAGACAAAGGGTCAAAGGTAGGGACACCAGTTGTGTATTCAGCACTAAATGAGGGGTGTCAAGAGTATGTTTGTAAGCATGGCGTGCAGCGTACTTGGCGTGTGATCTTTCTGCCAGGCTTTCTTGTAATAGGGTTGCTTGTGTAGTAAACACTTGGGTACTGCTGCAATCAGAGCACAGCTGCCATTGTTGCAGCAGGTGCAGTTGCACTGGGGCTCAGAGCCCTGAGGGGTCCATTCACTCAGACAGCGCCGTACTGTACTAGCCCAAGAGCAGTCAAAGGGTTCATTTTCCTTGCTTGTACCAGGGGACCCTGGCATCCTTGCCATGCTATTGGCTGCAATGACGTATACTAAAGAACTGTCCTGCTGGAAGGTTGTCTCTGAAAGATCTTGGATAGAATGATCTTTAATGGAAGAAGGAGTTCTTATCCACCATTTCCGGTGTACAGTAGTGAAAAATTGGAACTGGTTCACTTTAATTTCAAGATCCATGAATGAATTCTCAGTTGGTCTTGATGTCCAAGTAAACACTTGATGAGGGTCTTGTCTATTGATCATTCAGTAAAGCTTGTCATTTCCACATTGATGGGTTCCCAAATGCAAAAACATAATCAGCGTATTGTTTCCAAACACGCAATTGGTGAGGTACAGATTGGAATCATGGTGGACAATGTTATCTTCAAACTGTCTCACAAAGATGCATGCCATGCTGGGAGTGCAAGTTGACAGAATTTTGTAAAAATAGGTTCTGCTCAATCTTAAAGTTATTCCTGGTCAGGGCTACCAACCTAGTGGCATGTCATTCTGGGAGCACACTTCAAGATGATTTGATTTTGTATAGTGTGTAGTGATCCCGAGGGTTATCCAAGCTCTGAAGGCAGAACTACTAAGAAAAAGAAGGTTTGCAGCATTCTAGGAAAGGTTACAAAAAGACAACATTTTATTTTATGACATTTTATTTTATTAAAATGTTGTAAAGACATGGGAAATTGGAGGGCCGAAGAGAACATTGGCAGTGATTGCCCAGCTTTACTAGTAGCTGGATACATAGTTACATGTAGATCCTATCGAACACATAGCAAAGGACAATGTAGGTATAACATAAACATGTGCAGACCCATAAATCATATTTGACTCCATCAGTACAATGCTTCTTATATAGCAGTGGACATCCATTGGGCTTGATACGAACACCATTTACACGACATCGGAGGGGTGCTGGGTTGGTTTTAGTGAGAAGGATGTATAATGTAGTTTCTGCGGATCTGTAGTTCACAACATTTGTCCTTTACCTTTTTGTTGTGCTAAGCATGGGAGATGTTGTTTATTTTAATGAACTGATACTATAAAGAGATTCTTCTCAGTTTTGAAAAGTTCGTGAGAGACAGCTTGATTGGAAATTTAGGTTGGGCGAGACAGGACCGTGGCAAGGATGAGGCCCTGAATGCAGCAAAGATAGCATTGTTGAATGCACTTGCAGATGTGTGCCCGGTAAAAACAGACTAAACTAACATTTCAAACAGAAACAAGCATTGGCATAGCCAATAGGTCTCGCCTTTGGGACCTTATAAGTGTTTAGCCAGAGCTTTTTGCTTTGTTAATATTTTTAAGCTATGTTGTAGAGCAGTGAGGCTGCTGTGCAGCATGTTGAAAAGTTATAATAAAAAAGTGTTATAAGCATTTTTGTTAAATATAAGCATGTAAACATTATGTACAAATGAAGACCCTATTAAAAAAAGAATTAACATATACAATGTCTTCTAGTTTATCTGTCCTGGTGCTTAGGTGATGCTGAGTTATACTGACATGGTGGTGGTGTGCTTGTGCGGATGCGGTGCTCAGTGATGCAGAGGTGGTGCTGAGTGATGCCGAGTTGGTGCTATGCTGTGCTAATGCTGAAGTGGTGCTGCATTGGTGATGCGGTGGTGCTGCGCTGATGTTGTGATGGAGCTGCGCTGGTGCTGAATTGGTGCTTTGCTGGTGGTGGTGAACTGATGCAGAGGTGGTCGTGTGGTGGTGCTGAGGGATGCTGTGGTGGCGCTGAGTGATGCTGTGCTGGTGCTACGCTGATGCTGAGGTGGTGGTGCTGCGCTTATGCGGAGGTGGTGGTGCTGCACTGATGCGGGGGTGGTGGTGTACTGGTAGTGAGGTGGTGCTGTGCTGGTGCTGAGGGGGTGTTGTGCTGGTGCTGAGGTGGTGCTGCACTGGTGCTGAGGATGTGCTGCGCTGGTGCTGAGGTCATGCTGAGTTAAACTGACATAGTGCTAAGGTGGTGGTGTGCTTGTGCGGAAGTGGTGCTCAGGTGGTACTGAGTGATACTGAGGTGTTGTTCAGTGATGCTGAGGTGGTGCTGAGTGATGCTTTGGTGGTGCTTCAGTAATGCTGTGATGGTGCTCAGGTGGTGCCAAGCGATGCTGAGGTAGTGCTGTGGTGGTGTTGAGTGATGCTGAGGAGATGCTGGTGCTGAGATGGTGCTGAGTGATGCTGTGCTGGTGCTGAGGTGGTGGTGTTGAGTGATGCTGAGGAGATGCTGGTTCTGAGCTGGTGCAGTGCTGGTGTTGAGGTGGTGGTGCTGCACTGATACTGAGGTAGTGCTGTGTTGGTAGTCAGGTGGTGCTGCACTGGTGCTGCGCTGGTGCTGAGGTGGTGCTGCGCTGGGCTGAATAATGTTGAGGTGGTGTTGTGCTGGTGGTGTGGTAGTGCTCAGGTGCTGCTGAGGGACGCTCAGGTGGCGCTGCAGTGGTGCTGCTGAAGTGGTGCTTTGTGACGCTGACTAGTGCTGAAGTGGTGCTGTGCTGATGCTGACATGGTGCTGAGGTAGTGCTGAACTTATGCATTGGTGCTGCGGTGCTTCTGTGGTGGTGCTAAAGTGGTGCTGCGCCAAACAACCGCCATTGTCCCGGCTGCTTCAAAAGTGAAAGCGGGCATGACCCGCTAAATGTAAGCAAAGCACGTCGTCGTGCCTAATGTACGAGAAAATCAATAAAGAAAATAGTGCATGTACCGTGTAACAACCAAGTAAAGGGGTCAGTAGCCATGGGAGGTTACAAATGAAGACATGGCCATACTAAGGAGGGACTAACAAGCCTATTTAGGAATCAGAAGCCAGCATTTATGAAGGACAAAGACACAAGCCAATGAAAAATATTAGCAGGGGAGTGGGCGTGGCTTCTCTGTACTACAACAGATCATCTCCAGAGCAGCGCTTGCGCGCTGGCTCAGACTCGACCTAAAAAGGCAATGCTTTTATGTGCTGTTACCTCGTGAAAAATTAGGTGCTCATTGCATCTGTCAAAAACTATATAGTCTTGTAGCGGTTTTCTTGGTTGTTTTCAATTGAATCAAATGGACGAAGAATACTGATTCACTGTAAATGGGAATAAAGGCAAGAAATATGGAGCCATATAGTAACCCTAAATTTAGCACTAGATTTTGAGCTAAAGATGTGTGTTGGTATCCAGCTATAAAAAGACAAGAGCTCAGTACTCAATGTCTGGTTCCTCGGGAACAGTTTGTCATTTTATGTGCGATCTTACCAAAATAGTGTGAGAGGCTGCCAAACGTTGACCTTACCGTTTGCCCCCGATAAAGGAGCTTATTAAATCCGACTGATTCTATCTTGTTTCGGCACTCAACTACTTTCCAAACATGAAGTTACAGAACGACCCGTAAGTGATTGCCCATGACACACTCAGACCGCCGGGTTGCAAGGTATACGCGTCCAGTCTTAACATTACACAGTGTAGGAAGAGCTAGCTGCCAGCACACAGACTCGAAATGCAGTCTGACCGCAAGCTGGAACCACACACTGTAGAAAGAGTATGTTGTCCCGTGCAATGCTTATTGCCACTGACTGTTTGGAGACCCACCATGTCTTTACACAAGCTGCTGTCAGTCCTCGCTGTCTTCGCCCCGCCTCTTCCCCCACGTGAGCAGACAAAAGCAGCTGCTCAACGAGTGGAGGGTCTTCTCAGCAAACCGTCTTAAAACTCTCTGTCCAAGATAAATTAGCACGGTAGCCTTTGGAAAAGGTGTATTTCAGTCACAAAATAGTACTGTGTCTAGATTACTCCGTCAGGAAATATGTGTTTAGTAATGCGGGAGCTCTCAATTTCCCCAGCTTCTTGCGTGAATAGTGTTTCCAGTCCAGGCTTTTGTTTTGACCTTGCCAGTGTAAATCAGGACTACAGGTCCTAAAATGCAAATCAAATACCTTGACTACTCACGGGTAAACCTGAGAGCTCTATAATATTAATTAAACATAATGCGTTTTCTTGAGAATGAGTCGGCAGCGCTATATGTGTAGAAGCCCAGGCACGGTAAGACGGGACGGGGGCATTGTCTCCGACCTTTCCAAATTGGCCTCTGCGGCAGAGGCCCACAGGCAGCTGCCGTTTGCTAGGTCTGAAAACCTTTTTGTTCAACCGATTACAATATCGGTTCCTGTCAAACAGCTGGGATCTGTTTGACAGGAAGCACGAAGCTTTTGCATATGTGTACTTTTATACACAATAAATGACACCACTGTGGCCCTGGGGGGCCATGCATAGGACCATCAGGGGCAGCAGAAACAGCACGAGAGTTAGAATACAGTTAGGGTTGGCGCTAGGGCGGGCCCGGAGCAGCTGAACGGGCGGTACCCGATAGCAGCCTGACAGCAGCCAGGTGAGGGCGCAGCGAGAGGGTCAGTGGCAGGTGCACGCGATCCAGCAGAGATCACAGCGAGGGGCTCAATAAAGAAAATAGTACACATACTGTGTAACAACCAAGTAAAAGGGCCAGTAGCCATGGGAGGTTACAAATGAAGATATGGCTGTACTAAGGAGGGACTAACAAGCCTATTTAGGAATCAGAAGCCAGCATTTTCGAAGGAGAAAGACACAAGCCAATGAAAAATATGGGTAGGGAGTGGGCGGGGCTTCTCTCCGTACTGTACTACAACAGATCATCGCCAGACAGCGCTTGCGCGCTGGCTCAGGCTCGACCTAAAATTTGCTTAAGGGGTCTCTTAAACTGGGTCAATTTGTATTATAAGCCCTGTGCTGAAACCAAAGCCACTTGCTATCAAGAGGCAGAAACTAGAGAAGTAGGAAGCTGAATAATTCACAGAAAAAAAATTACATAACGAAGGCACGCACACATCTTGGTATACTATCCGAGTGCACCAACACTGAATAATTATGAGCGACTGTACTGCACTATTTCTCCAATATAAGTTAATTAACAAATGAGCCACATAACGCAAATCTTTGCTAAAAACATTAACCGCCGGGGATTTTGCTTGCTGAACTGGTTAAAGATTCTGTTGGACAACATAAAAAAACTCTGTTGTTGCTTAAAAACATCCCCTTTAGAAGTGTCCTCAGCAGGTACAAAAAAATCTTAGTAAGAGCATGAGACTGTTTGAAAAGAATTAAAACGCGTGGGCGATGAAGTTTTAGGACACTACCACTTTTTTCACTGAGGATATTCACTGCTCACCGGGAAACAGAGGCCCTCAGTTTCTATCGGGACACCAGTTTTCCAGTTCTGGTATTGGCACAGCACACGTGCAGCTAGCGCAGCCTTACACACCAACTACAGTTTCTCACCTTGCGCACAAACTCGAAATGACCATTACTCAGTACCTGGAGGCAAATGTTGGTCCTTTGGGACACGGAAAAACAAATAATTGCTGAAAAAAACATTCAACTTGGATTGAGGGCAAACAGCTGCCGTACCTATTCAATGAGCCTTAATCCTTACTGTTGTCTTCCATTACCAGGCACGAGATGAGATCATGGAGGCTCGTGTTTTACATTATTTATCCATAGCTGCCAAGGTTTCAGATTGCTTATGTGTGACATTTTCATAATTTCAGTGTAATTATGAGTGACATTCAACTACTATGAGTGACCCTTTCTCGCAAGCAAAAATCAAGCAATAACGACGAGGGAAACATATAAATATCAGAAATTACATGCATTCGAGCAACAAAAAACTATAAGAAAATCTTATAAACTGCTGATAAGCACCAGAAATGGTAGGGCTCTAAACAAGTGCCCTTGCAACCTTATCGTACTGTTAAACAAATCTTGAGACTGAAGACTCTCATGGCATTGCCATGATGTCAGTGAAATTTCTGCGCTGTTGGGTGAAACACTAACTAGCCGTGAGCTGAGCCAGCCCCCAGCCTGCCACAAGGACCACGAGCTGCCAGCTAAGATTTACGCAGTCTGGAGGTGCAAAAAATGTCACCCCTAACTGTTTGAGTGCCCTTCTTTTATACATGAACTGCTGTCACCTCCACAATGGGCCTATAGGTGACCGAGAAGCCACCCACTGTGCTTTACTAAAACACAAACACATAAAAGTTGTCTCAGCTTGCAGCTACAATAAATACTAGGAGTAAGCAGACCCACTAGGTCGAGAAGGAACTATAATATGGCCTTGTTTTTACTTACTGACCTGGACAAGATGATAGGCTATGCTGGCTCCTTCGGTATTTAATCAAGTGACGGGCAGGTGCACTAGGATTCCAGCATCAGGTACATTAACTCTAAAGTAGCTCATCATAAAAGACATGACTGGATGAACTGCTCGCACCTGACACTGGGCAGCTTCAGATATCTGCAGCAATAGCTATTTTATGGGGAAAGACGGTCATTTTACAGCATATGCTAATGAATATTTACAAAATAAAAGCAAACAAAAAATAAAAATGTTCTAACCCAAAATAATAGAAACAATAAAAATATGTGCATTTAAAGAGCCCAGGAGTGAGTGACGGGGCATCCTTCACGCCGCTGCCACACAAGAGGATGGGAGTGTTTAATGGCATGTTTTGGGACGGCTTAAGCACAGCCGAGCTAAGCACAGAGTTGTTTGCACAAACGTCATGCAGCAGTCTCTGCATAACCTGGCTCCAAAGCAAAGGGTGTTTAGTCACTGTTTCTGCCGGCTTGTGGCACCCATATTCATACTGTCTGCACATCTCACGGCTCCCTTTTCTGGTTCCCCTGCCTCTCTACATGTTTTCCAATTATGCATGGCCTTGTATCCTAAGACAATTGAAAGGTAGGCAAGTGGGTTGTAATCTAAGAAATGCATGTAGGTGAACCACGAACTCTGTGACCTACAGTACCCTTTCACCGTATGTGTACATTCCATGTGTGGCAGCAGAGAAGTGTGCCACACTGAGTATAGCGTTCGCTGCGTTGGTTCTCACAAGGCTTGTGTACACTCATATTAACATTTGGACATAATACATTGCGTTGCTTTGGGCCTGATATTTAAAGGCCATTGCAGTTGCCGTGTCTGTCCGTCGTATTTGTCTTCCTCAAAAGCGAGCAACGCTGGCTCTGCGTGGTATCAGAGGAGGCGAGCAGCATGGGTAGGGTCACCCAAGGAGTGAAGGAAGGACCCTTTATAGCTCCGGTTTGGGAAGGGGAGACTCATCTTGCCGCGCTGGTAAAATATATGGAGCCAGCTTAATTACAAAAGCAAAATGGCGGTTTCAACACAGAAGGTAAATGGCGCACGCTTAGTAACGTCCAGTATTTTATATGGCTATCTCTGCGGTGCACAAGGTGGGGGAAAAAACCACAAAAACCCCTTGAAAAGTGGACCAAGGTCCCTATAAAACACACAATGCCTATGCACACGCTATAATGTTCATTTGATAGTTCAAATGAGTACACATATATGAAAAGCGAAAAAACTTTGTGTTATTTATTCGAACATCAAGACGAGGTCCAGCCAACATGTGTTTCGTCCAAAGGGAAAATAACCCTGGACTTCTTCAGGGCTGGAAACAATACAAAAAAGGCTCTTTTACAATAATGACAACGAAAAACCATGAGTGACATGGTAGTGACAACATATAAACAAACTATGTGACAACTGCGCGTTAACATGTTGTGTTACAGAAGACATGGGTCACTACAGTACCACATATGGGAACCTTACATTGAATGAGAACAATAACATTATATCAGATTATATCAGTGGAATCCCAAAAGTTGGAATAATGAAAAAAGAGAGATGTTTCTTGCATATTCATTTGTGAATACCGGCGTTAAAATTTACTTGCAAGTGTGCAATTCTATTGTATGCATGCTAGTGCCTATGGTGAATAACCCTGTCTCATTATTGTATCTCATTAAAATCGAACGTGAAACAAGGCCAGACCAATAAGGTCTAATCATAAGATGTAAGATGGAGAGAGACTCACACAATTACAACGACTATGGAGTAGACAGTGCAAAGAAGCAACACCCCGAGTGAGATAACAGTTTCAGAAAATTATTAAAACCAGGGGAAGGAGTAAAGGGAACGCATACCTGATATGACAAAAGAAAATTCTGAGACCTGCGGGAATTCAATATCAATTTTCAATTAGTATTCCGTGTAAAAAACTAGCTATAGTACAGTGCACTGAAAATAGATGTCTGAGAGGAAAATACCTCACCTAGAAGCCGGTGAAAATTCCAAACCGGCCGATCATGCGAGATGTAGTCTTTATACGTGAGACCAGGTAATTCTAGAACAGAGAATATGTACAGAACATTCACACTTAATGTTAACTGACCGATTGTGAATACTAATCTGGCGCAAAGCGTTCACTAATCACAATAGAAGGGTGAGAAAACTCACCTAAAAGCCGGTTAAAATCCAGACCGGTAGGTCAAATGACACTCTAATACTTGTTATGAGGTATTGGCACCAAATCTGTTGATGAAAGGTGAACCCCATTACTACCAATAACTATCAATCAAAGTTTAAGTTAAGACTGTAAAAATTCGCCCTGGACCTTTATATTACAAAGGAGATTGAAGTATATGCGTACTAAATATCACGTCTAATATGAATTAACATGCAACACTATATAGAAACTAATACAGCATGGCCAGACTCTCCCAGAGAAAACTAGAAACCGGAGCCTGTGTATACTCATATAGTAAAAAACAAGTGGTAAAAACCAAGGCTGACTGTTACCAGGCTGACTAAAGGAAACCCAATCAAAAAAAACAGTAAAAGAAAGAAAGGGACGAGGTAATACCTTAAAGCGAGTACGCTACAGTCCTGATTCAAAAGGCTCCCGGGAGCGCGTAGAGACCGGATATACAGACGCGCTGACACCGGAAGTTTTTTTATACTAATTGAAAAAATAACCATGAGAAACTAGAACGTAAAATCACGAATTATAAAGAGCAAATGGGGCACTGAAACGAGTGCGTCCGGAAGTGTAATATCTTTATTTAGATATGCGTTGTCAAGATAAAGAAAGGGTAAAGCCTATTTTAATAAATTAGAGATGTAGGTGATAATTAAGACATCGGCTGAGAATCCGGCAATTCAATTTAAAATGAGTTAGTGAGAAAGAAAGAGATACGCCACCAAAGATAGTACAACAGATGATTAATAAACGCATTTGCAAGTTGGAAAATGTTCCAAAATTCAAGTCTGCTAACGACATAAGAAATATGCATTATAAGCATTGAAAAAGTAAAATAACATACATAAAGTACTCAGACGCGATATGCGTTCCAAACTCATGCAAAATATCAGATAACATAAATATAATGCATAATAGCAACGTGCAGAACAACATTGTTCGTAATGATGGAAGATACACGTATTAAAAAGTACCCTCAGTGGAGATAAAGCAGTGAAGCTGTTACAAAAAGTAAGACCAAAGGTGAGTTTTTGACGGTGGTTGACGAAGAGTAGGCAAATTTATTTAGGAGTTACCAAATGTTACGAATTATTTTTGCAACAGCTATATATAATATTTACTATAAAAACAGAACAAGCATATGAGACATCAGATAGCATACATATGGTGCACAATAGCAAGGTACAGAGCAACTTAGTTCCGGATAATCTTATCTACATATCATATAATAGAAGACAAAAGTTGAAACACACCCCTCAGTAGGGATAGGGCAGTGAAAATAATAAAACCAACACGACCAGAGGTAGGGTTGTGAAGGTGACTCGCAACCAAAGGGCACATTCTGGCATCATGAAAATTCATAAAACGAGAAATACTCGCAGAAGCTTCAAAGTGCAGACAAATCCGACATGTATACCTCCAATACTTAACTATGAAGGTCTGTAATCGATAAAGCAAATAGGTGGTTACTGGCGCAGGGTAAAGATATATGCAAATATAGGTGAGTTAATCACCCAAAAAGTAATGTAGCTCATGGTCACTATTGAGTCCCATCTCTACCGTTCTCAAACGCATGATCCATAAAGCCTCACTGCGCCTCAAACATAATTCTCTATTACCCCCTCTGAGATCGGGAGTGACAGTTTCTATACCATAGAATTTGAAACATTTGTTCATACCTTGAGCAGGGCAACTTGCTGTGTGAAGTGCCATAGGGTACCTGGCATCCTGCTGTTTGATGGCTCTAGCGTGTTCGCTAATTCTTTCCCTAAGTGTCCTGATTGTACTTCCTATATAAAGGCGTTTACAGGTACACTCTAGTGCGTAGATCACGTATTTAGTGCCACAGTTGATGTTTGACCTGATATTGTAGTTCCTATTGTGTCCAGCAAATTCTCTTATGTTGCTCTTGGCCCACCTACAGACACCGCACGAGCCGCATTTGTAGAAGCCTAGTGATTTCTGTGTCAACCAAGTTGTGATCTTTTTCTCTGTGGGGAAACTGGGGCTCAGTCTAGTTCTCAAAGTTCTACCACGTCTATATGTGATCTGTGGTCGTTTTGTAATGTGATCTTTGAGGGAGCTGTCTCCTGTCAGTAATCTCCAGTGTTTATTCAGACTTTTGCTAAGAATATTACTCAGGTTGCTGAAATCTGTGATAAACCTGACTGAGCGTTTGTCAGTAGTTGTCTGTGCCCTATCCTTGAGTGTGTCTTTCCTACATATTCTCTTGATTCTACCTTCTGCTCTCCCTAGATTAGGTTGTGTGTAGCCCCTGTTCTTGAAACGTGTTTTCATACTGGCAAGGCAGGCTTTAAAGTCATCATCGTTACTGCAATTTCTTCTCGCCCTAGTAAATTCGCCAAAGGGGATAGCTGAGATCTGATGTGGCGAGTGTGCACTTGTCACGTGCAGAATTGCATTGGAAGCGCTCTCTTTGCGAAAAAGGCGGCTGTGTAGTGTATTGTCCATCACATATAGTTCTACATCTAAAAACGTAACACTGACCTCGCTGATAGTGTGTGTGAATTTGATGTCAAAGGAGTTGGTGTTAAGACACGTACAAAATTGGACGAGTTTCTCCTGGGTACCAGACCAAATCAGGAGGCAATCGTCGATGTAGCGACCCCAAAAGATAATGGAGTCACTATAGAAACTGCCTTTGGTGCCCCAGATCCAGTCCTCCTCTAAAACACCCATAAAAAGATTCGCAAAAGATGGCGAAAACTTGGAGCCCATGGCCACTCCCCTTTTCTGCCTGTACCACTGATGTTCAAATAGGAAGACATTATTCTCTAGAATCAGTTCCATCATAGATAACAACATTTTGGTGTGCTGCCACTGTGTTGCGGCCCTTTTGTGCAAATGTTTCTGCATAGCCCTAAGACCAAGTTCTGGTTTGATGCTTGTGTATAAGGCCACAACATCTATGTTGCTAAGATCATACCTGGTTCCCAAGACAAATCTGAGAGGGTGCTGAGAATATGCTTGGTATCTCTGATGTAGGAAGGGAGATTTTGTACCAATGGGCCAAGAAAAAGGTCTACGTATTCTGCAAGGTGTTCTGTCGGTCCCCCTATTCCAGAAACAATGGGTCTACCTGGCGGGAAAGGCAATTGTTTGTGTATCTTTGGAAGGGTGTACAGGCATGGGAATTTCGGTCTGTAAACTTTGAGGTACATAAGCTCGTCATCATCAATAAGACCGGCACTGTGCCAATCTGTAAGATGTTTGTTAATTTTGAGTGTCAGCGGCCCTATGGGGTTTTGATGAAGACATTCGTAGCAAGTCACATCATTTAGTTGTATCATGATCTCCTTATTGTAATCTAGTCTATTCATCACAACCACGTTACCCCCCTTGTCTGCTTCTCTTATCATGATCTCATCATCCAGAGCCAATGAGTTAAGAGCCTGACGCTCGCTTGGGAGGAGATTATCCCGGTATCTGGGTCTGGTGTGGGCGTTCGAATCACTATATTTATTCAGGTCTTCTAATACTAGTTGGTAGAAGATGTCAATGACGTTGCCCCCTGGTAGAGTCGGAGTCCATTTGGATTGATTCTTCAAACCACTGGTCAGTGTGTGATCTGTGTCTACTTCTAAATCCTCTAGGAGTGTCTCTATTTGGTATGGTGTGTGTTCCATATCTGTAAGTGAAAGTAATAGATGTGTCTCATGGTTTTTCGTTGTCATTATTGTAAAAGAGCCTTTTTTGTATTGTTTCCAGCCCTGAAGAAGTCCAGGGTTATTTTCCCTTTGGACGAAACACGTGTCAGCTTAATTACATTTTCATTACAGTCAGTTTAATTTGCATGTTGTGATGTTCTCAGTTGTCCACTTAGTCCAATACCTTCTGAGCGTTCATTGACATCGCTCACGGACACATGACCGACAACCGTCTCAGGGCTCCCGCGGAAGTCCGGCCGTTGTTCTACATGGGGAGGGGCAGTGCACACTATTCTAAAACCATGAAATATGGCCAGTGAAGTAACACTGTATTGAAAAAGGGAAAGGGAAAGAAACGGGGCTGCAGTGTCTTACCGGCTGCATCAGCATCAATCCAAGCATGTATCACCCAAATTGCTTTCTTGTGCTCTACCGTGCTACACGTCCGAACGCGTGGGATTACGTTTCATTATCTAGTGTTCTCAAAGAAATGAGCATCAGTTTTAAAACACTCAGGGGGATATTCTCAAGAACGTGCGATAATCATCGCCAAAATAGGGTAACGCAATTTTTCATATCGCCGTCTATCGCGGGAAAAAAACGCTGTGTTAACGTCTTATTCTCAACACGGCGGTAACATGCAACAGTTTCCCGATAACGCGTCAAATGTCCGCGATAAAATTACCGGGACGGCGATAAAAATCCATAGCCGAATGTGAAAAAAGTTGCGATGGGCCCAACCGCGATAAAAAAATCAGCGATAAGCTGCACCAGGCCTGCAATTCACACACGTCAGGCGGTAAAAATCACCATAAAAGCAGAAAACAAAATCACACACAAAACCAAAACAACCGCAAAGCACAATGGAGGTAGCCGGAACAAGTACAGAGGACAACCAGAACCCCACAGGCCCCACGGAGGACCAGCCTGGGACCTCGAGGTCAGGGAAGGGCAAGGAGAAGAAGAAGAGGAAGACGCGGTTCAGTCCGCAGGAAAACAGGATCCTGATAACGGAGGTGATAGAACACCATCAACAACTGTTCGTCACCTCCACTGTGTCATTGGCAACAAAAAATGCAATATGGCAGTCCATCGTGGACAAGGTAAATGCAGTCGGAGTGCTGAGGAGGACAATGGAAGAGCTCAAGAGGCGCTAGAAAGATGTGAAGCGCAAAACCAAGCAGAAACTCGGCAACAACCAGAAGGCAGCAATGCAGACTGGAGGTGGGAGTCCAGCGCCACAGGAGGAGATGGAGGAAATGGTGTCCACAGTCATCAGTGTGGAGACAGTGGCAGGAGTTGGGTGACCGGACACTGCTCAACATGACCTGGCACAACAGCAACAGGGTGAGTAACGACCAGGGACTGGGGGGACGGGGGGAGATGGGCACAATGGCACACAAATGCACAATTAAGTATAGAACAGTGCACACCCACAATAACTCTGGATCATATCCCTGATCCCCTTGGCACACTGCAGCACACCTAGAAACAGCAAGTAGGCCCCCGTTGACTATGTGCCCAGAGGGGGCCCTTCCCACACATCACCACTCTCACAACCAACCCATGCACATGTGCCAACCCCAGCAAAGCGGCGTGTCTGGGAGCCACACTGACAATGCAAGTGACACTGCATGACGAATTGCATGGCTGCAGTCAATATATCATGACATGTTGCACGCCACGACACTGAGGTGGCTGAGTGTGGACCACATCCGTAAAGGAGCAGGTCACACTCTGACACATCCACGTGCACAAACAACCCCTGACGTCAACAACACATCTGCGGACAAACCATGCCCCAGAGTCCCAACTCCCACCAAGAGCCCAATTTACCCAAGTATGCAACATCTCAGCACTGTATAAGCACAGAAGTCAAAGGCATACCGCCTGAAAGGGATAAGGGGCAGCAAAATCGGAGCTGCAGGGGCGACTCTCCCAAAATGCAGCACACACACATAACATTCAGAGCACATCAACATTGACAACAATGTGGTACAAACTGCAACACGTTCACAACAGAACAGAGGACACAACTGGTGCCGCTTGTGTGTAGAAACTGGCCAATCACATTTGGCATAGCAGGGAAATGTGAGATGAAAATGTACAAGTACAAACACATCCGTGATGTTGTCGAAATGTCCACTGTCCCGCATCAAATAGGCAGCTCCTCTCAAACAGTCACAATGTACATTGTCATGCAGTCTGTATGTAAACTTGTACAATGCGTCAACATACATGTGAACACAATGTTAAAGTGCATCTCCCCTTCACATTGCAGAGGGAGAATCTACACCTCCTGCAGAGCAGACCGAACATCTCTACACTGATGACGAAGAGGACCTCCCCACCTTCGACACCGACGCCCTCCAAGAGCTCATGGACAGCTTCGGCACCTCACCTCCAGGAGCAGGGCAGCCCAGCTGCATCGAGGAAACCTCACCCCCTGCACAGACCACACAGCAGGAAGCAACCACCACCCCGCCTGTCTCCCAGGACCCCCACGAACAACACATGGCCTTCCAACTCCGTGTGTTAGGGTGCCAGGAGAAGATGGCTGATCAGGTGCGGGTGGGGTTCGACCTCATGGCAGCCAAACTAGATGCCATACGTGGGTGTCTAAGTCTCATCAGGGACCACTTACAGTCCCTAACGGACACCCACAGTCCGCTCCATGCTCTCCATCGATCCATGGCTGACATCGCTGGAGTCCTGACTCTGAGACAAGAACAACTGTCTAGTCAGAGTGGCTCCAGCGATGTCAGCCGGGAGTTGGGACACATGCGGAGGATCATGGAGAACAGGGAGCGGATGCAGGTGGAAAGAATGGCTGCCACGGCTGCACACCAGCGAGATGTAGCTGGGATCTTCCATGACCTGCAGACCCTCATCATGGCATTGCTGCCACAAGGCCTGGCGCCGATGAATGCTGCTGCTGCTTCTACATCCACATCTCCGCCCCCTGATGTGTCAGTGCCAATCAGTGCGGCAGACATTCCACCTCCAGCCCCTGATGTGTCAGTGCCACACAGTGATGCAGACAAAACACCACCACCCACATGTGAGGCACATGAAACATCAGAGGAGGAAGATGCAGATAATTCTGCCTTAGTGGTAAGAAGGAAGCGGTAGCATTCATCTCTGCCGTATGGCCTGTTTCTGCTTGGTTCTGCCTCTGCATCATCACCTTCCACTGTCCCCCGATACACTCTGCGACACTCACCTTGGACCTCGACATGGACTGCCATATTCTGTTTGGTTACCAATGACACAGCAATCAGACTGCGGACTGAACTCTTCTTCTTCCGATGAACTTGTCATTCCCTGAAGGACTCTGGCTGGCTCTCCACAGGGCAACAATGTAAAGTGGGGTTTGCATGGCCCTGTACTGCTCCAGCTTCAACACTCCACTGAATGTGAATAAAACATTCAAATTCACACAGATGTGTCATGTCTATGAACATTCAGGTATGAAAGTATGGATGAATGTAGGGTCAGTGATTTCCCCTTTCGTCCATGTTGCCCATGATGTGGGACTTGAGTCACAGGGTGCAACATTGCTGATTGCGGTCCGGGTGGCGCCCACACTACAACAGAGACACACGCATTAGTTACTTTCTTGTCCAGCCCAGAACTGAACCACGCCCAGAGCCCCGGGCTCATTGTTCACACCCCTACGCAGCCCACTCCGCTTACTCTTACAGGGGGGGACGACAAAGCTACATGTCCCAGCTCTTCTGCTGATCACTGGTCTAGTTGTCAGCATGTCACAACCACTCCCTGAGGGCTGGTTTACACCCACACCACACCCACCCAGCACAGGCGTCACAGGACATGTGACCCTGCCAATAAAAGGGGCCTACCACATCACATCACATCACTGCCGGAGGTGACATGATGGCGTCCGCACCACGAGACTCAATCATGAAGAGTCCATGACTTGTGGCGCACTGGCACCCGATGAACTGCGGCTGGCACGGGCCTACTGCCACGGGACGATGACTTGCGGGGCACAGAGTTGGTGGCACCCGATGCACTGCGGCCGGCACGGGCCTACCGCCACGGGACGATGACTTGCGGTGCACAGAGTTGGTGGCACCCAATGCACTGCGGCCGGCACGGGCCTACCATCACGGGACGATGACTTGTGGTGCACAGAGTTGGTGGCACCCGATGCACTGCGGCCGGCACCGGCCTACCGCCACGGGACGGTGACTTTTGGTGCACTGAGGTAGGGGCACCTGAAGAGCTGAGCGGGTGTGCAGCCTGCGATAATGCGTAGACCTCGATACGCCGTCATGCAAATCAAGATACGATTCGAATTGAGAGCCCTGCTGGACCACAGTGTACGCTGAAGGCAGCAGTCAGCACACACATGACTCCGCGGCGTGGTGCCGCAGGGTGCGATGGGGGCCTGTGGCGCGGAATCCAGCGATCGGCTGAGGAGGTTGCACCGGCACGTGGTGGGCCCTCTTGGAGAAACGCCGGTGGTGGCAGGTGAGCATTGAGGCCTGGGTGCGCAGGGGCGGCCAGTCATCGCTGGGCGGCGGACTGGTCTGGGGACCAGGGCTGGGGTGCCGCAGGCGCACAGGATCGCGCAGGCACCACTGGTCACAGCGGCGGCCTCGTGGCTGGGTGGGGGGCACCGCACTGGCAGACACGACCCTGCATGCGATGACGAGATGTGCGTGGGTTGGCTTGGGACGTAGCCACCTCGTCTCCAGTGTAAATCTGGCCATTGAAGGTGGTCGGCCACGTGTGTGTAGGCCTATGGACAGAATATGGCGGACACAGAGACACCCGCAGTAGTTACTTTGGTGGCCATCCTGGAACTGAACAACGCCCAGAGCCCCGGGCTAGTTATTCACGACATACGCCGGCCACTCCGCTCACGCTTACAGGGGGGAACGACAAAGCTACATGTCCAAGGTCTTCCACACTACCTGGGAAGTTTGCGACGACATTCGTGAACAGGCCCCGGTGGTCCACTTTTGCCTGCACATTGATGGAATGAGTGTGGTTTCTGTTGCGGTTATTGTGTGCAGTGTCGGCAGGGGGCACAAGTAGTACATGTGTGCAGTCAATTGCCCCCAACACGTGCGGGAAGCCAGCTATGGCGTAGTTCCCTTGCTTGGTCTCCAGCTGTTCCTGCGCAGTGTGGGGGAAGCGAAGGTGCTGGGATATCAAGCTGATACAAACCATGATGCTTACAGGTATGATAAATCCTGCATAATAAGACCGTAACAGAAGTTTGTGTGGTCGTAACCTTCCTTTTCTTTCCTACGAAGGTTACGATCACATGAACTTCTGTTACGGTTTTTTGTGCAGGTTTTATCATACCTGTTAGCATTCCGGTTTGTCCAGGTGCAATACACTGTGCCAGATTACGTTTGTGACTATACGGACGCTTGACCATTGTCACCATTTATCCAACAGGTTTCTGAATACTGACTTTCGGAATATGGAATTGTATTGGGGAGTTCCCACAGCATATGCAGTTAATTGAATCCACACGTTGCCCTGATGAAGTTCCCCGTTGGGAATGGAACGCGTTGGCTGAGCTTTTCGTATTGTTGATTTCTGTATTTGTAATAAAGAACTGTTTTTACACTACTGTTGACTACTGGACTTCATGACCTGGCGCACCCCCATTTCAGTAACTACAATCTTGGATCTGCAGCACAGAGGCGTCAAGCAACGGCTGGCATTGGGGTTGGTTGCGCAGGAACACTACGAATTGGAACTAGCGTGTGGTGCGGATACAGGGGCCCGCCATTGCTTTTGTGGACATGCATCCAAGACAGGTGTGAGGAACTTTGATAGGGCTGGCTGTGAGACTCCTCCGACTCTGGCAGTTGTTGGTTGGAAGGTACCAGAGGCCAACAGGTGCAGCACAGCCAGCAGCTTTGTCTGCGGAGGGATTTGGTTCTCCGCTGTGTTGGTACTGTCAGCCTGTGGGCAATGTGGGTCAGGATGCGGACAATGGTTGTCCTTTTGGGCCTGTAGTGGGCAATGGCATCCTCTGGCGTTGAGTGTCTGAGGCTGGTGCGTTTTAGGAACGTCCGCTGTCTTCTTCTGCGCTGCCTAGGTGGTAGTCTGGGGGGGAGGGGCCTGGGGGAGGTGGCAGTGGGTGTTGTGGCCCTCTTGGGTCTCCACGCTGCATGATCATTGGCTTCATGGCATCTGTTGGTCTTCAGATGTGGCTCTGGGCTGGGCTCCCTTTCTACTGCAGGTTGTCGTCCTGCTTAGCACCAGTAATAGGCAGGTGTTAAATCCTTGCTGCTAACGCACCTTATCGCCTGTTTTTGGATTGCTTCACCGATCTGGCTGGTCGTTGAGAATATCGCAAAGTGGTGTTTTCGTGTGTTTTTGCACGGGAACGCCTACTCTGCATATCATTAGCGTTAGTTGTTGCTCTCATCCATGGCGATGTTTTTTGCGGCAGCTATCGCAGGAAAACTGGCGATATCGGCAGTTTGAACCAGCTTGAGAGTAGGGAAAAAAATCTATCGCCACTTTTGCGGCGCTAAAGTGCCAATAAATCGGCTATAAGTCCTTGAGAATATGCCCCTCACTGTTTATCCAGCCATCTGTCAATCTAGGTAGATCAGCTTTTTTTAATAGAATCAACAAGTCACATTTCCACCCATTCAGACCGCTATTAAACACAGCAAACGTTATAGCTGGTGTAGATGGAATTGAATGTGGTGCAACATACAGAGCTGCCGCCTGTAGCCGGTTCAATCAGAAGCAAACTAAATGCCAATTAAAATTAAACTATATTACAACAAAAAGGAATACTAATTAAAATTAAACTATATCACAACAAAAAGGATAGGCCTGGGCAATGAACTCCGCTCGGAGTCAGCTACTAAACTGCACCCACAAATGCTTTGATAAAGCAACTTACATGCTAAAAAGCATATAACCAATGAACTTTGAAAATGAATATTATAGTATCCAATATCAAAATAATTCTACAAAGAGCTGCAGTTCAACTAGTCGTTACTAGGTGTTCCTCACGAGTCAAATGCAAAAGCATTGAAATTATTACATCAAGCTGCAGTTCAACTAGTCGTTGCTAGATGTCCCTATTTGACTCATGAAGGACACCTAGTAACGACTAGTGGAACTGCAGCTTCATGAAAGGGTTTCAATGCTTTTGCATTTGACTCGTGAGGGACACCTAGTAACGACTAGTGGAACTGCAGCTTGATCTAATAATTTCAATGCTTTTGCATTTGACTCGTGAGGGACACCTAGTAACGAATAGTTGAACTGCAGCTCTTTGTAGAATTATTTTGATATTGGATACTATAATATTCACTGCCCACTTCTAATCTCGTCCCATAATGCTTTGCAGGGCCTTTGGTTGCAATTGTATTTTTGCCCATAACTGTGCTTGGGGTGGTCCTAAGAGGATGGGACCACCACCGAATCGTTCAGCAAGATGTGCTCTTTGTTTTCAAGGTATATGCTTGGTTCTCTCCCTAGGTTAGGGAGGATCCCAAAATCATCATCTCTCTCACTGCTTGCTAAATTTACAATGTCACTTTCATGCAATAACTATATACATTTTAGCATGTAAAGACAGAAATACTTGTTATTTTGCCAAAAGTATATGAGGTTTCTGGTTTATTATTTGGGAGTCCGACGAAACGTGGAATACAGTAGTAGTACTCTGCAAATTACACCCACTCCTAAAAAAGGAGTACTAATTAAAATTAAACTATATCACAACAAAAAGGAATGCTAATTAAAATTAAACTATATCACAACAAAAAAGGAAATGAACGCTTATAGGATGCGTGCCCTGACATGAGGACGTGTTTTATTGCATGGCAAAGCAACAACCACCATGAAGCAACTCCAGGGAAAGCAGTGACGTATCCCCTGACAGTGTACAGGCCGACTGGCTCAATTCAGTTTCAAGCAGAAACACCTGTGGAGCTCGGAAATTAACAATTGCTGGCGGGCGGCGGCCAGCATTTACATTCTAGCCCCCACAGCTAGAGCCGATGGTTGCTGGCGTGAAGCAGCCAGTGGGAGGAGGCGGGGCTTTGGCTGCCATATTTCCAAGATGGAAGGAGGGGCCACGAGGAGAGGCCATCAAACGCTATACAGTGTGATGGCCAAAACAAACATTCTCTGAGTGAAATCGCCAGCCAGGGAACTCAGCACATAAAGGAGGGGCATTTGCACAAATGCACCAATTATAAGCCAGCTTTTTTAAAAGCCACACACAGCAACCAATAGCAATTGCAAGGTGTTCAAGAGCCCATAGAAGAGGATACAACTGGTCGAACAGACAGCGCAAGCGCTGTCGAGGCGCAACCTAAAAAGGTGAATCACCAGCTGATTATCTAGGCAGGCTTATGGATGTGATGGAAAGATATTCGGGCTTTGCTTGTCCGACCGAGATGGCTCAGGAAACTGTAGGGTTTGCTTTTGTGCAGGGATTGCTACCAAATGTGCAAAGTCATGTAAAGCCAATTTGTGTTTGGTGGCAAACAAAGAAGTTGCCTGAGTTAGGACTGTTGTGAACCGTAGTGTTGCTTCATAAGAAAGAAAGAAAGAAATAAAAAGTTGAATCTAAACTGGTGTCTTTGGAATTACAAAATATGCAATGGAATGTGAAAGGAGAGGAGGCAAAAGGGGGACAAGGAGAAGGGAGGATGGAGAGGGGAATTGGGAGGAGCAGATGAGGAGCTCCAGATGCTGGAGGGTCATGTTTCGCCTGGGGTCAGTTGGGACTTTGAAATAGAGATTATCTAACCACTGCTTCCAATGTGCACGGTTGTACACACACACCTGAATTTAACAAAATCATGCGAAATCCTTCTCCTGAATGCTAAGACCGCCCAAGAGGTGTTGACTAAATCCTGATTACCCTGATCGCTGTAGACCAGAATGGTACCTTAGTTGATTGTATGATAAATGTTAAAACCACCACTTGCCTTATTTAAACCTGCATCAGCTGTTCTGCCTTGAAAACCTGCAAATTCCCTTCATTTCCTTTCTCTCATTTGTCAATAAATGCAGTCTGTGAGAAATTGGGCTTTTGATTGAGGGGGATCAAAAGCCTTCGCAAGCAACAAACAAAATCCTTGTCAGGGTGAATCACAAACTCACTAAACTAACCTGTGATTAACTCTCTGGTGGCTTGGCACAAAAACAGTCAGGCATAACTTGGAGGCACTGTATAAATATTATGCAGCACACAAACAGCAATAAAGTGAAAACCCAGCACACGAAAAATCTCAAGCCAATTTAGAAAAATTGATTGTTTTAATTAATAATCTGATACCAAAATGACAAAAACCCAATCAGTAGAATTGGGGATATCGAATTTGAAAAGTTTAGATAAAACACTACTAGTGTGGCTGGTTTGCAGGCGAAGGTGCCGGGGCATAGATCCCTAACCCCAAAAATTCTATGTTTGTTTCTGGCCTGCTCTCATCACTGCTGCCCTCACCCCTGGCAGTTTACTTCCTTTCTATGGAAGAAGGACTTCTTGGAAGACAAACTGTACTGCACCTGTCCTTGACCAAAGCATTCATTTGCTGTTTTCTTGTCTTACTTGCTGTTGCTTGAGAAGTATTGCCAAATTATATATTATTATTCATGCTCCCTTTTGCCTGCTGATGTCCTAGGGCGTGGGCCTTTGTTCAGAGTACCCTTTAGCAAAAACCAAACTTGTCTTGATCTGTTCTACTCTGGGCCCTACCTGTCCAATATGCTGGCACCTCCTCCAAGGCTTGGCAAGGTCTTGAAGAATATACCAATCTCACTAGCTGTTATCTGTCTGCGGTTACCCTCCATGCATTCACCGAATGGGGCAATTTTGTGACTATCTAGTAACCCCTAACTGAAGTATATTTGTCGGCCAAAGTAAATGTGACACTGCTTTAGACACTACACAAAATGAAGCAACCCTTATGAACACTGTTTTCCCATTGGCATGACGTTACACAAGCACCGATATCAAAAGGAATATGCCCTATTCATCTCTGGGAAAAAAGACTATCCTTGACTGCCCTGAGACTGGGCTGGGTTCTGCTATGTCAGTTATGTGGTTCTTACCATGAGATACTCTGACATTCAGTGCCATCAACAGCAGTGGGTGTGCTCAAGGGACAGACTTTTTTCCATTTAGTTCCCCAGCTATGACGATGGGCAGGCCATCACAGAGACATGACACTGGAAGCAATAGGCAGTGCCACTGCCATTTCTTTAGGGCTAATATTGTGCAGAATTGAATGGTCCTAGGCTATGTCCTAGCAGCCAAAGAGGGAGGTTTGTGCTCTAGTAGGGTCTTGATACTGAGGGGCATATTTACAAAGAGCTATCGCCGAATTAACGGCACTTTATCGCAGCCAAAGTCGTGATAAATGTACCCCCCCATTCACAAGCCGGTGTTAACAGCCCACAGCACCAGTTAACCCGCGATAGCAGCCGCAAAAAACATCGCCACAGAGGACCTGCGCAGCTATCGCTAATGAGATGCAGAGTGGGCGTTCCCGTGCCAGAAGGCGCGACAACATCACACCTCAACATTCACAACGACCAGCCACATCGGCGATAAAAACACATAACAGGCGATAAGGCGCGTTAGCACCAGGAAATCTACACCTGCTCTGACCTGGTGTAAAGTCGGACGGCAGCCGCACCACAAAAGGGAGCACAGCCCAGGGCCACAACCCAAGGGCAACAGATGCCATGGAGCCACTCATCATGCGGCCCGGACACCCAAGAGGGCCACAACACCCACCTCCACCACCCCCAGGACCACCCCGCCCTGGCACCCCCCCGACCAAAGACATGCCACATCAGCCACACCTAAACATGTACAAAATATTCTGCTTGATGCCGCACAATCACAACTGGTGACATGCATGCGTCGTCACAGAAATGAGCAGCACACATTCACTTTCCAAGCAACAAATGAAACTTTATTAAAATGAACAACGAAATGAAATGAAGACACATGGCCGCTCCCCTCGGGACAATACGTAGGTCACAGCCTGTAAGACAAAAAACATGATGAGAAGGTGTGTCCTGCGCACATCAGAGGACAGAGAGAGAGCGAAGGAGAGAGAGAGGAAGAGAGGGAGAGAGAGAAGAGGAGAGAGAGAGGGAGAGAGAGAGAGAGAGAATGTGCCGCCCCTGTGCACCCAGGCCACACTGCTCACCTGCTGCCACCGGTGTGTCTCCAACCACGTGCCGGTATGTATAGCAGGACACAAGGTCACACATCTGAGTCAGAGCCGTCAGCTGAAACAGAGCCCAGATACATGACTGGCACAGTACACACACTTGCACAAGACAACATGGCCTGCCCGCCCATGCACACCCAGGCAGAGGCACCCCAACCCCTCCCGCCGCCCATCAGAGCATGCCCGCCCATGCACACCCAGGCCTCAATGCTCACCTTCCGCCACTGGCGCGTAGACAGGAGGTCCCACCACGTGCTGCTGCAAGCCACAAGCCCGGGGCCCGTGGACATGGCACCCTCCACATCATGCAGCCCCGCTCCGCAGGCCACCTGGTCTCACGTTTGGTGCTGGGTCTTGATTACTCCATGGCAGAGGACATACCAGTGCACCCGGCACCATCGCAGGCTGCACACCCGCTCAGCCCAATGGGTGCCACCAACTCTGGGATCCCGGAAGCGATGCCACGGGGCGGTAGGCCCGCGCTGCCCGTTGGCTCTGGCCTACACTGCGGTCCAGCAGGGCACACAAAACCTGAGCTGTCCGGACCGCCGGGACATGGCATCATCGCAGGCTGCACACCCGCTCAGCAGCTCAAGGTGCCACTGACTCAGTGCACCCAAAGTCACCGTCCCGCGGTGGGGTGCCTGTGCCGTCCGCAAGGCCTCGGATGCCACTAACCCTGTGCAACCCCAGTCTGCACCACGTGGTGGTAGGCCTGTGCCGTACTCAAGGCCTCGGATGCCACTAACCCTGTGCAACCCCAGTCTGCGCCACGTGGTGGTAGGCCCGTGCCGTACTCAAGGCCTCGGATGCCACTAACCCTGTGCGCAACAACTCATGGGCCCTATATGAGTGCGAACCGTGGAGCGTCTGTCATCCAGTCACCACCGCAAAAGGGGAATGTGACGTCGTCGGGTCCTTATATTGGCGGAGTCACATGGCCTGTGACGCCTGTGCCGGATGGGTGTGGTGTGTGTGAAAACCTGCCCCCAGGGAGTGGCTGTGACATGCTGACAACTAGACCAGTGACCTGCACACCACCAGCGAGTACGGCTGCGACGGGTAGCAATGAGGGCCCCCGCTCGGGGCATAAGCGGAGTGGTCTGGCCTGCCGTACGCCGGACCAGCGAAGGGCTTGCAACAATGACTCGTGGGATCTGGGCGTGGTCCAGTCCATGTCCGGACAAGGAAGTGACTGATGCGTGTGTCCCTGTTGTAGTGTTCACGGGACCCGGTACCCAAAATGCAATGTCGCACCCTCTGACTGGCATCCCACAGGATGAACATCATTGACGCAAGGGAAGGCACTGTCCCCACATTCATCCACACATCCATACATGAATGACGTAAGACATTACACAGCAGTGCGTCACTGGATGTTTATTTGCACATCCAGTGCAGTCATGCAGCTGGAGCCGTACAGGGCAATGCCGAGCACACTACACAATATGGGCCCGTGGAGGGCCAGCCAGTGTACATCCGGGGATGACTTGTACTGCGGAAGGGGAAGGGTACAGTCCGCAGTCTGTCCGCTGTGTCAATGGTCGTCAAACAGGATGTGGCAGTCCATGTCGCTGTCCAAGGTGAGTGCATCGGAGTGTATCGGGGGTCAGTGGTAGGTCTTGAGGCCATGGCACCAAGCAGAAACAGTCAAGGTGGCGGAAATGAATGCTAGTACCTCCTTCTGATCTCAATCCCATCCACGTCCTCGTCCCCGGATGTGTGCTCTGCCCCACCTGTGGGTGTTGCAGTACCTGCTGCGGCACTGTGTGCTACTGACACATCAGGGGCCGGAGGAGGATTGTCGGCCGCACTGTCTGGCAGTGACACATCAGGTGCCTGACTGGATACGCCTGCCACACTGGGAGGCACTGACACACCAGGGGGCGGAGATGTGGATGGTGTGGGGGCAGCGGCATTCATCATCGCCATGCCTTGTGGCAGCAATGCCATGATGAAGGAATGCAGGGCCTGGTAGATCCCAGCTACATTTCGCTGATGTGCAGCGGTGGCTGCCATCCTTTCCGCCTCCATCCGCACCATGTTCTCCATGAGCCTCCGCATGTGTGCCAGCTCATGGCTGGCATCGCTGGGGCCACTCTGAGCGGACAGGTATTCCTCCCTCCGCGTCATGACTCCAGCGATGTCAGTTAGGGCTCATTGGAGACCATGGGGCGGACATAGACACCCAAGGATGGCGTCCAGTTTGGTAGCCATGAGGTTGAACCCCACCCGCACCTGCTCGGCCGTCTCCCTCTGGCCCTCCAGTACACAGCGTTGGAAGGCCATTTGTTGTTCCTGGGGGTCTTGGGAGAGTGCCGGGGCTATGGGTGCCTCCTGCTGGGTGGTTTGGGTGGTGGGTGGGGTCTCATGGATGTAGCTGGACTGCCCTGATCCTGGAGGTTGCTGGCGGATGAGGTCAATGATGTCTTGGATGGTTTGGGTGTCAATGCTGATGTTGTCCTCCTTCTCGTCATCAGTGAAGAGTGGCTGTGACTGCTCTGCAGGAGGTGTTGAGGGTGCCCCTGCGATGTGAAGGGGAGATGGTGTATTACAATGTGTCCACATGTATGTAGCTGCATGGTACAGGCTGACATTCAGACAGTATGGCATTGTACATTGTGACAGTCTGTGGGTCTGGGCGAGGACCCAGGGTCATTGTGGGTGTGCACTGTGCCCTGCTTGCTTGTGCATGTGTGCCATTGTGGCCATCTCCCCCCGTCCCCCAGTACCTGGTGGTCACTCACCCTGTTGCGGTTGTGTTGTGTCCTGTCGAGCAGTGTCCGGTCCCCCGACTCCGGCCACAGTATCCATACTGATGACTGTCGACACCAGCTACTCCATGTCATCCACCTCCAGCTGTGGCGCTGGGCCCCCACCTCCGGCCTGCGTTGCTGCCTTCTGTTTGGCACTGAGTTTCTCCTTGGTCTTCCGCTTGATGTCATTCCATAGCCTCTTGACCTCGTCCATTGTCCGCTTGTGCTCTCCGACGACATTCACCTTGTTGCCGATGTCCCGTCATATTCCATTTTTGGTGCCCAATGACACGTTGGAGGTGACGAAGAGTTGTTGATGGTGTTCCATCACCTCCGTGACTATGATCCTGTTTGCCTGCGGACTGAACTTGGTCTTCCTGGTCTTCTTGTCCTTGCCCTTCTCTGTCCCCGAGGTCCCAGGCTGGTCATCCGGGGTGCTTGTGGGGTTGCGCTCGTCCTCTGCGCCTGCTCCGGATGCCTCCATGGTGCTTGGGTGTTGGTCAGTTTGTGTGTGGGTGTATTTTCTACTTTTATGGTGATTTTTTACGCCTGCCAGGTGTGTGTTGCAGGCCTGGCGCTGCTTGTCGCTGATTTTCTCATCGCGCTTTGGCCCATCGCGTGTTTTTTGGTGTTGTGGTTTGTGTTTTTATCTCAATCGTGGTGGTTGTATCGCGGACATTGTCCGCGGTTTCGGCAGACTATCGCATGCTACCGCCTTGTTGTGAATTCCACGTTGACACAGGGTTATTTTCCCGCACTAGGCTGCAATATTGAAAGTTGTGTTACGCTACTCTTGCGGTAGTTATCACACGTTCTTGTGAATATACCCCTGAATCTTTCCACCACCTCCTTCAGCATCCATGAACAGATAGATTATCTTAAGTGTAGCGTAAGAAAATAAATGACATGAAAAGTGGCTTAGTCTTCAGCATGACTGGCATCTGATTTTGGTTTACTGAGATATTTGGGAAATAGGGAACGAACATTTTTGAAGTAGTAATGGCAGTGATTCTCGTTATAGTAATATTGTTGAGTAAACTAAGCTGGGGAATCACCCAAAGTGCTTGTAGAAATAAGGTTGTTGTCTATGCTTTTACACTTGATAGTTTTGAGGATAATGATGAAAGATGTAACAATGAAGAATTTAAAACTGAAGTGATTAGGCTCTATGCCATCAAGTTGTTGTATATTTTCACTTCAAAGTGAAAAGGGGGGCTTTGCAAAGAATTGAGATACCACTCTTTGTATTAACAATTGCGATGTTGTTTTTATATTTACTTAAAGCACACTAAAGCTTTAGCATTATTGCACATTTACACGTATTTTAAATGCGCTGCCATTTTGTTTAGAGTTCTATATAGCGCGAACTAGACCCGAGACATCGGGAATCAGAGCGCTTTACATGAGCACCTGTTTCCTTACATATGGACACATTCATTTCTGTTAGGCACGGGGAGATTAAGTGATTTGCCCAGAATCACAGGATGTTGGGCGTCGCTGCCGAGACTCGAACCCGGTTCCCCAGCTTGGAGGTTGACCGCTCTAGCCGTAAGGCTCTGTGTTGTACATTGTTCACTTTAGCAGCCCAGATGTTCTAGTAATCATAGCCTGGTTCTGAAGCTGGTACAACACATTATTGAAGTCAGCCATTTTACCCTAGCTTACTCTCACAAGTATTTAAGATCTTCTCGCATTCTTCCAATGAGAAGAGCTTAACAAGTACTCATTCTCTCCTACCTGAAGTTTCGTTTTATCACACATTCTTTCAACCATTGAGCAACAATCATTGGTAAAGCCAAAAGGACTTTCCTCTGGGATCTATTGGTATTGCCATTTATTTTTAGGGATGCAGTATAGCATCCTTGAGGCTGTTCAGTGCGGCTAAAGAGGAAAAAAATGCTATGACTCGGCCATGCCATTTTATAGGCAAGCACATGTATCACCAAGAATATAAGCACCTACAAAATGACGCAGGTGCCTCTTATTTCTTTTTACTTGCCAATCCGAGATGCATCAGTATTTAAAAATACAAAGTAGAGCAAAGTGTTTTTTTTTTCAAAAGCGGTGGTGGGAATCAACATGGACAGTTCGGGTGAGGGGAAGCAAAATGGAGGGCACAGGTGTTTGAAGAAACAATGAGGCCAGAAACAACAGAGGGTGGAGGATGCAACACAGAAGGCAAGGAAGAAGCAGAAGGGTGAGAGAGAGGAATGTGAAGAACAGGAGGTAGAAAAGCACACAGGAGGAAGAGCAACTTGGAGCAGTGGGGAGAAGCATACAGGCAAGAAGGAGCCACGTGGGATGATGGAGAGCAACATGAGTGCAGATGGGGAGGAGACACATGAGAGAGACAGCTGAAAACATTTCTCACTCTTGTGGAACGCTTAAGCAAAAAGAAAGTAGTTCTCTTGAAATGAGCAGTGCAAGGGCACAAATGAAGAGGCGATGCCCCAGGCGAGGGACAGACACTAGTTGGACAATGGAAATCATTGAATAACAAGCATTTGCAATGCAATCGGTCTCATATTTGCTAAAGTTTTAGCTACTGGCATTGTAAATGATAATCCTTTTTAATATGGGTTTTGAAAACCTGCAAGCAGTGCGTAAACACGCACTTTCTACTTATAGTCCTTGCTTAAAAGAAGTAAGGCTGGCATTAAAAGAGGTGCAGTTACTGCCAGCCTTGCTTCTCGTATGAAATGACAATAAGTACAAAGTGCGTGTCTACGTACCGCTTGCAGGTTTTCAAAACACATAAATAAAAGGCATTATCAATTACAATCTCAATAGCTCAAACTCTTGAAAATACGAACGTATTGCATTGCAAATGCTTGTTTGTGTCCCCTGTCGTGTCTGCAGGAGGGAATAACAGCTTGCAGAAGGGAAGAAGCTTGCTTATCCTTTTGGCATGAATGTGTGGAGATGGATAAAGTAGACAAGCATGACAAAGAGAAGTGGGGCAGAGCAGAAAGCAAGCGCCAATCCGCTCTGATCAGTGGTGTAATCAAGGGGTCTCCAGACACTAGTGCACATTGCAGTATGTGCCAATCATTGGCCCAGCGACCTTCTACCCACATGTACAAGTCGGGTGCAAATGACATGTGGGAAATGTTGGGTAAAAAATAGATGGACTTGCAGGGTGATAGGCACTGCAGCCACTAGGGGAGATGTGATGCTGTTGCAATCTCTCACCGGTAGAGGAGACACCTTTTGGCAGGCTCGTCCAAGAAGAACATGATAACACAGGAGTCTCTAAAGTAGCGATTATGGTCTATTGTGCAACAACTACCTTGCAGTCAAGTAATCCACTGAGAGGAGAGCAAGTGCAAACTATAACTTTTAAAAGATAAAGTTAGTTTGCAGGCCCTGGCAATTCACCATCAACCTTCGCTACTTACAGGAAGCCAGCTACCCCTGTCACCAACATACGCTTTTTGAAGGTTCTGCTAGGAGTCGACATCTCCCTTTTTTTTTTACAGTTTTATATAGCGCAAACTCGACCCAAAGGTATTGGAGCACTTTACATGAGCACAAGTTGCATTACACAAGGACACATTCATTTTTTGTGGTAGGCACACAACGATTACGTGATTTGCCCAGAATCACAGGATGTTGAGCCGACACCGATACTCGAGCCTGGTTCCCCAGCTCCAAAGTCGGCAGCTCTGGCCGTAAGGCCACATCCTCTCCCACTTTCAAAGCTAAGTCCCCTGCAGCCAGGACTCAGCTCCCCATACTTCTTATAGCCGGGCACACGGGGCGAACCGACCAGCCCCAGCCCATCCCACACTTCATACTTAATAATTATATTAGTACAAACTGCTCTGTTCCCAGCTCACTGTTCTGCCAGGTATGCACATAGTTGCCTAGCAGCCCATAAGGCAGACTCCATGGTGTTAAAAAGTAAAATGAAAGCGGGCGCCCTGCTATAACATGAAGCAAGGCGTCCCTGTATGTAAAAGTTATGCTGCGTGTAACAATAGCGCCTGTTCTTCACGGTGCTACCAATAAAACATAAAAACAGGTGCCATGCTTAAACATAAAGGTCAGTGCCCGTGTTGCAAACATAAAAGCATGCGCCGTGCCGAAACATGAAGCGCGGTGCCCGTGTGTAGAAGCCTAGGACCAGCGCGTGTCGCTTGCGTGGCCTAGGCTAAAAGAATGGGACGCCACACAGTGTGCTCTTTAAACTAGCGTGGTCCCGACTACCACCGCGGGCCACGCCTCCTTTATTTATAGCTGCGTTGGCGTCGTACGCCAACGCCAGTGCGTGCACTACGGGCGCGGGAGCACTAGACTGCTACCCGGCCCCTTAAACATTACATTCCTTCTAACCTTTAAATAAAACACAACCAAACAACAAACAGTCGATCTGTTACCAGTTCCTGGGTCGGGGTCTCACGTCCACCACCTGGCACCCTTAGTTCGATCAGCTGGGCATTCACTGTTCCTTATACCAGAAACCCGGCTAACCGGGATGACGGGGCAGGATTGCCCCGTAGGCCGTAACCACAGCCGGCTCCACGTGTCATTGGCAAAACGACACCTCCCCTCGGTGAGCCTCTGTCCAGTGTACCACTCTCCCTGGGACAATGCCATCGACCCTCCGGTGTTCCGGTCGGCGACAGCTGGCCGTCACTTGCTCCAGCTCCCCCAGCCGCTGGTTCCTCCTCCGGAGTGGTTTTTCCCACATCATCCTCCTTGTGTGCAGCTCCCGGAGTCCCTGTTTGGACTTTCTTGAAAAATGAGATATTTCTAGTGAGTTCCTCTGTTCCTTTTCGGGCGGTCACCATCATGCCTGTCCGGCGGGTCACCGTCCGGGGCTGGCACTCGTAGGGGAGACAGAATTTGCTCCCCGGATATCGGTCTTTCACAAACACCTGATCCCTCTCGTGGATGTTCGCCGGGCATGCTCTCCGGTCCCGGCTAGACCGTTCGTTGGTGGTGGTCCTCTTTGCCAGAATCCTGGGGCCATCAATGGGGTTTGGGATCCACGTCGGGTGATGGGGAAGAGTGTCCCGCACCAATCTGCCCAGACAGGCGGGGCCTGGTGCCCTTTCCGTCGTCGAGTGTGGTGTCATCCTGTATTCCCTCAGGAAACTGTAAATGGCTCTCTCCAGGGGGCATTCTCAGCATGCGCTATCCGGATCACCCTATTGAGCGTGCGCATGAATCTCTCTACTTCCCCATTTGCTTGGGGCCAGCGCGGGGTGACTTTGCGGTGTTGTATCCCCCAGGACTTTAGGTAGTCGGCAAACTCTTGCCCTTGAAAAGGGGGGCCATTGTCCGTTTTGACCATCTCGAAGATCCCATGGGTTGCGATGATCTTCTCGAGCTTCGTAATGACCTCCGTGGCGGTCTGGCTTGCCACCACCTCTACCTCTGGATACTTTGTGTAGTCGTCAATGACTACAAGGGCATGTCGCCCATCTGGTAGGTGCCCAAAGTCCATGCTGACCCGCTCCCATGGTCTCCGGGGATTATCCTCTGTGATGACTGGGTGAGGGCGGTCTGGTTGGCCCGAGACCTGGCACCACTGGCAGGTGCGAACAGTTTGTTCAACCAGGTGATCCATCCCCGGGAACCACACCTTTACTCTTAGACGTCCTTTGGTCTTCACGATCCCTTGGTGACCTCTATGGGCAAGGTCTACGGCTTGTTGGGCCAAACCTGATGGAATTACCAACCGAGGGCCTCTTAGTACACATCCGCTGTTGTCCACAGACAGTTCGTCCTTCACTCTGTGCAACGACTCCAACGCCGCCTTGGCTTGGGGCGTCCTCCGGGACAGTGTGGTCAGGATGGCCCGCCAGTCATTGGCCCTGACTGCCGCTTTAGCCAGCTGTAGGCACTCGTCCTTTTGGGTGGCCTCCACAATGGCTTCCAAACTGATGGGTAGTGGTCGGGACCTTTCCGCTATGAATCGGACATACTCCTCTGTGTCATTTGCTTCGTCTTCCTCAGCTCTTGTGGCCGCTCTTGGGTGCCGAGACAGGTAGTCCGCCGGGTTGGACGACCCTGGCTTGTACTCCACCTTGTAGTCATACTCCTGCAGCTGGAGAATCCATTTTTCGATCCTCGGTGGTGGCTTGGACACAGAACCCTGGAATAGTGGCACTAGGGGTTTGTGGTCCGTCGTGACGGTGAACGGTTTGCCGTACATGTAAATGTGAAAATAGCGGCACGCCCAGTGGATGGCAATCGCTTCCCGTTCTATCTGGGAATAGCGTTGTTCTGTATCCGTCAGCGACCTGCTCGCATACGCAATGGGGATCCACTCCCCGCTGGACCCCTGCTGTGTGAGCACGGCCCCTAGCCCATGCGGGCTGGCGTCCACGGCCACGTTGGTGGGACTAGCCGGATTAAAGTATGCCAAAGTGGTGTCGGCGGATAGCGCTGCCTTTGTGTCCTGAAAGGCTTGCTCCTGGTCAGGACCCCACTGCCATACGGTGGTAGACTTGGTCAGTTCCCGGAGGGGCTTGGTGACATTGGTTAGGCCTGGCATGAAACGTCCACAGAAATTGACCATTCCCAGGAAGCTCCGGACTTCCGAGATGTTGGAGGGCGCTGGAACTTCTCTGATGTCCCTCACCTTGTCTGGGTCTGGAGCCACTCCTTGGTCAGAAAAGGTGTAGCCAAAAAAACTGATCTTCTTTCTCAGAAATTGGCACTTCTCTTTGTGGAGCGTCAAACCTGAATCCCTGATCCTCTGCAGGACGTTGCGTAGCCTCTGGTGATGATCATCCAGCGAGGTAGCGTACACCAACAGGTCATCACTCACGTTCAGGACCCCCGGGAGCCCGCTGAGGACTTCTCGGATGGTGTTTTGAAACACCTCCGCGGCGCTCGATATCCCGAAGCTGAGGCGTTTGTACCTCCGGAGGCCCACATGCGTTGAGAATGTGGTGATGTGCCGTGAGTCCGGGTGTAAGGGAAGCTGATGATACCCTGACCGGAGATCCATCTTTGAAAACCATTTTGCTCCATTGAGCTCCCCGAGTATATCGTCTATGGTAGGCGTTAGGTGACACTCTCTTTTTATCGCGGCATTGGGGAGTCGCTTGTTGACACATATGCGAACCTGGCCAGGCTGCTTCGGCTTCCTAGCCACTACTATAGGGGACACCCATGGGGTCGGTCCTTCAACTTTCTCTATGACCCCTTGTTCTTCCAACGCTTCAAGTTCGGCCTCCACTTTCTGCCTCAGGTGGAAGGCTATGCGCCTGTGCCTCAACGCCACCGGTTGGACCGATGGATCAATGTGGAGGTAGACTTCCTTTCCTTTGAGGCACCCGATTCCTGTGAAGATGTCACCGAACTCGTCCATGATGGTAGACAACTCCTCCTCTTGTACCGCTAGTGCAAATGATATGAGCCGTAGCTCCTCAGCCGCCTGGCCGCTCACCAGCATGCCATTGCCCTCTTTAGTGACGTACACGGTGGTAGGGGTCTCTTGCTCCTCATGTTTGATTTTCGTCTGGAAGCATCCCAGCAGTGGGATGGGCGTCTTCTGGCCATATGCGAATACGCGAATCTTTGCTTTGCGCAGTGATGGTCGGGGGTCCAGCCGGTTGAATACATCCTCCACCATCAGCTCAATGGATGCTCACGTGTCTATGGTGGCCTGTACTTCCTGGCGGTGGACCATTACCCTGCACTTCGGCAGCCTTCGTCTCTTCGGTATTGGTTGATTTGCTGCGAACACGTAATGGACAGGGTAGCTACCCTCGTCGTCGTCGTCCATGTCTTCGGGCTCGCGGGCCTCTTCTACCATCTGAGCCAGCTCTTTTTTGTGTCCTGTGGACCTGCAGACTGCTGCAAAATGATTAACCTTGCCACATGCGGAGCATCTCCGTCCTTTCGCCGGGCATTCCTGCATGCGGTGTGGCGTTCCTCCACAATAGCCACATTGCCTCTTTCTGTCCTGTGCGCGCTTCCCTGGGTGCGGGCGCGGCTTCGCTTGGGCCATATTCACTTGTTCCGTCTTGATGGGACGATGAAGGGCTGCCTCCATATGGGACGCTCTCACTCGCGCCAACTCTTTGGATCTCCCCATCGTGAGGATGTCCGCGAGGGGCTTCCCCGACTCCTGGAGGATATGTTCACGGAGTTTGGAGGAGAAACACCCTTGGATAATTTGGGCCCGGATCTCTTCCTGCTCATCGGTGAACCCACACGTGGTGGCTAACTCCTTCAACCGCCCATGAAAGGCGTCCAATGACTCCTCCGCCTCCTGCTTTGCCTGACGAAAGATAAATCTTTCGTAGTCTCTGTTAGCCATGGGCTCAAAATGTGCGTTAAGAGCATTGAGCAGTGTCGCGTAGGTCTTGGGGGTGGCCTCTACCAGTGTTTTGTAGATCCGGTGAATGTCCTTCCCACCCAGATGAAGGAGCAGCACCCTGCGCCTCTCACGGGAGATGCCCGCCCCCTCGAAGTAGAATTGGAGCCTCTCAGTCCAGTCTTTCCACCTTGGGGCCAAAGCAGAGGGAGCGCCATCGACTACAAAAGGCTCCATGGCCGGGATTGCCGCCATTTTGGGGTAATTAGTTGTCCTCCTCGCGGCACGTGCACTGTCCCTCTCCCTGGAACGGGGAACAGCCGCCTGGCCGAGGGCACTAAAGCTGGGAAGATCCTGAGCGCTGCGTGGGGCGATGGGGGCTCAGAATCCAGGTCACTGCCCCTTACCTTCACTCTCTGGGAGCACTGGAGCAGCCTGCCCGAGGCCTGCCGGTGATAATGGGCAGCAGGCCTGTCTGGTTGCTGTGTGCCCCTCCTCCAGGGCGCCTGATGCTCAGGTCCAACAGCAGCTGGACCACCTTGTGAGGAGGCCTGTTGGCAGGCCTTCCCTGCAGCTCCACATGCCTCGTGGTAGAAATCGGCCTGCAGGGTGCAGTACCGCTGTTCACCACCGGGGGGCCCACACGGTGCCCTCGATGACTTGTGCTGCGGCGCGGGCCGTCACCCGCCTCGTCGCCAGTGTAGAAGCCTAGGACCAGCGCGTGTCTCTTGCGTGGCCTAGGCTAAAAGAATGGGACGCCACACAGTGTGCTCTTTAAACTAGCGTGGTCCCGACTACCACCGCGGGCCACGCCTCCTTTATTTATAGCTGCGTTGGCATCGTACGCCAACGCCAGTGCGTGCACTACGGGCGCGGGAGCACTAGACTGCTACCCGGCCCCTTAAACATTACACCCGTGTATTTAAAAATTGCGCATGGCTGCATGGCGGCCCATAAAGTGGGTGCCATGGTGTTAAAAAGTCAAATGAAAGTGGGCGCCCTGCTATAACATGAAGCAGGGCGTCCTTGTACGCACAAGTTATGCCGAAAGCCATGTGCATGACCGAGCTAATTTTCTACACGTTTCCTGTCTTTGGTAAATATATGATTTTTACGTGTTCGCCCTTTCAGATTGGATCACGGAGATCTAACAATGACTTACTATTTGTATTAGATAGAAGTCGTCATTCTATTTATTATACAATGTTCTCAAAGTGATTTTTCCAAGGGAAATATATCCTTTACTTCTAGAAAAGTTCTGAAGAAAGCTTTCTATGATGATTATGTCTATTGTAGACCTAGAGCGGTTCATTTTTCTGTTGCAAGAACAGTTCTAGTACGCTTGCTGCACAAACATCCCTAGCACCGGAAGAGTTTGTTCCAAGGTCCCGAAGTAGATCCGCGATAGGCAGCAGTGCCAGCGCGGCATGAAAGATGTTTGCCGCGGTGGGCAATGAAGACCTGACCAAACAGACGCAAAATTAAAAGAAAGCAGCAAGGGCCCGTGAGCTATTTTGTGGGGCTCTATAATTAAAATCAACAAATATGTTTTACCTACTGTTTCCCTAGGAAACATGGGAAAGTAATGAAGCCACTCTAATTTCCAAACAAAGATGAAGAAAACAAATTAATACATTTCGGACATTTCTGCTAGACACTCTTTTGGCTCTAAAACCAGCAGAATTTGTGGCAAATTATAGATTTTAAGGAAGCTGTGTAATTTCATGATAATTTGTGATTTCATCTTGAAATTTCTGCAGCTCCTTATTTACTTGACTATTGTGTCGCACAATGTTTGCATCTTTATGCACTGTCCTGGATGTCCTGTCCTGAATGAGAGAAGTACAAGTAATCACTGGAATGCAACATCAGACCAGAACAAATCCCCTCGTTAGCCATGCTCACGTTCCATCCAGTCGACTCGCTTGTTGCAGCATCTCCTGTGCTTGCATTGGATAAGTCCCAAACCTTGCTACCTTTAAGTTTAATTCCTATCCTTTTGTGTCAACCCTTTAGCAACTCATGTTCTGTCATATATAGGTGGAGACCTTGAAGTCCATAGTTTGGCCTTAAGAGACTGTGCCCCACAAATCCATTCCTGGTGTTCTGCACACTAGCCAGCAGGAGCAGTTCTCTCTCTCTGGCTCTCTCTTTCTCTCTGTTACTCTCTCTCCTCTTACCCTCTTTTCCCTTCAGCCTGGGTCTTCATTGACCCAGTGCAAGGGACTGAGTCTACATCTCAGGGGAGACAGAGAAATTGGCCTTGACATCCAGAGGCTTGAATTCCTGTGTCCATGACACCTATCTCCTTACAAGGCCCGGCCTGCTTGTTTGCCTTCTTGCATTATCCAGAGCTGCAATCGATTGGATGGCATACATGGAGATCTGCTTACTCACTCTTTGGAAGGTTTTCATTCTGTAATGGAGTAAAGCCCTGTGACCTGCCAATGCAGGGATAGTGCAGGCTGTACTTTCCAAGGTCACTTGTGGAGATATGAACTACTGGTCAAAGTATCAGGTGACAAAGGGACTCAGGTATGAGTCTCTTTGATTACCTAACCACAGTGTTTGATCTTGGTCATATAGCATGATTTTTTTCCTGTCCCTCAACTCCCATATCTTACTAAATTGGGAGGGCTTTCAAACGGACTAACACCCGTCTTTGCTCTGACAGTTCCATCAAATACTACTATTGCAGCTTCCTTCACACTTCAGTCAAACCACATTCGCAAGCACAATATCAGTGTCTCACAAAATATTTCTTTAGATCCCTTAAGTGCACCAAAACCCATAAATACATAAACAACGTGAACAGATTCTGAGCCGCAGCCTTGGACTACCTCAGTTCCCATCAAGTGTACCTAATTAATGGCCATCATCCCGAAATTAAGTCATGTCAAAATATTGTAAGAAATCGTTAGCCTTTCTCATATATTCCTTTTTTATTAATTTTATGGGAACTGTGGTGGCCTTTGAGTACTATGCAGCCTATCCAATGCATAAAGCAGAAGAGGAACAGTAATTTTTAATAAAATATCCAAATTACCATTGTGTTAATAGCTCGCATTTTATTAAAACTCATCATCCTTTATGGCTCTCTAATAGCTCTTCATGAGGCAGTTACAGTCCGTCCTAAAATTGAAGGGCTGGCCTTCTTTCTTTTTTATGATCATTTCCTGGAAACCTGTACTGAATTGGGTATCTCACAAATTTGTGAAGTGCAGGAAGAAAATAAATAAAAAAAATGGGACTTGATGGTATCAAGGACACACATGTATTAGAAGTCTAATGCGACTCAGTGACATGGTCCTTTCTGGTGGACTGGTCTGTTATTCACCTGTGCACAGGGTGTCACAGATTCCCATCCTCTAGAAAAGCACAGTACAGTATTGTCATATATATGGCATTTGATACCTCTGACGAGGCGCTGAAGCACTTTTCCAAATGTGTAGCAAATCACTCTTTGGGAGTCCCATAGATGGAACAGTGTGTGGTCAGTGGGCCAATTATGGTAGTGTAGATTTTGTGCGTGAGGGCCAGAGTTGTGCTCTTATCAAGTTTGTGGCGTTGCACTTATGCATGAATTTAAAGTGAAAGGAAAGAAAAATAGATCAGTTAAGCATAGTGTTGTAGCCATGCAAGACTATAGTTATCATTCAATATTGCAGTCTAGTTATAGTGGTACAGCTCAGCACAAGGCACAGGCAGGGAGAACAGACAAGACATAGCAGTTCAATTGCATTTCTACTCTAGTGGGGCCATGGAGATTCAGCATAGTAGACAAGAGCTGTATAGTATATTAAAATTTCCAATGGTCCATTTCACTCAAGAACTTTAAGGGGCTGATTACAATGCGTTAGAAAATGGCTCAGACCTGCGGTCGGAGTCGTTCCTAACATATCGTAATCAGACGGTCAGATTCCTTTCCGACCGACCCATTATGATTGTGTCGGTCGGAAAGGAATCCAACCTGACATTCTGACTGGCTTCTGACGGGCTCAGTAATCCAAGTGGGTCTTTCCACCTGAGGGGATTACAATGTCCGATTTCGACAGCCTTTCTGTGCCAGCTTTTCCGACACAGAAAGGCTGTCGGAATTTGACTTTGGGGGCCCCCAGCAGGGCCCCCATGAATGCACAGCCTCCGATTGGAGGCCGAGGGGCACCTATGGTACCCCCTTGTTGATCCCTGAACCCCGTGGCAGGCACCTTGGATTGCAGGGATGGACTGCACCTCTTCGTTTTACAATGAGAGCATGCATTCCAGTCAGAATGCATGCTCCCATTGTAAAGAATAGTAGTACAACCGAACACGGTCGCATCCTAATTGGTCGGTCGGGACCGCCAATAGGAGGTCGGTCAGT